>JAWQEG010001436.1:620000-930631 GCA_033782935.1 Petrolisthes cinctipes | reverse complement strand
GTAATTTTGGTTGAAATCATGATAGGCGTAGATAAGGTTAGGTTCGAGAATTGTATGATGTAATTTTTGTGCAATGAATGTTTGCTTTTACATTTTTCCCAACTTGTGATAAAAAAAATAAGCAGCCAAAGAGAAAAGAGGAATTTTAAACTTCGATTAAGAGTTTGCTAAGGCGAAGCAAGCAAGGAAATCCTAACCTCTGAAAATGGACGATCGTATTTTTTTCTCTTTTTGATCTGAGTCCAGTGAGGTTTACTTTTTAAAATATTCCCAGAAGAGTATACGTTTGTGTTGTATCTGTTAACCCTGCGACTCTGGTTCTTTGACTATGTCAAAGAACTATCAAAAGTACCTCCCGCCATAAGCCACATTTTTAAGTGATGTAAGCTGATTTATGCAGCAACGAACAGTTCAGGTTACCTCGAAAGGCATTTGATAGAGTACATACCATAATATTGCAAAATGTATTGATTCTAGACCTTTATCCTTGACCTCAATCAACCAAAAGTTAATCAATTTCTGGTGTCACTGTAATCACTCATTGTGTGGATTTTGATAAAAATCCGTCCGTAGGTTTTTGAGTGAAGGTAGTTAGAAATTTGCTGTGGAACGTTTCACGTTCATGTCACTGACTTCTCCGCAGTTTGGTTCTCAGAAATTGCCTGCTTGGATGATTAGTTACTCTGATTTCTGAATGATTCCTTCGCAAACGGAGTTTGTGGAAGATATTTATTCACACATGTTTGTTTGTCTGTCTGTTTGTTGGCTAGTGAACAGAATAATTTAAAACTTTACGTCCATATTTTAAACAACTTTCACGGGAGATTGATCATTATGAAAGCAAGAAGTGGTGGTTACAGGTAAATACTCAAGATCAGAAATAGATATAATTAGTTCTTATTGGATAGAATAATGGTGAAATGTGGGACTAGTATTTCTCATTATCTATAATAGACAGTTGTGTATCGGCAGAGTTCATTATCTCTTTATGCATTAAACCTCCACACAATTCCATATAAATCATCAACTACGAAACAACATTTTGCCTTAAAACACTGCAATGAAAATTTTCAGATCAGGTCGACTTGAAACATACTATATATGAATGGATATTTATTTATTAAGTATGACAAAGAGTGCTTCGTTGCCTTCCCTGCCACGTCATTCTGGCTGATTTTGTTCTGTTACACACACACACTGGAGGCAGGAGGAGGCTGCATACACTATTTCTCCTGCCTTCCCACCTATATATATATATATATATATATATATATATATATATATATATATATATATATATATATATATATATATATATATATATATATATATATATATATATATATATATATATATATATATATATATATATATATATATATACGTGACTTTCCATAACGCGGTTCGATTTTTTTTATCATCATGGATAGCACAAAACAAATTACCTCCGAGCCCCCAGGGATGGATAGATAACTCCCATATTTTGGCGCCAATGTTAACTCACCCATGAAATGCCCTGAATTATTGATCGACTCACTCTTTATCAAAATCTGCAACATTCGTGGGCATTCTACTAATTTCCCATCTGTGAATTACAAACTATCCTAGGCCAAGCCTCATCTTCTCTTTCTCTTTCTTATCGAGAAGCAGGTAACACCAGCAATTGATAGCAACCTTTTTTCTGTCTTCTACTTTATCTCTCCTCACTTTCATGCAAAAGGTGGGTGTTACGTAAACGTGCGCAGCGACCTCGCTTGCTCTTGTAAATATTTTGAATTCTCTCCACGCACTGTTATGTTTGTAATCTTAGGGCCTTTCAGCCGATTATCTACGGCAAAATTATTCTGTATATAGTAGCATCAGGTCTATCTAAAAGCTTCGGCTTAACAGACCTGTTTCCTCATATATTTAAATGTAAACATGTACTATCCATACAATTGTAATATTGAGGCCAATAAAAATGTATCGTATCGTATCGTATCGTATCGTAACATTTCTGACTCTCTAGATTTTTATACTATCTTACTTCGAAAGTGGAACACATCCTATTCCCCTCTTCGTTTTCAGAAAACTTCATTTGGTTATGACTCACAAGTGAGAACATGAAGAGAGCTTCCAGATTTTAGAGCTCACCTTCCTCATGAAAAAAAAAAAAAATAAAATAAAAAATTAGATCTAAGTAGGTGATCTTGCCATTCTGGATCATGGATTAATAAATATATCTCTAAGATTTTAATTTAAATGTTAGTTCAAACTCATTTAGATATTCCTTGCGTAAGTTTCCGGTAATCTCTAGTAAACTAATCGGAAATACTTTTAGCAGCAGATGGAAAACTTGCAGTTTTGCATGGAATATTTAGTGCAATCTTCATGCAATATTTACTTTGGTGCCACAATACACTGACTTCACTCACCTCCGCATTCCCAACATTCATTCACTCATTTATCCATCCATTCTCTTTTCCTTCTATGACTCGTGCTTTGGAAAAACTGTTTGTCGAGTTGTGGCGGGTAGGGATGGGATGGGGAGGGGACCGATGGTAAATCGCCTTGGGACACCACACTCACTTACCTCGCTGAGAGACTGCATTGTACCCAAGGCCCCCACAGACCCTCTGGCAGTGATGGGGGTGTGAGTGCTCTTGTTGTCAAAGAGAGGCGGTGTGGTGTGGTGATGGTGAAGGTAGGTTAGGTTTGGTTAAAGCTTGGTGTGATGGTGAAAGTAAGGTGTAGTTTGATTTAGTGGTCAAGACTTTAGTGTACAAAGGAATAATACAAAGGAAGTCAAACAGCAGCAGACCAGTTGGTCTTTACTTGGCTGCTTTGGTCAAGGCTACTAACTACTGGTAGAGAAAGGATAGATTAGAAGAAGGCTCCTTCCTACCCACCAATCCCTCCAGCTTTTGCTAGCAATGAAACAGTATGGTAAATCTGCTGTGGAACATAGGACAGGACAGAACGAGGGAAAGGTTGCTCTATTCTACAGTAGATCAAAATTAATACTAAATAAAAAAATGGAAACGGTTAACGCATATTGATTATTCAATAACAAATAATGTGAGTTTGGAGTTACTTTCGAGATAATTGTGTAAATGTTTCTTGAAAGTTTCAATTGTGTTAAGTTTATTATGTTTGCAGGCAGGCCATTCCAAATATTTACCTTGTGATTAACCCTTAAACCACGGGTTACGACACAAGTCGACACCACCAGCAAGTGTGGGTAACTTCTGGCTAGCACAGTGCTAGAGTCTGCGGCTGCAATCCTGCGGCCCAGCGTTCGATCCTTGCTCGGGACACGATAAAAATCTTTCACTGATGCCAGAGGTTACCACCCCTGTGAGCAGGGGGTGGGGGGTTTGAGTCAGCTGTCTGAGGTCTTCCTGCTTACGCAGCCATAGCCGAAGCTGACTCGGGTCTCACGTGGGTGGAGAGGTTTGTGGGCCACTCATCATCCTTGTGATGCGTGCTATAGTTGTGTTTCATACACATAGTGTGTGCTACACTCTGTCCCATTGACTGCCACTCATTGGTGGACCTTTAACCTTTAACTGTGGGTGACTACATAAGTTGAAAGCGCAGTTTTTAAATTTTGCATGCCCCCTGACATGCTTGATTAGGCTCACAACAGAGGGTGTGTATGCTTAGGCATTCACCTGTGTTATAAACAGCCATGTTTTGCCTGCGTAGGAATTGCTGAGAGTGTGTGAGGAAGTATTATCTGCACTCCGCTTATATGCTAATTACAATATATGTATGCAAAAACAATAATGACGTTATATTTCATATTGTTGCATTGAAAAATGTGATTCTGAAACGTTTTATGATGAAATTAGAAAGTTAAAACGTACTTAGAATTGCCAGGAAAGTGTAAAAGTGTGCTTTGAGTTGTTGTCATTCTGAGCTGGCTACTCATCCTACGAATGTCCATTTAGTCTTCACAAGTACATCAGGAGACAGCTAAAGGTTTGTACTTCAACATCATGTATAATTTATTCTTGTAGTTTAAGTGATTTACACGCTATTAGCCGTCAAATGTGTGGATTACGTTGTGAGCGCAAGGCGTGAAAAAGGCCCGGGCGAGAGAGTGGCCACGCTCGAGGGTTAATGAAGTGTCTAGCTTTATTTGTACAAAAACGTTTGCTCATGATTTAATATCCATGGGTTTGTCTTGTATTTTATTTGCCAATAATTATATAGCCATGAATATTTAGATAAATAAAACCCTTAAACATTTTGAAGACTTCAATTAGGTCACTTCGTAATCTACGTTTTCTAAAGTTGAACAGATTTTTAACTCTCTAATTATAATCTCTTAATGCAGTTTATTTTTTTAGTCTGGGAATCATTTTTGTTACTCAATGTTGCACTTGTTCAATCTTTTCTGTCATTTTTGAAGTAGGGTGACCAAATCTGGACACAGTATTCTAAATGGGGGAGTACTACCCAGTTGTATAGGGAAGGATGAATTTCCCAATTTAAATTCGAAGGCTCTCCCTATATATCCGACTAGTTTGTTTGCTGTTTTTACTACTTCGGTAAAGTGGATAGTTTGTTATTGGTTGCTTACTACAATGATCCCAAGATAATTTTCCATTTCCATGCTTGACAATAATGAATTATTGAATGCCATTCATATAATAATTTACTTTTGAATTGTTGTTTCCTACATGTTATACTTTATATTAACTGTGTACTGAAATTCTTCTGCCATATTTTGGCTCAGCTCGCCAATTGTCGAGATCATTTTCCAAGTTTTGCCACTCTTCCATTGAGGTAATATTGTTTGCTATTTTTGTATCGTCTGTGAAATTTGATATTTTTCATGGTTCTCATCTATGTCATTTATGTAAATTATAAATAAAATGGGACCTAATACTCAACCTTGTGGAACGCCACTACTAACATTCCTCCAGCGTATTGGACGATAATTTCCAGGATACGATTTTGGGCCTTTTTATTGTATAAGTAGATTGATGTATTAGTAAAGATGAAGTAAGTTGGTGGTGATAATACACTAGGTTGCAGTTTGGTTTTCTGGTCAATGTAGCACGAGGGAGAAGAAAGAGACAAAGAGAAGGAAACAGCAAGCACGAAAGAAATGAAAGGGAAAGTGGGACAGCTGAAGAACTTAAAGAGAGAGTGGATCGGGACAGAATGGCGTGATGCACGTAGTTAAGAGCCAATAGACTAAAGTGAAGTCGATATGGAACAACACCGATTGTATGTGGACGAGCCTTTACTGATGATGTGTTGCTATTGTTTCTTCAGGTCAAAGGCTCCTCCTTACACTATGTTGTCCTTTATCCATTTTATACAGCTAATGCATAGGTTAACCCATAAAAGTGTGGGTCATTGGGTTGATATAGTTATTGTAAGTGTAAGAAGGTTCCAGTGGGATGGAGTCTGCTTTTGTTGAGTTAGTATAGACCATCATTTGTTTTCGTAATTATTGTAGTCTGGCAGGTAAGCTTTCTCACATTATCAGACCATTCATAGCAAAATAAGTCCTTTCAGAATCCAATCCAATTACCCGCCAGACTACCAGGAATGATCGCTCTTCCTCCACTTCTAGCTCGTGGGTTTTGCATGTGGCTCTTTATCCTGGTAAATAATATATAAAATTAATTTTTTCTTTTATTTATTCTCTCACACTGCATTAGAAGATATTAAAGGGATTATATATTGGCATAGGCAGATTGGAGTTCCATTGATCTTCCAGATCTTCCAAAATATATCAGGAAACAGACATGCTCAGTACATACGTAGGAGATGTGTTTTTCTTACCATTGTTTGACTCCCTTCATTAAGTTTGGTTGGTAAAATCCTTCACTCTTAAGAATATTGTTAGTAAGTAAATTTGAGTGCCTTGATTCCTCCAAGATATGTCCGGATCAGGACTAGATTAACAAAAATAATGGTGGCCTGTTGCTTGGAATAGTTTGAAGGAATCAATTGCTCAAGATTTACCAACATTATACCACCATCTCAATAGGATAATTATATCTTGCTGGAATATAAACACAAGTGCTCTAAACATGTTAATAAATCTTCTCATAAGTATATATATAAGTGTCGTAAAAATATCAATTAATAAACAAAATTAATATATACATAAGCGCTGTAAACAAGATAATGAAGACTCACAAATATAAACCTAAAAAGTTCCGTAAATATCAATAAATAAATATATAATAGATAGCTATAAGTGCCGTAAAAATATCGATGAACACAAAATTGATATAGAAATAAGTGCCGCAGACATTATAATTAATAAACACAAATTTGATATATAAGCATAAGTGCTGTAAGCATATAACGAGTGATTAATAAATTCAACAATATAGACACAAATGCCGTATACTTATCAATAAATTAACACAAAATTATCATAAATATAAGTCCCGTAAGTAGCCTATGTTAATTAATAAACTCACAAATACCGCCAAGCAACTGGTATAAAGAAACGCCACTTGTAGGCAATGTTTGCTGATTAGAGCCTGAAATATAAGAGGGTATTATTTCTCTTGTGAGGGCTGCACGGCAAACAAACACTGTCTTGAGTTGGTGAAGTAGGCTATGTCCGTGTCGTGCTGTTATCCTCCCTCACCTTCTTATGTTCGTTCTCTCTTAGTTATTATTCTTCAGCTGCTTCTCCTTTTACTTCTATTTCATTCGTGCTTACTGTCACTCCTTTCCTTCTATTTGTTCCGTACTTGATGTCCCTCCTTTCCTTCTATTTGTTCCGTGCTTACTGTCCATCCTTTCCTTTTATTTCCTTCGTGCTTACTGTCCTACCTTTCTATCTATTTGTTTCGTGCTTACAGTCCCCCCGCTTACTGTCCCTCCTTTCCAACTATTTGTTTCATGATTATTGCCCCCCTTTTCCGTTTATTTCCTTCGTGCATGCTGTCCCGCTTCTCGACCACCTTCCCTCTCGACCTACAGGATCTTTCAGTCTTAGGGCGATTTTCTTTCATCCCCATATCAAATCAAATCTTCTTTCGTTCGTTCGTTTTTGTTCGTTCCGTCCTGCATATTCCTTGGGTAACTAATTTCTTCATTTCTCTCCAGTCTTATTGTTTGCCTTCTTTCTTTGAGAGAATGTAGTGTGGGCAATAGATATAATAATTACGGGTTTGGGCGGCCCTTAGAAATCGAGCCAGTCCTTCTCAATACTTCAATTGTCCCTCTTTTCCTTCTATACTTCCTTCGTGCTTGCTCTCCCACCTTTCCATCTCCTTTTCCCTCTCACTATAGGGTCTGCAAATCCTAGAATAATGTTCCTTCTTCCTTCAATTCTCCATTATATTTCTTTAATCCTTTTTATCTGTCATATCTTTTAGTTTTACTTTTCTTCTTGCTTCCGTTGCTTGATCCTCCATTCCATCCTCTCATCCCCCACCCTCCTCCCTTCCTTCTGTTCTTTCTATTCTATTCACTTTTCACTAACTTTTTCATTTCGACATTCCTCAAGGTCCCTTCTCATTCCCTCCTCTTCTCTTCTCTCCTCCCCTCGTGCCTCTTTCTTTATTTCTTTCTTTGTTTTTCAGTTTCTTTCAGTCCGCTTCTCACAAACACGCTTTCGCCCTTTCTCATGCACACTGATTCTCTCTCTCTCTCTCTCTCTCTCTCTCTCTCTCTCTCTCTCTCTCTCTCTCTCCGAGTATGTATGAATGTATGTTAGGCAGCGTTGTAAAGAGTGAGATATCAGTGTTGTTTTATCTTTCTCTCGAATATTTTGTATGGTTCCCCTTGCTTTCTCTTTTCTCCTATATTCTCTCTCCCCTTCTACTCTCACATAGCCTCCTCTCTCTCTCTCTCTCTCTCTCTCTCTCTCTCTCTCTCTCTCTCTCTCTCTCTCTCTGTATTCCTTTCGTGCTTGCATTTTCACTTCTCTATCACCTTTTCCCTCGTCCTACAAGGTCTTCCAAGCCTATGGTGGTCTTCCTTCATCCTCAGTTCAACTCACACACACACACACACTCTCTCTCTCTCTCTCTCTCTCTCTCTCTCTCTCTCTCTCTCTCTCTCTCTCTCTCTCTTCTCTCTCTCTCTCCTAAAGATTTATTCAGAGACGAGCATACGCACCAAAATGAAGCCTCCTACTAAACTTAAAATGGGAAAACACTTTTTACGGTAAATTGGGTGGTTACTGAATTCACCAAACTATGTCGTGAAACAGATCCCCTATTAGTAACATATAGATGATTTGTTTCCTGGGATAGTAGCGGTAGCCCTCCTATTAAGTAAAAAGAGGTTCTCCCATTAATGCCTCACATGCAGGAACACAAGTACTGTACAGTCGTGGACATAAGTTTCAATACGCATATGGATAACTCAAAACAAATTGCTGACTAATCTTTTCACGCTCTCATAATTATCATGTTTTGAATAGTGAGTAGCTGTTTGTAATAAATTTGAAGATGGTACTTAGCTTATTTGTTGGATAGTTTCTCAGTTAACGAACAGAGGAAAACTGTCAAAAGTTTAGATGAGTCAAACCTATGTGGATGATTATTATTGTTCATAACTGTAAATTTGGTAGGTGGACGGGAAACAGTGTTTGACCATACACTTATAATTATACACTTTACTTTAGGGACAGGACAGTTACTGTAAGGACTTACTATCAGTCATGTATAGTGGACTAACAATGGCAAATATTAATAAAAAATAATAATTATTATAATAATAGTAATAATAATAATAATTATTATTATTATTGTTATTACTATTAATAATTCTAGGCGGCTTAACTGTTGCCCTCCTACTTGATAACATTAATAAAATTTTCCTCGCACAACACCCAATCAAGCCAGGCAGATATCATATACCCAAGATGAAAAGAAAGAAATTCACATGAATCTGAAAGAGGTGCCTTTAAACTTACATAATCATGTTGAGTCAAAAGAGAAAGGAATTATACCGAGTGGTAAGAAGCAAAGGGTTATCGTAAACAACATGGTAGTGTATTTGTGACCAGTGCAGTACTTCAAGGATAAATACTGTACTAGAAACAATACTTTACAGGTTATATTAAAAGGGCAATATACTTGAGGTGACCTGGAGGGATACTGATGTTTGTTTGGTTTATAATTTTCTTTAGTGCTGTGGTGACGTGTGCAAAGAGTTTAATGGAGATTGTATCTGCTAAGACGAACTTGGGTGTATTTTATATATATATATATATTTTTTTTTCTATTTTTTTTATTATTTTGGTCTTTTTGCTGGATTCCCCTTCTGTATTCTTTCCCAGTTTCCTTGTTGAAGGATTTCTTTCTCCCCTTCCTTCTCTCATCCCTGTTCATTTCTCATACATTTTTATTTTAAATATTTTATTCCATTTCCTTCCTCTGGTCTCTAAATCTGTTGGTAAATCTGGTGGTAAATATGGATCCAGCAAGTGATTCCTTCAAACTAATTGAAGCAACATGACACTCTTATTTTTGTTAAACTGGTCCTGTTTACGGGCATATTTTGGAGAAATCAAGACAACCCAATGTACCAAAACTATAGGGCAAACCAACCCTCATGTTTACATTTATCAAGTTTGTCCATTTCTTCTCCAGCCTTTGTTTCCTACTGATGAGTTATCTAGCATTACTTTGCTTCCTCCCCTGTTTGCTACATTCATATGTACTGTACGGTACTTCCTTTCACTTAAGGACCTTGCTTCCCTTTCCATACGCACTACGTCTCATCTTCAATCTCTCTCTCTCTCTCTCTCTCTCTCTCTCTCTCTCTCTCTCTCTCATCGTAATGCAACACACCGATTTACAATTATTATATTCTGGGCTGAAAAACCCGAGACCGATAAATCAAAACAGATAAAAAGAAAAAGATAAGATTATTAGGTATGAGGTGATTTACAGTATCTACATTTATTTTATAGGCGTTAGAAAAGTCATTATTCGACAGGAAAGGTTAAATACAGCACTGCCATTTATAAGATGCATTTATTGTCGGTGTAAATTTCCGCTACTTATTTGACATCAGGAAAGAGGACAAGTGTTAAGGGGAGATTTATTATTATTATTATTATTATTATTATTATTTTTTTTTTTTTGAGGGCTACTGATTCCTTCAAACTAACACAGGAAAAAAAATCACCACAATGTTATTATTAGGAAATCTGTTTCGTGATATAATAGTTTGGAGGAATTAGCAGCCCTCCAACAATTTACGAGGTTCTCCCCTTAACTTTATATATTCTCTGCGTTGTGTTTTGTAATTGTACGTATTCTAATTGCATCACAAATTTTTTTTGTGCACGTTGGGGAAGTTCGGACAGACTAACTCACGATCTCTGCCTAAATTAATTATGTGTTAATATTTTTTTAATTTTAATTCTGATTAATATTACACGATTTCACAAGTAAATGAAGGCTGCCAGCGCTCGGAGAATTAATAAAGGATGATTTAACAGCAATTTGGAAACCTTCAGTATACCTAGGAGATTAATCTTTTGGGTACGAAGGACTTCCCAGATAGGAATATTGTCGGAAGGTTACATAATTATAAATTAATGGGGTCGTATATTGTGGCAGAGTCGGAGGACTACGTTTCCTGCAAACTATGCCAGGAAACAGCCCACATCAATAGGTATCCGTGGGTTATATGTAATATGACAAATGATTAATAATGAATATATCAGTTACATAAATACATTATACAATAGTCAGTAGCCAACAAGTCAGTAGTTGAGAGACAGAATGGAATGCAACTGTTTACCAAACACTGTTGACACACATCTTGTTTAAGCTGGCTGTCATTCTGCCTCAGATTCTGCTTATTAAGTTGACTATGCATTCTTGATCCCTCCACCGTCCACAACACCATATCACCATATTCCCAACATCATATCACCATGTGACATCATAACCCAGCACTATGCCACCATACTGGCACTATACCTCCTTCTCAGCAAGATTTTTTTTTTTTTTTTTAATATATATCTTTCGACACTGGACATAGGCTTCATCAAGCCCGTTACCGTGGCCCAGGTCAACTGTTGCTCACACACACACGTCACGACTTCCGAACTGGTACCCAGCCACAGAGGGAGGGAAGTGAGGGTAATTCCCAAATATTGCAGCTGTTATGGTATCAGCGAGGGTGTTTTACGACGTTCGGTGGCCTTATAGTTAGTGCCTCAAACTCAAATCGGAAGAGTAAATATTCTCAGGTCCTCACCTGAGCGGATCCATCTCCCGACCTCCAGGTTACGAGTCCAGAACACTCGTCAGGTCAGCCCCCCAAATGCCCAGGAGTACCTCCTTAAGCATTATTACAACGTATCTTAATCACTTACAAACTATCGTCAGTGATATGAGAATACTTAGCTAGGGTGAGGAAGTATATAAAATGAATGGCACAGATAAACCATAATTGCATGTATTGAAGTTGGTTGGTATTGCAGGACGTTGTCTGTTTAGGAATTAGATGCAAAGTAGTTCCCCTTATCATATGCTATATATCACCAGCCTAGTAATCACCTCAGAAGGAATCTTGCCTGTATAATTGTCAGACCCATCTCGTATCTCGTAGGGAACAGACACATAGTTCTCTACCCTTCTCACTTATTAGTCTAATAGTTCTCCAAGTCAAGAAACAGAGTTTAAATCAGTATTTAGACAGTTTCCAGAACAGGAGTTGGAACTTGTACATAACCTGTAATCTACCTCTACATATTATTGCAAAGAAGAGGATTGAAGATTTTAACCTTCAACTCTGGTAACTAAACTAAGAAGGTACTTAAATACTTGGGTGAACATAGAGACAAGCTACCAGTAACTCTTATAACCGCTCGAAACAACTCTATAGAGTATCAGCCGTGGTAAGTTGGATTGTACTTAGCCACAACACACAGCACTCAACTACCACATTCCTGGCGGCAACTACTAATTCAACTATACCAATAGAGGATGTGTTTTGTTGCAATATTTTGAAGACGATATAAACTCCAAAACACACACACAAATATAATTATATAACTTGACTGGGTCGAAACAAAACATAAGAAGATCGTGGTATTGATGGTACTAAAAGTATCACATGAAATGATGTGACAACCTAACCTAACCAAACCTAACCCAACCTAACTTAACCTAACCTTAACTAACTAACCTAACCTGACCTAACTTAACCCAACCCAATCTCTGTACCCGAGGCTGTCCAGAGAGGTAGTTATCTGGCTTGTCCCTCCACTCACTCGCCCTCTCACACACTCACTCTCCCATACTACACACTCCACTCCCATTCCCTCACTTACTTAATCACACTTCACTGTTCACTCCCCTTCCTCTCCTCACTCATTCACTCACTCCCCCTTCTCCACTCACACACTAATCCACACTACACTCTCCACTCCCCTTCCTCTCTCACTTTCTCACACTACACATTACACTCTCCCCTTCCCTCCCCACACTCACTCTCTCACACTACACTCCCCTTCCTCCATTCACTCCCTCAATCACACTCCACTCTCTACTTCCCTTGTGCCATATTCCACCACCACTCACTGTCCTCTTCTCCCACCTTCCTTCCTTCCTTCCTACTTTTATATCCCACCACTTTCCCTCTGCTTCCTTGCCACCCACTTCCTCTCTGCCCTTTTCTTCTCACCCTCATTTCTCCAGCCACTTTCTTTACCCCTCCCATCTTCTATATATACCACCTTACCCACCTACCTTTTGACTCTTTCTACAACTTTTCCCCCCACCCCAATCATCTTTCTCCACCACCCATTTTCCACCCACCATCTTTACCACCACTTTTCCACCCACCTACCCAAGCCACTCTGGAGTTCAGATAAAATGCTGAGTGATACGGCGGGATATTTGACACCAGCGGACCCAAGTCTAGTGTCGTTCGTGGTGCGGCCAAATTGAAGTTAGTGTATTTGAGCTTTTTTTTTAATTTTATTTTTATTTACCGGTATTTATATATTTATTTATTTATAGATTTATTATCTTTTTACTGCGTAGGGTCTGGACTTGTGTATGTAGTGAACAAGTGATTCCTCCAAACTATTCCAAGCAACCATGCGGGTCAACAATATTTTGTTCGTCTGGTCCTGTATCCTGGCATATATATTCATTGGAGGAATCAATTTACTCCAATGTACCAAAATTATATTACCCCTTTAATATTTTAGAGTCGATGTCATTGTTCGTTCGTCTTGATTTGTAAGCATCCAAACCCAAGAAATGAAACTGTATATCAATAACTTATGACTGATTTATTTTGATTTTTTTGGTGAATGGACTACGCAGTGATGGTAGTATTACAAACTACTTGATAGAAAGCTATTGTAAATGTGGATCCCAGGCTCTTTGAATATAATGAACACTTATATGCGTGATTGGGAAGGAACATAACGATCGAAAATGACTGCGAAATCTCCCCATAGAGTGACTTGTATTATAGTCGTTTTAAACTAACCTGGCCCCGCGGGTGGGGTAGCAATTAGTCTGCGCTGTTGTCACATTTCCTCTCTCGCTCTCCCGTCTATCAAATGGACTATCTGCCAGCGCTGAGGTTTTAATATCGCTTGGCTTATAATTTGAAACCTAACCATACAATTTTATTCATTTTTTTCCCAATGAGTTTTCCATGAAAAGTTACTTGTAGTGGTTGAAACAAGGATTAGTCAAACCGATCCTGCAACTACCCTATGACTTGAGAAATATTCCTCTCTTAAAATTGTTCTCTCTCTCTCTCTCTCTCCCTCTTCTCTCTCTCTCTCTCTCTCTCTCTCTCTCTCTCTCTCTCTCTCTCTCTCTCTCTCTCTCTCTCTCTCTCTCTGACATTTTTTCCACACCACCACTGGGGTAAAAGTCAAGGCGCGTTTTTTTTTTAGAGGTATCCCCTGTAGGCATAATCCTCGTCATTGACATTATTCCGAAATTGCGTCATCTGAATCATCAGAGACGGTAATCAGGAATGAATCTACATAATGCTCGACAGCTTTATCCTGCTTAGAATCTTGTTCTTGAAGGTCGTCAGCATGTCTTACAGCTTTCAGCCAATTTTCTGCCGTTACTTTGTTCATAGCTTCCTTCACCAATATCTTGAGATCAGCCATCTTGAAGTTATTCTGCTTACCAATGTAAGCTTTCACCTGGGCCCAAATCAGCTCGATAGGGTTGTACTGACAGTGGTATGGAGGTAATCGTACAACCCTATGGCCTGCTTTTTCAGCAATGGTATCAATAACATACTTTTTCTTGACAGTAAATTCCTTGGTCATCTCATATAATTCTGACTTGGACAATTCGTCACTGGGCAGAGCTCCTTGCTTGATTAGCCAATCCTTTATGTCATTTTTTCTCCAATGTGAGGTAGGTGATTTTTCAAGTAACGTACTGTGATATGATGCATTGTCCATTACGATTATTGAATTGGGAGCAATATTTGGTAATAGTTGCTTCCTAAACCACTCTTCAAATACTGCTGAGTTCATCTGGTTGTGGTAATCACCGTCATTTTTGGCTTGAAATATTAGTTCTGCATTCTCCACAAAACCAGATCGTGTTCCTGCATGCAGTATGATCAGCCGACTTCCTTTTCCTGTGGGCGGCTTGACTCCTGTTGCTTGTGGAGATTCTGTGTCGGTCCAGCATTTCCCAACAGTATAATTTTGATTGGCCCATGTCTCGTCAAGGTAGACAATATTGTGGGATGACTTTCTCCACTTGGTCATTTCCCTCAAAAATCGTGTTCGAGCAGCAACCACATCACTTCTTTCCAAAAGAAATTTTCTCCCATCAACCTTTGCAAATCGATTCCGATTTGCATCAGTATCTTGCGAAGGGAAGCGAGGCAACCACTGAACTGTATTTTTTCCACGAGTTCTTCCTTTATTTTGTATAGAGTAGGTATTTCCTTCCTCTCGTAGAAAGCCAGGACAGTTCTTCTCAGGACTCGCTTATCAAAATCATCAAGATTTGTGACAGGAGCAGGACGAAGTCTCTTCTTGTGTGAATAAAACGTAGGCTCCTCTGGTGCTTCTTCTGTATCACGTGCTTGGTTCAATGCAGAACAAATTCTTACTTTCCTTTCATTTTCCCCATGCTTGCTGTTCCTCCTCTGTATCTCTTTCTTTCTCGTATTAGTGTCTTCCAGGACCAATGTGGTCTTCTCTCTTCCTCTTCATTTACTTCAAGATTCTCAACTCCATAGGAGGTATTGCCTGTAGTGATGTGGACAATACTTTAAGGGTTTTGGCGCCCTTTCGGTCCCAGTCATTACCTTTATGTTCTTAAACTGTCCCTCCTTTCTTTCTATTTCCTTCCTGCTTGCTGTTTCACCTCTCTATCACCTCCTGCCGCTATAGGACCTCGCTGTTGCGGCGCCTGATATCTATCAATTAATTAATCAAGATTCTCAAACTCATCCATCAAGTTGAATACAGGCATATAATACTTATAAGTGAAATTCACTTCTTTTCTTCCCAAATTAGGAGACAACTAATACCTGAATATACGAGGAAAGAAAGCCGTCGGAATGTGTGTTCAGCTGGTATAGCCGTGTGTGAACGTTCAATCTGCAATATTGAAAAGAGATAGATTGGTATTTATTCAATACAAAATCTATTAATTAAAGGAACGTTTATCGTCTTCAGATTACTTTCACTTGTCTACCATATCAAAACAAGGCTAAGACAAAATTAAAATCATGAAAGGTGCACGACACGACCTATAAGAGTTATGGATGTTATAGTAATGATTACTTTCCCTCCCTTCTAGTAACTGGCTGGGTAAGAATTAGTAAAATAGCAATAGTTGAATCAAATGTAATTGCTGATGTGTGAATTGTGTTGCTACATAAATTGTGTACCAATTATTCACATTAATGCGAATCCTTTGGAATGTAGCATTAGACTTGGATTTCGATACCAGAAGATAACTTAATAAGGTGGCAATCGGCTTTATTGCTTTATAGCCTCAGGTGCATACTGTAGTAATTTTTACTCTCTCCAATAATAATACTCGATCACTGTTACAGCTTTCCCTTTCCAACCCAGCCCCTCTTTCCATTCCACTCGGCAGTGAGTGGTTCGCATCAGGATCACACATGGTCCGGGATTCAAACTACTGTGTGGCTCAACATTGGCATCACTAAGTGGTAAACGCAGAAGTGGAGCCAACTGTACATTTCTGAATTTTCTGCATGTTAATAAAATATAATGTATAGGTATATTCTGTAAGTCAAATCAATGCACATATTTGTAACTTATTGTGGAATATGGCAAGCCCCTGCACATACAAGCACTGCCAATTAATTATTAATCCCGCTCCGATCCTCACAAGTCACCGGTAGGCGACCTTTGTCTTGTGTATCGCTTCGGTTATTGGTTCGCGGTAAAAGGAGTGAGTTACGGTTGCATTTCAGTCCAAATGTGTGTTTTTTTTGTTTTTTTTTTGTATTTATTGCGCCATAGCGTCAATCAAAAGACAGGCAACAGAACATAAGGGTAGGCGGGACCAATGAAAATCCAATGACCACACACACACACACACACACACACACACACACACACACACACACACACGAAAACATAACAGAATAAAATACGAGAATACAGACATATATACATTATGATCTACTTAAATCCACAAAAACGAGGGTGGCGTAACACATGTTCCTCTAACACCTGGTAGTTCAGCAGGTGTCGACAAACCACAAAATCTGCTGAACAAAAGTAGAGTGTGTGGGCTGAACACTGGAGAGGGAATGAAGGGCAGGTTTGGAGCCACAAAAGATGGCAGCATTTACTCCCGGTTTACAAACAAGACTAACAGCATCCAGAATGGCATACAGTTCACACATTGATGAGCTAGAGTGGTTACGGAGACGACGGCCAACCCAGCCCCCTGGAGGTGACTCCATGTCAGGTGAGAAAACGGCACAACCTGCTGTACCATCCACTTGCAATGAGCCATCAGTGTAGAGGCAGAATGGATCTGTGATGGAGGACGTCACTGTTTCTATGTGTTCCAGAGCCAATTGCCGCTGTAGAGAAGGCAGTTCCAACTTGGAAGTAGGTGTGAAGCTCACATGATTTGTTGGTAGCATCCACGGAGGGGGCCCTGGAGGGACGTCTGCAACCATTATATCTATATTAAGACTACTAAGCATAGAGGAAACAGACCTTATAAGAGCACGTCCAGCTGGCATTATGGGAGGGACAGGGGAGTTTGGTCTAAGAGAAGTCCTGACTAACTGAGAGTAGTGGGGTGAAAGACGTGGGAAATGGAGGCACTTGACAGTGAAGCAAGTAACATTAGAGTAAATTATATGACTAATGGCGTTAAGAAGCAACTTACGCTGCATATTCATTATCCTGATCGACATGGGACAGCCGAGAATTATTCTTATGGCTCTATTCTGAAAATTTTCTAAAGCTTCCAGAGTAGCCCAGGGAAGTTAAATCAAAGCAGGGGAGAGGTAATCAACAACTGAACGGATAAAAACATTATAGATGGTCCTGGCTACTGGGATGGAGATGCCTGAGGAGTTGTTAGTGAGCCATTGAAGTGGTGTATGTCGCCGCTGGAAGCGACCCAACAAGTCCTGGACAAAGGGATAGTCTTGAGGGCTGGCAGGGATAACCGGCCAAATAATGACTGGCGAGCCCAGGTAGCGGTACTGGAAACACATGGGAATGACAGTCTCTCCAATAGTGAATACTGGCCGAACTTGAGGAAGGCGGCAGTTGAATATTCTGCTCTTATCTGGGGAGACAATAATGCCACAGTGAGAGGAGGCCACAGAGAAGGAGACAAGAAACCGTTTGAGATCCTGTGGCGAGTTAGAATGAACACAGATATCATCAACATAGCATGTAATTGTATTTCCAGGAATATCAGGGAGAGAAGTGAGCTATCGATGCATCTGAATATAATATAAAAATGGGCTGAGAACACTCCCTTGAGGCGTACCAAGATGAAAACTGGGCAAAGGACTAAGCGCACCTCTGAAAAATACACGGGAGGTCCTGTTACTGAGGTAGCCCCGAATCCACCGTAGTAGAATACCCTTTATCCCAAAGTCAACCAGTTGATCCAAAATGACGTCTCTATTAACAACATCGAAGGCACTTCGTAGGTGAATGACGGCCACCACACTGTCCCTGGAAAGGCGAGAGTACAAGTCGACTAGGCAGCGGTGTGTGCTCCGCTGGGGAAGGATACCAAGCAGCCATGGAGAAAGGCGATCCTGCAGTCATGCATACGTGCATCAAGCGTCCAGGAGTGGGCAGTATGGCGTAGACAAAAACATAATATCGGGTCCCGAGGTAAGAAGGCCAAATGAAATGTATGGGCTTCATACCCGAGCATCGGGCATCGGTACCCGACGATATGTTATTGTCTACGGCCTTAGACACTAGTTTATGAGAACTAAAGAATCTTAGGGCTGGTATACATCCGTTTCCAACAAATATGGTACCATGAGAATTATGTGAAAACAATAGTGTTTTCAGTGTTTACTCATAGAGTAACAATAACTTATAAGTACCTCAGCAAGCCACCCTTATATTTATGAGAGGCGTTTACGAATACCCTGTATAAAGGCTGCCAATAAGTGGCAATCAATGGGACAGAGTGAAACACACACTAGATTGTATGAAACACAACTATATTACACATCACAAAGATGACGAGTGGCCCAGAGACCTCTCCACTCACGTGAGACCCGAGTCAGCTTCGGCTTTGGCTGCACAAGCAGGAAGACCTCAAACAGCCTACTCAACCCCCCCCCCCCCTGCTCACAGGGGTGGTAACCTCTCGCATGAGTGAAAGATTTTTAGTGTCCCGAGCAAGACTGAACGCTGGACCAAGACTAATAGAATACTAGAGAGGTCTTCCCATCAGATCCCCGGGGAGTTTCTCTCTTAAAAGCAGCGTGATCGCTGGCCTGTGAGTGACGTCAAGGTGTATGGCCTCGGTCAGGCTGGTGGTCAGTATTCATTTGACAAGAGACGCAGCTACATCCTATCCTCTCCCGGGCATGAGTAGTGACTCTTAGCATACTCTAACATAGAAGTGCCTGCTAACTGTGCTTTCGCTATACCGTGAAATGGAACACTAATGTGAATGTGTGTGCACGAATTTACTGTTTCCCAGCATGCGTACTACTACTACTCACTTTAGAACTTAGAGTGCAAATTACCATGTGCAGGACTTTGACAGAATGGTTATGGAATTACAACACCGTATTCGGAGGCGCTTTTACTTCAGGTCAAAAGCAGGACAAAAAATATTACGTCTTGGCATTCATATGACAGGCAACACTCTCCAGACAATGACTTTTATTAACTGACTGAGGACCAATAACATAATACACTTAGACAGTAACACCCATATGCACATTCATATACACTTATGCACTTATTCACACAAGTATTTAAATTTTTTTTTACTTTCTTCGACGAGGATATGTAAACAAATTAGTACTAAGTTGTGCCTTTTAAAGGTATATTAAGGCACTGACATTTCTGATTTCTAACTTAAATACAAGAAACATGGAAACTACCGTAATTAAGATGATCTGGGCTATTTCTTCCAATTTATTGTAGGAATAGGTAGCCATCAATATAAATACCGGATCTATACTACCCCCTTAAAGCTGGTGACGCCTTTGTAGATTGTGATAATAATAATACTCTTGTGGAAAGAAACAACCCTCATGAATCAGTGGGAATTTCTGATATCTATTATTATAGTTATTAATACTGGTTAATACGTTCATGCATATGTCATCAATTATAATAATAATAATAATAATGATAATAATAATAATAATGTTAATATTGATACTAACAATAATAATAATAATAATAATAATAATAATAATAACAATAATAATAGTAATTGTAACAACAACAACAACAACAATAATACTAATAATAATAATAATAATGATAATAATAATAATAATAGATAATAAAAATAATAATAATACCGGTAATAATAATAATAGTAATAGTAATAATAAAACAAATAGGTTTTTATGCACTCTTTGGTCGTAACAGGAATTACTTTTAAATATTCATATCATAAAACAGTATGCGTGTGTGTGTGTGGGGGGAGAGGGGGTGGGGATGTTAGCTCGTGTAAGTGTGTGTGTGCGCTCGATCGTGTAGTTGTATTTTTTTTTTTTTTTTATACCTCAACCTCGGGACTGTAATTTATCAGAAGCCCGTTATGTATGTATGTACTGTACGTATGTGTGTGTGTGTATGTGCTTCATGTGTGTGTGTGTATGTGCTTCATGTGTGTGTACATTATGTAGGTGATTGTGTGCGTGCGTCAAATGTGTGCTTGAAGGTGGTTGCGTGTGTAAATCATAAAAAGTGTGTGTGCTCATGTTGCGTGTAGACGTATGTGTGTGTGTGTATACGTATTGGTGTGTGTGGGTACGTCGCGGTGTAGGCGTGTGTATGTGTGTGTTTACGTATAGATGTGTGTGTGTGTGTGTACCGTACCACAAGGTCCACAGACTGGGACCACACTAAGGCGATTTTCTCCCCCCTCCCCCCCAGCCAGTGTTAGATTAAAAAGGATTACTGCCTCTTCTTCTTCTCTCTCTCTCTCTCTCTCTCTCTCTCTCTCTCTCTCTCTCTCTCTCTCTCTCTCTCTCTCTCTCTCTCTCTCTCTCATTATTTTTGTTTTCTTTTCTCTCTCTCTCTCTCTCTCTCTCTCTCTCTCTCTCTCTCTCTCTCTCTCTCTCTCTCTCTCTCTCTCTCTCTCTCTCTCTCTCTCTCTCTCTCTCTCTCTCTCTCTCTCTCTGATATATTTTTGCCTTCACCCCATTTTCTCTGCCTTCCCCCCCTCTTTCTCTTTCTCAGACTCCTTCCTTCCTTCCATTACTGTTTTCCCTTCCATCTCCCTCTTCTTCCTCTTCCTGCCCCTTCGTTTTTCTCTCTCCCCTTCCTGTCTCTCATTCATATCCATTTTCCTTTCCGTTTCCTCTATCTCCTTTCTGTTCCCCTCTTCTCACTCACCCTCTCCCTCTTCCTCATTCATCCTGTATGCTCTGCTCTGCCTTTCTCTTTCCTTTTCTTTCTTTGCGTCTCTCTCTCTCTCTCTCTCTCTCTCTCTCTCTCTCTCTCTCTCTCTCTCTCTCTCTCTCTCTCTCTCTCTCTCTCTCTCTCTCTCTCTCTTTAATATTAATGTCTATTTCAACGTCTATTTTTATCTCTCTCTGTCTATCTAATTATCTATCTATCTATCTATCCATTCTAACCTTCTTCACTCTCTTTCCCTCCCTCTCTTTCTCACTTCATTATCTCTTATTCCCCAGTCTTTCTTTTTCTCTTTCCTTGCACCAGTATGTCCTAAGCCACCACTTCTCTCTCTCCCTCCCTCTCACCTCCCTCCACCACACCTATCCCTCCTTCCCTCCCACCCCTCAGTTACCCCTCTCCCTCCATCCTTCTCTCCTTCTCCCTACCACTCCTTTCCCTTCTTCCCTCCCTTTCTCCTTCCTTCTCCCTCCACCACCCCTCTCCCTCCCTCACTCACTCTCACCCACCTTTTTCCTCCGCCACCCCTCTCCCTCACTCCCAAACCCCAGCTACCTTCGCCTTCCCTTCATCCCTCTCCCTCCCTTCCTCCCACTACCACTCCTCTCCCTCCCTCCCTCCCCCATCCCGGAAAATGAGACTGTCACTTGCAAAAATTGTGAATATTGCTGGAGATTGTTTAAAAAGAAGTTTGGAATCGGCCGGCGTACGTTCGACAGGGCAAGCGATCTCGGGATCTTCCCAAGTATCGCCTGAAAATTACAGTATCACCAGGAATATATATATATATATATATATATAAACAAGTTTCCTTGAAACTCTCACGGCACGGTAAATTCTAGCTATTTTTTTGCTATGTGTAGTAACATACGAGATATATAATAGCGTACTATAAACATATAAAAATATGGTACAGTCATGAGCCGTAATGAGTATCCAGATCTGCTTCGAATAGCCTGATGGAGTGTTAAAATGAGCATCTCGAGCAAATTATGAGACAGGATAAGCGTTGTCATTGGTTGACTGGTATTGTACGTCAGAGGATTAAACACTTCATTAAGTCCTGCATGGATTACTTATTATGGATCGTGGCTGTACCTATGTATAAATTAACGTTAACTTTGATGAACTAAGATGGGTTCTGGAGTATGGTAGGCAAGTCTTGAGTTAGTGGATGTAAGTTGCTAAGGTGTAATTAAGGGTGTTTCTATATAATTTGTTGTATTACGTTACATTTGGTAAGGTTAGGTTACGTTAGGTTAGGGTAGGGTAGGATAGGGTCTAAGGAAATCACTTGCTCCTTAATAATTTGAGTGGACTTAATTGGTTAGGGTGGGTACTAATTGGTTAGGATGAGCTCTGGTGGGTTAGGGTGGGCTCTGCTTGGCAAGGGTGGGTGCAAGTAAATTACGAGAGTGTATATCCCATTATTTTTAACCTGGCGAAAAGGTATCGGCTCCCTCATTAAGGTTCATGCTTGGCTATATCGGTCAATGTAACGCAACCCAAGAAAATTTACACAAAAAATGTACAAACTAGGTACTGTACTTATCCGCTACTTATAAGCACTGAAATGTGTGAGAAAAAGTGCATTTAAGGTCATATTACTAAGGTGTGTTTTTCTCCATTACAAAATAGAATAAAATAAAGTATGTGCAGTATGAGTTAGGGTTAGTTTATCTTGGGTTATAGTAGTGCTAGTAGGTTAAGGTGATAATTCTTTTTTGGTATATTGGAGTGCCAGAAGTGCAAAAATAATGGTGTTCTGTTGCTTGGAATAGTTTGGAGGATTCAGTTGCTCCAGAATTACGAACACAAAACTTTCCCCTTAAAGTGTGTTAGAATTGGGTGAGGGGTAGTTCCAATTATTTAGAAAATTGGCGTCACGTAGGTTAGTGCGACTTCTAGTGGGTTCACGTGGGTACTAGTTTGGGTAGGAGTGGTGCCAGTGGGTTAAAAATGGGTTTATGTAAGTTAAAGTGGGTTCTGGTGTGATAGGGGTGATTCCAATGGGTTATAGTGTTAGTAGAGTCAAGGTTCGTTCCAGTTGGTTAGAGTGTGTTTAAGTCGGTTTAGGGGCGGGTTTCAGTGGGTTAGGTAGATTTCAGAGAGGAGATTCTTTTGTTGGCATATTGGAAGGCTACTGATTTCTCCTAACTATGCCAGGAAACACGCTCTCAATGGTACCAATAGGGGATAATTTCTTGGCATAGTATGGAGGAATCAGAGAGCTTCCAATTCACCAACAAAATAACCTCCACTTAAGTGGGGTTAGGTGTGGTTCCAGAGGTTAGAATCCGAGTTTAATTCAATGTATTGGGAAATGAAGGTGTTAAATGGTTCAGTTGTTGGATGATCTTTGATTTTTCCTGTTTATAAGGATAGATTCCTTTGTTGGTGAATTGGAAGATCATTGATGCCTCCAAGCTAAGCCACAAAACAGATCCCTTATTAGTATCACTGAGGGTGTCTGTTTTCTGGCTTGGTTAGGAGGAATTAGTAGCCTTTCAATTTGCCAACAAGAGAATCTCCCTTTAATGGCTGTGACTCAAAGGAGCTGGTTGTGTAATCACTTCTGCACGAGTTTGAATAGCTATCAACATAGGATTTTTGTTAAAGGTTTTAGTGGGGGTTATTTATTCCTCCAAGCAAGCCAGCAAAACAGATCACCTACTCTTATATTGTGGGCAGTCTGTTTTCTGACATAGTTTGTAGGAATCAATATCCTGGACTCGCTCAAAATAAATTATTCCCTTAACTTCTATAAATTCACAGAGAAGTAAAAGTGATTGCAGGAGAGCGTACACTCGATCAAAAAAGTATCGCGCATTTCCCTCGTGAAACATTCCGACACCTAAGACGATGGCTACTGAAAACGAGCTTGTTTATCATGAGCTGTAGCGATCATTTACAGAACCATCGGACCCCACCTGCGCGATACTTTTTTGAGCAAGTGTACCTGCTTGAGAAAACGAATTTGTTGTTTGAGAGACTTGGTAATGGCACTGTAAAGCTTGAGGAAATCGCTAATGTAGGTTTATCATTCCACCACCACGACTAAAATAATTTTCTTCTTTTCTCCAGGGCTGCCTTCTCGTCCCCTGGCTTCTCCTCCTGCCAGGTGAGTCTTTATGAAGTTCAGTTGAATGCAGTAAACTTAATCCAGCTTAGGTGAAGAAGTTAGTACGAATCTGAAGTACTGGTGAGTGTGGTGGGATGTATACCATTGTCTTCCCCCCCCCCCAAAAAAAAAGTTTTAATTGATTAAACGTAACTGAGGAAAAATATTCTTTGTATGATAATTTAGGAAGGAATCATTCAATGGTGTGCCTGAAATGCGAAGAAACAAAAGGGTTTGAATTAAAATGTAATGCATGAGACACTTTAATTTTTTGTGAAAACCTTTGAAGTAGACTGCTGATCATTCATCTTTGAGTCAGAAAAATAAATACTCATCAACGATAATGCTTGCGCTAAATGCAGTAGAATTATTTCAACTTGGTTATCTCGGAGTATTTGACTCTCCTAAGTCAAACATCAGAATATAGTTCCAGTGACTGATAACACCAGCAACTATACATTATTATCATAATTTGAGCAAAAGTTGAAAGCTCGAGCAAAGATTTATCGCTATGCAGATTGATTAAGTGCTACACGTACACTCGCAATCCAAAATTTGTATCCAGGTCTTGTTGAAGTTTCGAATCAGTTGACATACTAGTGAACCAATTACAACTCTTATACTGTTTCATATTTGCTTGAGCTCACTTAATACTTGATCATGCTATTCGAAGCAAGCCTGGATACATATTTTGGATTGCGAGTGTACAGTACACTCGTTATCCAAAATTTGTATCCAGGCCTTGTTGAATTTTCGAATCATATGACATACTACTGTATAGTACCAATTACAGAGCATATCCTGTTTCATATTTGCTTGAGCTCGCTTATTACTCTATCAGGCTGTTGCGAGTGCAACTAAGGTTGTCTCCGTTTTATCCTGTGCAAGAACTGTGAGAAGTTTGTGTGCATCTCGTAGCCGTATTTAGTCCGTTAGTTGCTATGGTAGGATGAGTAAAAACATTCCTTTCAGCGGCAGCTGTATTTCCTAGTTATATGTTCTGGGCGACTGAGTAGTTTTATTTACAATGCGGGTAAAAAGTTCATCTTCCAGAGTATATATAGTAACAATTAAATATAACAATAAATATATATATATGTTGCATATCAATAGAAAGAGTATTTGATTTTACATTTGATGGTGAGAATGAATAATGAGTTGCCATACTCAGTCGCAGCTGAGCGGGCATGCAAGTTGCAAAATAGGTGATAGGTCAAGGTAGGTCAGGTCAAGTACCTGAGAGAGAATGGATTTCTACCTGGTACATTCTAAGGGATACAATTTTAAAACAGGTGTATACCTTTATAGGGGTTACTAATACAAATATGTGTATACCTTGATAGGGGTTACTAATACAAATATGTGTATGCACACTACAAGGCTATTCGAAGCAAACCTGGATAGTCTACATATTTGGATTGCGAGTGTATCAACCGTTTTTTAAGGTGTTGATGATAATCAGCAACTAATGAAATAATAGATTTTACTGAGGAAAATTGATATCCTGCTAAATATTTGATGCCATATAAAAATACTTCACCATAACACTTTTTATAATGTTCAGAACTAACTCAAATTTTAACTTACAATATCAATCAATGGTGAATGAAAATTTTCCTTCTGACACAGAGCATGCGAACCAAAAAATGGAATATTGTCGTAGCAAATGAATCTTCATTGACAATTGTCAAGTTCATCATGCTTACTTAAAAGAAAAAATAATAATATAGACCGCGGTGATGTATTCTTCTCTATTCCCATGATACTGAAGTAATATTGTAATGGCACACAAGCAGCCAGGGAGGCTGGGAGCAAGTGTAGCATACCACCACAGCATCACAGTGTTCTGACAACCCTTAAGTTAATGTTTAACTATACAAGTATGAATAATTTGGTGCATATAATGTGGTAACTGCGTTAGATTTTACATTATGTCGTATTTCTGAATATCCTCCACAAACACACACACTAAGTCATTCACTTCATCATACACACACAGTCAATCAGTCAGTCATTAGGTATATGCCTCAGTCACAATTTTTATTTTTTTTTTATTTTTGCGCCCTGGCATCAATCAAAAGACAGACAACAAAACATAAGAGTAGGCGGGACCCATGAAAACCCAATGACTACACACACACATACACACACACATCACGAAAACATAACAGAATGAAACACGAGAATTTAGACAAATATTTACGTTATAACCTACTTAAATCCACCAAAACGAGGGTGGCGTACTAGAAGTTCCTTTAAAACCTGGTGGTTCAGCAGGTGTCGACAAACCACATCAAGCGGCAGGCCCTGGGGCAGCAAGTGTCGGACAGTGGGGCAGGCTTGGCAATAGTGTTCTATAGTGTTAGCACGAGGCGCTTGACAGAAGCGACACTCAGTGAAGGGAGGCTCATCCTGCATCCCAGCAACATGCCACGGTGGCCGGTAGCCAAGACCTCAAACGAGAAGAGACTACATTGTGCCTCCGATCCACGAGGCCCCGACGACGGTAGGAATATTTGTGACGGCAGACAGACTCGTAGTGGGTGATGCATCCCTGTTTCGCCTTACAGGGAGGAGAGCGCAGGAGTGGACTCTAGAGAGGTAGCAGGTCAGGGAGAGAGGACGTCCATCACCACGAGGAGGCAGATGGCAAGCTTCCTTCGCGAGTATGTCAACTGTAGCATTGTGATGTAAACCGACATGGGATGGCACCCATATAATTTAACAATCAAGTTACGAAAACGCAATATGGCATGCAGTTCACACAATGTGAAACTGGAGTGGTTACAGAGACAACGACCTAGTTGTGTAGCTTACATCGGGCGTTTGTAGCATCCTCAGAGGGGGCCCCTGCAACCATTACAGTATGTCTAAGTAAATTAAGGCTACGGAGTACAGAGGAAACAGGCTTAATAAGAGCACGTCCAGTGGGCAGTATGGGAGGGACACGAGAGTTTGGTCCAAGATAGTCATGACTGACTGTGAGAAGTGGAGTGAAAGATGTGGGAAATGGAGACACTTGACACAGTGAATGAGTGAATTAATTGTTGGAGACCCCTTGGCAAGGTAGAATGAACACATATATCATCAACACAGCACGTAATTGGAGTTCCAGGAATATCAGGGAGAGAAGTGAGCTCCCGATGCATTAGAATATTTTAAAAAATGGGCTTAGAACACACTCTTGAGGTGTACCACGATGAAAACTGCACAAAGGACTGAACACACCACTGAAAAACACACGGAAGGTCCTGTTGCTGAGGTAGCCCCGAATCCACTGTAATATTTTTTTGCCCAAAGTCAACAAGTTGATCCAAAATTATGTCACTATTAGTAACATCGAAGGTCATTGAAGGCCACCACACTGTCCCAGGAGAGGCGAGAGTACAAATCCACGAGGCAGGAGTGTGTGCTATGCTGGGGAAGGAAACCAAACAGACATGGAGAAAGACAATCCTGCAGTCAGTACATGAGATGGGTGAGAATGATCCTCTCCATAACTTTACAAAAACGGGTGGGAAGGGAAATAGGTCTAATCTAGGCTGTGCCGGGCTTAGGGATGGATATTATTGTGCTTCTGGTCCAGGCTCGTGGTAAACAACCGTGACCAAGACAAAGATTGTACAGTCGTAGTAGAGGATTCCCAGGAACTTGTTGCAGTATGCGTAGCACAGCATAGGTAATACCATCATCACCAGGGGATGAAGCTTTCCCCGAAGAGAGAGCCAATTGATTGATTTATTGATTTATAGATAGATCAATAAATCAATCAATTGGCTCTCTCTTCGGGGAAAGCTTCATCCCCTGGTGATGATGGCATCTGGTGGTGCAGGAGCTAGGGTCATATACTGCCCAACACAATATGGTCATCTACATCATTAGTAAAATATGTACAAACATTAAATAATCTTCACTACCCCGAAAGGGAGAAGGAGCATGAAGAAAAAGCCATATCATCTAAAAATTACATATTACTCAAATAACGTACTTAAGTTAAATACATAAAAGAATTAAAATATGAACAAAGGAAACATTAAACTTTACCTACCGGTACCTAAAAAAGAATAGCCATAAAAATAATAAAATTCACAATTTGTGGAGGAGGGAGACTGTAAGAACAGTCACCCACCCGGTACTTGGAGAGGTGCCTACGATGAAGGTTCCCATGGCTGGGACACTCGGCAATAAGATGCCGTACTGTCAGAGGGACCAGACATTAGGGAGGGGATGCCCTTTCCATTAAAAACCCATGAGTCAATAGCGTGTGGCCAATGCGGACAAGCAACTGTAGCTACACAAACCCAGTTGCTGACGGATGCCGCGGAGCTTGTTCTCCCCAACAGCGTCCCATCTGTCCTGCCAACAGGAACGAACGGCAGCATCTATGTAGAGTCGAAGGTCCACAGCAGGTATGGGATGATGCCTTGCAGGAGGCCTTAGCCAGAGCATCAGCCCTCTCATTCACATTGACACCCACATGAGCCAGGCCCTAACAAAATGTGACTCTGCGGCCAAGACGACCCAGGAGGACAAGCCACTCGAGAATGGCCAATACCAGGGGATGGGAAGAGTTAAAATTGCCCAAGGCCTGCAAGCACTACAGTAATGGCTAAAAATAGTAAAAGAAGGCTGCAGGAGAGTAAAAATCACTTGGAGGGCATATAAAATGGCCGAGAGATCGGCAGTAAAAATGGACATGACAGAAGGGAGCCTGCTGCCATGACAAAAGTCAGGAAAAACGGCCCCAAAACCAATTCCAGCAGCAGACTTTGACCCATCAGTGTACACAAGTAGGGACTTCCTGTGAGAGGAGGCATGTTCTAAAAAGAGGGAGCGAGCCTCTAAAGGAGGACGAGATTCCTTCTTGTTTGATATGCGGGTGCAGGTGTTAACTTCTGGAAGAAGCCATGGAGCCACCCTGGGGACCCGCACAGGACAAATCTGGAAATCATCAATACATATCTCCATAGCATTCCTGACCAGAAGCCAAAGGGCCATGGTGTGCAAGGATGTGAAAGGTAGTACTGAGACATGATATCAGATGACACCGCCAAGCAGGGAAGGGAGTCAGGACGTTGATGTAAGCGATGCCAACAACAAACCATCAAGGACTGGTGATGGAGATCAAGAGGTGGCTCATCAGCGTCCACCAGGAGACTGGGGATTGGGGACGACCTAAAGGCTTCAGTCACCAGACATACCCCAGCATGATGAATTGATTGATTGATTGATTTTTTTTATGCAATAAGGCATCTGGCGGCGCAACAGCTAGGGTCATATACCACCCAACATAAAATGGTCATTTACATAATTAATAAAATATGAATATACTTTAAATAGTCTTCATTGCCCCAAAAGGGATTGTACACACCATAAAGCCATTTAGGAAGGGTCAAACCATTAAGGGACTTGAAGACACCTGGCCATACCACCCAGGTGGGTCAAACACACACACACACACACACTCTCCCATATATTTATATACCTACCTGCATCCCCCTCAGACAATTAACTTTCCCTATCTTATTGGCATCTCTCCAAACACAGGTGCGGTCAGGTCATACAAAGACATTATTAACCCTTCCTACCTCCCCTTCGAAGGAGAGGTAGGAAAGAGAGTAAAGGAGAGAGAGAGAGAGATAGAAAAGGGGTGGCCCACTTTCCCTTTCACACGAGAAGAGAGAAGTAGGTACAGAATCAAACTGACCATTCACAGGCAACACAGTCACACTCTAGCCATTCTGTAAACTATAGAGTTTGAAATGTATATAAGCAGAGGAGGTACACTAGGAGTTAGGATACCACACTGACTCCCTAAGGGCTATAAACTGTCTCCATAGAGAGAGACATAATACCACATAAGGCAAGGCACATCACGATAATACCCTGTATAGATAAGTACACATATTAATAAATTAAGCCTTAAGAAACTTGTGAAGTCAATCACCTAAGCAAACTTAAGAAAGCACCCCGTCTTCCACGTTACCTAAAACAACAACAACAACAACAACAACTACTACACTACAACTACAAGAATTACATACAAGTAAGTTACCAAGTTCTGCCCAGAGTTCAAGCCTTCAGAACTGGTACATTTGATGGCAGCGGTGTTTTTGCAATAAGGCAAATTGCAAGGTATCGACTTCACGGGAGTACAGTGACTAACATTGTTCAAGGACAAGTTGAAGGAATTTACTTGTAAATCCTCTCAAGTAATTTCTTCTGTGGGTATAATCTTACGACCTCTAACGAGGGAGATAAACCACAAATTCTTCACCTACAAGAGGCACCTGCTTCAATATAATTGCAACTGACCTACAAGGGGTCCTCATCTACTTCACAACAAACAATCATCACTGTCTTCATCACTACCATATCGGCGTCCCTGCGTAAATGCTCTCGTCAGGACAACGCCACGACCTCCATCACCTCCACGCTGACGCCTTGTTACGTAAATGCTCTCGTAAAGGCAAGTCAACGTTCATCATCTTCACTCCAATAACGACTGTTAGTGTGTTAGTGTGCGAGCTAACTAATAATCGCTTCGCCTCTCCACCGACGTCGCCTCTTCACCACATCGTCGTTGCAACTAGAGTCAACTAAAAGTAGGTACACATTACATGTTACATTACATTATTTTTCACTTGTCCACGAACATGTTAGAATAGATTAGGTTCCTCAATTACAGCCCAGAAAGAAAGAAAAGAAGTGCCAAATTACAACAAAGGTAAAGGTATTCTCCCCCATTACTCCAAAGGTATCATAACTAACTTCGAATATCCCTGATAATGATCCATTAGTCTCCAAGCTAGATTTCCCTGCCTCCCTAAGCCTCGTTTGTGGTGCCAACACATTCGAGTACATTTTCTGCTTCTACCTTACCCCCATTAAAAACTTAATCTGGTATACTATATTAACCTGTATTTTCTCCAACAATGGCTACTCCTCCACAATCTCCTACTGTCTCTGCTCTTCATACAACTTCTTCTAACCCCACTACCTCTTCTATGCATACAATGACAAACTTACCCACCCACAAGTATTTAAAGTATTATACGGGAGATAATCCAAGATATGGGATTCAGCTCTTCTTGCGTCATTTGGAGGATGTGTTTAATCAAACTAATATAGAGCAGGACTTACATAAGATAAGATTCGTGAGAGTGCATATTGCACCAGATAGTCCAGCCAGCTATATGATAACTACAAGTGCTTTTTCTGATCCAGAGAATTTAACGTCATATGCTACATTCAGACAGTCACTTATTGATGTTTTGGGGGATGGTAAAATTCATAATTCATTATCATGGGTTCAGAGAATGTTTATAACAAAGGCAGAAAACATAACTACAAGTGAACCAGCAAAAGCACTTGCATTATCAGGGTCTCTAACTTTAAATTCATACATCGTGAATTACAGATTACTCAATCCATGGGGACGAAGAATTTTAATTTTGATGCCACACCTACTCAAAGGGAATCACAGGGAAAACGTTGCAAACACTGTAACGGAAATAATAATATTACCAGTGATTGTTATTACTTACATAATACTAAAGGAAATGATCAAGGGAAAAGTAATAATAAATACAGTCAAATACATGAATCAAAGTCGCATTCCTTAGATGAATGCATGATCCTTAACAGAATGAAATGGGACTTGCACAATCAAAATATGATGTATGAAACGAGACCGCCACAATATTAAAACGTCCCGAAAATAAAACTGTAGGCCCTGTCGTCGCATTTACCAATAATATACTATAATTCCCTGTCCTAGTATCACATAGTAACACCACCTTAATGATAGACACAGGCGCCGCAGTTTCCTTGTTATCGGATAATTCCTTTAACATATTATGCAAATTAGCTCCACAGCGGCATTTATAAACCAAGATTGAACAGATGACATAGCATTGTCAACCATGACAGGCAATAAATTACAGGTATTAGGGACACTTTAACCCTTCCTGTACAGTTAGACAAGGGATCTAACCATATACATATTGCATTTTATATAATACGAAATTATAAACTAGGTTTATCATACCTTATCAAACAAACCATATTAATTAACCCTAAATATAAAATAATACATTTTAGGAATTAATGTATTCCTATACAGGATTGTCCAGGCCAATATATAAATCCATGTAATGTTAATTCTATACATATTGAAAATGAGGGAAACGACCCCGGTATCATAAAGGCCATTGCTGCATATAATATTATATTAACTCCAAATTTCGTCCATTAATTGAAGGTAAAGCTTCCATCTCATGTACAGCCACATACTACCGTTCTATTCTCAATAGAACCAGTAAAATAATATATAATCAGGGATTAATTTACTTTACCCAATGTAAACAGTGAAAATATCACTGATATTAATAAATCATCTACCAATATTCATGTAAAGAAAGGAACATATCTATGTGATCTGTACAGATGGAAGTTAGACCAATACCACAAGGAAATATTGTATCGGTTCTTACCGAAGGATAAAGTGATAGTCACAGAAGGGAACAACTTAGAAATTTTTGGCAGTGGACGCGATGTTCCACTTTATCGTGATAATCTCATCACCATACTAGCCACATATTGAATACGATTGCCCTACTTGGTGAATCCTTAGGATGAACCAACATTATAAAGCATGCCATTACACTAACATCTCCTCAACCCATTTATTCAAGCATATAGACTACCGTACCTCGTAGTAGGCAGAAAGTTGTAAAGGAAATTATAAATGAAATAATGGATGAATGCATTATTAGGAATTCTAACTCCCCTTTTAACAGCCCAATGTTTTTTGTTTCAATAATAATGGTGAATTTACGCCAGTAATTGATTACGGACATATAAATAATGCTACAATTAAAGATAAATATCCCCTCCCTCCTTTAAGATGTTTTGTCTAACATTGGTAAATCAAAGCCTATGATATTCTCCACCTTAAACTTGGTCAGTGGAAACTGGCAAGTAGCATTAGATGATAAAAGTCAACCCATTACAACATTTAGTACTTCCCATGGTTATTATGAATACATTCGTAGACCATTTGGGTTATGTAATGTTTCATCCACATTTCAGCATATGGTCAATTTTCGTATTGGTTTTATTAATAACGTAGTCATCGCTAATCTCAACGATTTGATTATTTTTCTATAGACGTACATTCATAATAAGTAACAATAAAGAAGGTTATACAGAGATTACATTAGGTAGGCCTCAAACTTTAACTGCCTATGTGTCATTTTATTAACCAGGAAATTATCATTTTAGGTTATACATTAACCGCCACGGTGCTCCATACACAATCTGGTAAAAATACGAGCAATGAAAGTATTCACTATTCCTAATAAATGCTACTAACGTAAAATAATTCTTGGGTTTATGTCCTTATTATAGAATCTTTGTAGAACATTTTTCCCAAGTAGCGAAACCCCTAAATAATCAACTCGAGATTTTGTATGGAGGCCAGAAAAAATAGCTAAGCTTTGAAATATTAAAGGTTAATTAATGTCAGCTTCAATTTTTGCGTTCCCAAATATTCATTAACTTTTATCAAGTGTACAGATGCTTCTTCAGTAGGCTTAGGCGCTGTACTTATGTAAGAGATAGCTATGGGTCTATGTCAGGTATGTGCTTATGCTTAGAGAATATTAAGTGCACAGGGAACTCATTAATCTGTAACAAAACAGGAAATTTAAGCAATATTATGGGCACTTCGTACTTTTAGAGAAATCGTATTAGGCTATCCTTTACAAGTTTTCGCGAATTATCAAACGATCCTTGGCTTACTATAACCTCAAACCCTAACGGGAAAATTAGCCAGATAAAATCTAACAATTCAGGAATTTCTCCCACATATAGATATTAAATACCTTCCAGGACGATTAAATAAAGTAGCAGATCCCTTAAACAATTATCTTGTCCTTTTAGTTCCGAGGACACCCATGGACTTTGACATTAATACGGTTCCTAAACATTAGCAAACGGATTCTATGATGAATGTAATAAGATATTCATTAAAAACCCTGAGGATGATAATAATGGACCATAATTACCCAGTCACTTAAATATCTTTTCCCTTCATGATGATATTATTTACAGAAAACTAAGGAAACGTGACGTACAAACCAATCACATAGTGATATAACAAATAATAATTCCCTCAGTATTAATTACCCTTATATCATAAGGCAATAGGACATCCTGATAGAGGTAGGTACCTAACCACTCTCTATACAATATACTATTAACATAAACTAAGGGTAGATGATGAAACACATATGTCGCTCAGAGCGAAACATACAATGCAGGTCAAGGCCATACATTTGGACCTCTGTTCCATGACGGGAATCCCTAATCCTGGACGAATCATGGGACATAGTAGAAATAGATCTACTTTCCTTACCAATTTAAAAGCAGGATACAGTAAGTTTTTACCTATGGTTAACCATTTTCTAGATATAGTGGCGGCACCACTAGAAAAAAACCCGCAAAAGTAAGTGCACATATATTTAAAAAACAAATTCATATGACCATATACATGTCCCGATATTATAAAAAATATCTGATTTCTACTATATTAAGCAAACGTTTGTATTACCATAATTCCCAGCATCTAATGGGTTAACAAAACGGCAAAACCGTAACACTACTAGAAGTACTTCGTGGCACAGAAACAAGGAAAATCCCTCCATACATGGGAAGACTGCATCGATATGACGGTCAATAACCACTACAAAATACGAAAATAAAAGGAAAAACTCCACATGAAATACTATATGGCGTATGGATACGTCTTTCATATGATATAACAATTGCCACGAAGAAGCCATGCTACAACATGGACAACTATGCTGAACGACAGTGAGTTGCATTTCCACAATTTCATCATGAAGAACAAAGCAATTTATCGGCTTGCAAGAAAAATGCGTGATCGCCGACATAACAAAGCAATTTATCGGCTTGCAAAAAAAAAAATGCGTAATCGCCAACATAATGGGTACCCGATCGAACTTCACACAGTCAGGTCTTTAGTAGGCATAACCTTATAATAATGAATAATTTTACCAGGCGGATGATATTGTTTATGTAAACAGAATAAAGAAATTGGTAAAATGCGCGCAAAAACTTAACATCCAAAATAAAACCAATCAATATCTCTGCAACAGCAACAATGTCCTCTTCCTCGTAATATTATCCCTACTATTGATGATAATAAAATAAACACTTACAAAACACAAACTCCGATCGGTTTCCAACGAAAAATAATATTTCTTCTTACAAATGTGGCCCAAATTAACCTATATAACGGTTTTCATGTCATACTCGCGGCGGCTACATGCATAACGACGAAGTGCATAACACAGATAAAGATGACGTCTTACAATCCGAGAGCTCTCGTTTACAATTTTATCAAACAGTTGAAAAGAAAAGGAAAAGAAATAAAATAGTGGTGATGAACGATATGATCCCTATTTCTTACTCTTTACTGGATATATGAATTATTACCAAAATTTTCTGCCATTGAGCAGTAATTACAGATAAAATACTTAATGATACACTAGTTTTGGTTGACAGGTATCACACAACTGAATTTACCTATGTAAGTGCATTATCTTCTATAGTGTCCTTGCACTATTGGGCGCCCTAGGAATGGATTTAGCGACTCAGGTAATATTGCTCGCTTATTATACAAAAAAAAAAAAATATATATAATGGCTTAGAGCCATCATCACAGCCCAGAGCGTGATTTAGATAATTTTTAAGTGAAATTTCATGAGCACTATTTGGTAATGCTTAGAGATATAGTGGTATACATACATAAAAGTTGCAGGAAAAGCCTTTGCAAATCAAGGTAAGATAGAGTAACAGGTATATACTGTATTAGAGTGTAAATCATTGCACAGAAATTAAATACGATTTAGATAGTTTATATGAGCAACGAATGAAATGAACTACATATATGAAATAATCACATCATATTTTAGGCTTCTATTTTATTTCTGTGAGTTTGCGGAAAAATGATAGCAGGTGAGGAACTTAGAGAGGAATTACAACCACTTATTAAGAGAATATTTACTGCGGGTAAGATAAGATCAACTCACAATATTATTACCACTCCAATAGCTACGAGATGCAATGGTACAATCAATGATGAAATCTCATCTTCCTTATTATCTTTCATGAAATATTATTATCCAGTCATGCGTAGTATTTTAATACAAGATCATATACTCATTATTATTCCCATAAAAGGTAAAATGTTATTCACAAGCTACGCACTTCTACAATTCCCTATGAAAATGGAAGTAACCATTTAATATTCCATTTTCATCCAATAAGTATTATACTTAGTGAGGATGTCATCAGTGACGCACAACACTTCAAGTGCCATGTTGCATATCTTCATATATGTTTGTCTTGCATATTTCTTTGCATTTAAGTTGCATTTAAGTCTCCAAAGGATGCAAAATCTCCACTTGCTTAGAATCATAAGTACTACTAATCAAGCCCTATATGCATGTATATTCATATCTATTACTAATCAAACTCTCTTTCATCATCAATTTTAATTTCCACTATCTATACTTACCTGCTAATACACAATTAACATTAATTTGCCCTAATCACCCTACACATGGTTTGGTTCAAGGCTACTATAAAGAAACAGACTCATAGGAAATACGATCCAAGGGAATCGTACCTTGCCTAGTAAACATAATTTGCTAGAAAACATAGCACAATCTCTTCCACCTTTTCAACATATTTCATTTAAAGTTGAATTGTTTAACATCTCCTAATTCATTATCAGTTGTATCAGACAAAATGAAACTATTATGTGACTCAATGAGAATAGGATTCAATCATCCTTATTATATCATTTGATTCCTCCACATAGTGATCAAAATAAAACTGGGTACCAATGTTTATTATCCCATGTCTTATCTTTCTGGCATGTACTATAAAATTTATGTATTGTATAAGACAGTCTAAAATACTATTTTTGTATTGTATAAGAAAGAACTATCGAAGTATATTGAATTATCTTGTGTTGAAAAGAACAAGACTGTTATTTATTTCACAGCTACAACATAGCAACATGGCTCCCCCCTCATTAATGTGTGAATTTTTAGCATAGGTTAGATTATATACACACAATAACATGCACCTAGCTAAACACATTAATATTAAGATGAAATTTTATGTAACAATGTATTCATGTTCATGTATTTATATTCATGTATTACCGGTAATGTTAATTTTAAGTATATGGTGTGCCAATGTCTTAATGTCTATTTTTATGTTACTATACATGTATTCATTGTTAATATCTTAGTTATCTAGCCCTACCAACATTGTGAACTGGCCTTCTATTAAATAAAGCATAAAGGAAATCGCTGGAGGCCAGTCGAGGGTAGCGGACTGAGCGGTGTAAAAAGCCATTTAGGAAGGGTCAAACCATTAAGGGACTTGAAGACACCTGGCCATACCACCCAGGTGGGTCAAACACACACACACACACACACTCTCCCATATATTTTTATACCTACCTGCATCCCCCTCAGACAATTAACTTTCCCTATCTTATTGGCATCTCTCCAAACTCAGGTGTGGTCAGGTCATACAAAGACATTATTAACCCTTCCTACCTCCCCTTCGAAGGAGAGGTAGGAAAGAGAGTAAAGGAGAGAGAGAGAGAGATAGAAAAGGGGTGGCCCACTTTCCCTTTCACACGAGAAGAGAGAAGTAGGTACAGAATCAAACTGACCATTCACAGGCAACACAGTCACACTCTAGCCATTCTGTAAACTATAGAGTTTGAAATGTATATAAGCAGAGGAGGTACACTAGGAGTTAGGATACCACACTGACTCCCTAAGGGCTATAAACTGTCTCCATAGAGAGAGACATAATACCACATAAGGCAAGGCACATCACGATAATACCCTGTATAGATAAGTACACATATTAATAAATTAAGCCTTAAGAAACTTGTGAAGTCAATCACCTAAGCAAACTTAAGAAAGCACCCCGTCTTCCACGTTACCTAAAACAACAACAACAACAACAACAACAACAACTACTACACTACAACTACAAGAATTACATACAAGTAAGTTACCAAGTTCTGCCCAGAGTTCAAGCCTTCAGAACTGGTACAGGATAGGCAGCATGATTAAAAGACACACAAACTAAAAAGCACATTTTTACTAAAAGAACCCGTCGACTTAAGTAAAATATATAAAAGAATCAAAACTAAAAAAAAATTATATCAAACCATCTAAAAACCATAAATATCATAAAATCACGATTTGTGGAGGAGGACAGCCTCCTCCACATAGGAGAGGGTGTTCCCTCCCACACTACAAGCCTCCTCCCCGAGCACCTGGGAGAGACTGTAAGAACCGTCACCCACATGGTACGCGGAGAGGTGCCCACGACGCAGGTCCCCAAGGCTGGGACACTCGACAATAAGATGCCGCACTGTTAAAGGGACCAGACAATCATCACTGTAAGGAGGGTGAGCCCTCTCCATTAAAAAGCCATGAGTCAATAATGTGTGGCTAATGCGGAGACGGACAAGAGCCGTCTCCCACCGGCGGGACAGGCCACTGTAGCTCCACAAACCAAGGCGCTGGCGGATGTCGCAGAGCTTGTTAGCCCCGACTGCGTCCCATCTGTCCTGCCAGCAGGAATAAGCGGTAGCATCTATGTAGGTTCGAAGGTCCACTGCAGGAACAGGATGACGCCCGGCAGGAGGCCGATAATTGGAGACCGCAGCCTTAGCCAGGGCGTAAGCCCACGCATTCCCATCGACACCCACATGGGCCGGGACCCAACAAAAAGTGACTTTGCGGCCATGACGACCCAGAAGGACAAGCCACACAAGAATGGCCAAGACAAGGGGATGGGAAGAGTTAAAATTGCACAAGGCCTGCAAGACACTACAGGAATCGCTAAAAATAGTAAAAGAAGGTTGAGGGAGAGTAATATTCACTTGGAGGGCATATAAAATGGCCGAGAGCTCAGCAGTAAAAATTGACATGACAGAAGGGAGCCTGCCACAACGACAAAAGTCAGGAAAGACAAATCCAAAACCAACTCCAGCATCAGACTTTGACCCATCAGTGTACACAGGGAGGGACTCTCTGTAATTGAAGACATGTTCTAAAAAGAAAGAACGGGCCACTGGAGGAGGAAGAGATTCCTTCTTGTCTGTAAAGCAGGTACAGGGGAAAACTTCTGGAAGAAGCCATGGAGCCACCCTGGGGACGCGCACAGGACAAATCGGAAAGTCATCAATGCCCATCTCCTCCATAGCCTTTCTGACCCAGAAGCCAAAGGGCCATGGTGTAGAATGTGAAAGGTAGTACTGAGACATGATATCAGATGACACCGCCAAGCAGGGAAGGGAGTCAGGAAGTCGTTGTAATCGATGCCAACAACGAACCATCAAGGACTGGTGACGGAGATCAAGAGGTAGCTCATTAGCGTCCACCTGGGGATTGGGGATGACCTGAAGGCTCCGGTTGCCAGACATACTCCAGCATGATGAACCGTGTCTAAAACTCTGAGACGGGCATCGGTGGCAGAGGAGTACACCTCACACCCATAGTCGAGTTTTGACCTAATAACAATATTGTATAGGCAGAGGAGGGTGGCCGATCAGCCCCCTAGGACATATGGCCCAGGATCCTCAACAGGTTAAGAGCCTGGAGGCAAGAGACCTTAAGTGAACGTAAATTGGGAACCCACGTCAAATGTTTGTCATAAATAAGACCCAAAAAACGAGTCTCCTCGACACAACGAATTCGATGACCACACATGAATAAGTGCAGATCGTGGTGGACGACTCTGATACGGCAAAAGTGTATAGCAACTGTCTTGGCAGGAGAAAATCGAAACCCATGAGAACAAGCCCAATGTGACACCCTGTCGAGGGGAAGCTGCATGCGCCGCTCCGCCAGGTCGTCAACGTATATCGAGTTGGTTATACCATCCGGAAGGGATGAGGCAATTACATTAATTGCTTCTGCAAACAACGTGACACTGAGGACTATTCCCTGAGGGACGCCCTCCTCCCCCAAGAGAGAGCACAGAGCAGCTCCACCTCAGTTATCTTCACTGCATCATCATCATCATCTTGCAACAAAGCAGACACCAGACGAAGCCGATTAACTCTGATACAGGGAGCGGGTGCATCTTGTATGTAGATGGGAAGACTGGGTGGGGTAGATTGTTTTGTTGAACATAGGCCGCGGGTGTGTAATGACCGGCAGTGGCGGGTGTCTTTTTAACAACATGACCGATGAGGTGCCACATGGAAGACACACCCGTTTTCTAGTTGATGCTATCTGTAAACTGCTGCCAAGACTCGGTATGAACACACTCCTGCAGGGTGACTTTATCATCCTGAACATCTGATAAAGATGAGCAGGCCAGGAGTTTGGTTGGCTTGAAACGAAAGGCCATCACTCTATGCCTCCTCCTTCGCCTCTGTATACGTGAGTCAAGCATCCAGATGTGGGTAGTACGACGAGGTTGGAGGTGTGGCCGGGAGACATATTTCCTGTAAAAGTTATGTGTGGCAGATACAAGATCAGAGTATAACTGGTCAGGTGAAGAAAGGTCAAGAGTAGGGAATACATTGGCCATAAATGAGATTTACATAGGGCAATATTTCGGGGACACAGCAAAACGTAAATGAGTGGCAGGATCAGTAGGCCCAGCAGGTAGAGAATAATGAAGCTGAAGTGCGACATGATCAGAGAATAAAGCTGGCACCAAGGAACACTGGAAATGAGATGCCATCAGGCCTGACATTAGGATGTGATCCAGAGTACTTCCCGGCAATGAGTGGCGCCACCAGTGACCCAGTGCATCAGATGATGCTTGTGGATATATGAAAGGAGACCATTATGATTATTAGAACCAGAACAATCACTCAGGTCAGAATGCCGAGCATTAAAATCTCCCATATACACTATGCCACACACTGTGGGGAAAGGAAGATTACATATTTGGAGTACACCATCCCCAAGTAGGACCACAAAGAGCTGAAAGGTCATGTCAGGATCGGTTGAAGTATGGAGAAGGCGATGTGGCAAGGAGCTATGTATGTAAGCCAGGAGACCATTCCTTACCAGATGGACATATGGAACATAACCTGTGAGGAAAGGAGCTTGCCCAGCAGTGAGAAGTTGGATGCTCCTGGAAATGCTTCCCAGAGAAAAATAATACTGGGATGGAAATGAAAAACATAGGCCTTGGGTTGAGTGAGCTTTGCATAACTGGTGAGACCACATACGTTCCAGGAGATGACATCCAGCTGCCAATCACTAGCAAACTCTGTGTTTGGAGGTAGAAGTCCGGGGAGTGTTGCAGACAAGCGACCTGGAGAAGGAGACAGACCAAGAAAAGGGGCTGACTCGCAAAACTTCTCAAAAGGAGAGGCAATAGTATCCATCTGTTCGATGAGACGACGGTTTGTTTGCCGAGCCTCAATCTAGGTGGAAAGTTTGGAGTCAGTAGAGGCCTGAGCTACAACCAGTCTATCAATCCTGGATTAAAGGGTGGAGAAGTGGTTCTCGAGGACCCTTATGTTGTGCCATGAGGAAAGTGACGAGGCGGGACTGGTGGGAGTAGCAGCCTGAGGAGGTGATGGTGGTGGTGGCCATGGAGGTTTTTGGCAGTAGAGGCACAAGTCTGGGCCTGGTGTCAAGCACATCTATGCCACGCATTATCCTCCAGCTGAAGCTATCGTGGACACTTCCATCGAGACGTATCCTCAGGAGGTGGAAGCTCAGAGGTGGAAGCAGCAGGACGTGATGATTCATTCCTGGCAGGACACGTCCTGGAGACATGGCCAGCCGCTCACCATGTACACTTCGGCGAGACCGAATAGTACCGGGAGATGTGTCCAACTCCCAAACACCTGTAGCACCAAGTTTCTGCACCTCACACAGTGGAAGGCAGGGAAGGAAATCGAAAGAGTTCCCAGTGAAGGAGAGTTTGACATACACGTCTCTAGGTTAAAAAGCAGGAAGGACAGCTGAAGCACACTTTTGGCAGCCGGAGGCAAACAGTCCTCATTATTAGAGGCATCTGAATCAGAAGAGGCGTCTACACGTCGCTTGGTTGAGGTGGAAGAGATGGCCGGCTGCAACCCAAGCTGTGGAGTGACCGAGGACAAGATGGGAGGGTTGTGCGAGGGCAGCTCAGGTGAGTGGTCTTCTACAATAGACTCGTCTTCCTCTGCTGATATGGCTAAGTCGGCCTCTAAACAGGAAGCTGCATCCGACCCCAAGCTCTCCATCGGGCCAGGCAAGGCTTCGATGGGTAGCAGCAAACAACTCAACAAGCAGTGATCACCTCAGGAACTGTTAGCCAGGGAAACACACACACACACACACACACACACATACACACACGGAACCACAACAGATCAAAACTGAAGGGTACAAGAAAACAGACAAACAACACAGAGAACAACGCAGAAACAACAACACACAAACAACAATGCAGAGGCAACAACGAAGGACAGAACGCCAGGAGAACGTCCTCACACTACCAATGTTAGGGCGAGACTTCTACTGCATGTTGTGTACTACAAGGGGATCAAGGGAGCAGATCAATGAACCACTGCATACAAAATAAGGGTAACAAAGATGACCAAGATGTTAGAATATACATATATTTTGTAAGTCATCCATAAATCACTGAACTCAATTACCGGATGTGGTGCAAAGAGAGGTCATGGAATAAAAATTATTTGCAATACAGTCTAAAATGTAAAAAATACACACACACACACACACACACACACACACACACACACACACACACAATGAGGCGGTTTGTTTGGGTAAAATGATTTTCCGGGTTGATGATATTTCGTATCGCCTTGAATGACATCAAACACAACATCGCTTCTCTCTCTCCCTCTGTCTGTGTGTGTGTGTGTGTGTGTGTTCATAACACCCTCTCTCTCTCTCTCTCTCTCTCTCTCTCTCTCTCTCTCATGGATAACAATAATACTCACGACGACAGAAGAATAACAAACATACGTTGTATTATTACTCCTGCCATCATTCTATCCACCTATCAGAGAAAAAGTAATAAGCCCTGGACAAAGAGAGGAGACGGATGCTAAAGAAGATGTGTCGAATGTTGCTACAATTTTCAAATTACGGTCGCGACACACACACACACACACACGCACGCAATATTCAAGGGAACGAACACCTTCTCCGGCTACTCATGCACGTCCCATCCTTTAACGCCTTTCTTTCCCTTTTATTGCTGGTCCGAACGCATAGCACAACCATTATTATTATTTCTAGACCAGCATGGGAGGAGGGAGGGAAGCTCGGGTGATTCGGTACCCTTTCATGAGAGGAACAAACAATATAGAAATGGATGACGCAGAGGCCGAGATAAATTGGTGATGAAGCCTGACACGTTGGCATCATTTTTCAAAGCTGGGTCTCTCTCTCTCTCTCTCTCTCTCTCTCTGACGGGAGCGTATCAGGAACGGTATTATGTGTTTATGGTTTCTACACCCTTGTAGGAATTCATGACACACACACACACTTTTCTCTCTCTCTCTCTCTCTCTCTCTCTCTCTCTCTCTCTCTCTCTCTCTCTCTCTCTCTCTCTCTCTCTCTCTCTCTCTCTCTCTCTCTCTCTCTCTCTCTCTCTCTCTCTCTCTCTCTCTCTCAGAGAGATAGACAAATACTGCAGGAGTAATATATCATAAGTGTTGGCGTTGAGTTGAAGGTGTGGCAAACTAATAAACCTCAGAGTGTTTGTGTGTCTGTGCTTTACTCTTATCACGCACGTAATTGAAAACTCATTCTTCTCTCAAATTTATTTAGCACAAAAGGTTTTCTGAATTAGTAGCTAGGCCAATATATCAAATCTATATTTCAAACCAAGTAATACTGATCCAAATGCTATTCTACATCATCCTCACGAGGCCACACACACTCACATCTCAAACCAATGGAGGCTTTGATTGGGCTGTTATCCAGAAACAGCCTTCTACAGATCTCGGGCTTCGACTCAGGTGGGCTAGGGATTGTAGTTTGCTAGTGTACTGTATGTACAGTCACGAGCACTAATAAGGATGCAGCTTTGGTTGAAGCCTTAACAGTCCAATTCACCAACAAAGTCATTCCAATGGAGAATTTATTGTGCATTTATTTACTGTCTCTAGGTATTCGAAGCAAACCTGAATATTTGTTAGTGCTCGTGACTGTACAGCCACGGACCAGTCTCGCCACAACCTTAGTGGAGTGAAGACGTTCTCCTAGCGCTCTGCTTGCAATGTTTCTGCGTTCTTGTTTGTGTGTTGTTGTTTCTGTGGTGTTGTTTGTCTGTTTTATCTCTTTTTTTTCGTGGTTTTGTTGTTAGTGATTTGTATGTTTTGTTGTGGTTCTGTGTGTGTGTGTGTTCAGGTGTTCGCTTCCCATCTAGGCCTTGCCTGGCCTGATGGAGAGCGCGGATTCGGATGTGGCTTCCTGCCTGGAGGCAGACTTGGCCATGTCGGAGGAGGATGAGTCTCCTATAAAGGATCACTGGCCTGAGCTGCCCTCTCGCAACCCTCCCGCCCTCTCCTCGTTCACTCTGCAGCTCAGGTTGCAGCCTTCCACCTCCTCAACCTCCACCAAGCGACCCATTGATGCCTCGTCCGACTCCTCGCAGGATTCCGATGGTGTGGACTGTTTGCTTCCAGCTGCCAAGATGGCGAAGGGTGCTTCAGCTGTGCACGACGTACCTTCTCTGCCTCACCCTGGTGTTTCTTCCTTGAATACCAACTCCTTGCTCTCATCTAGCCTACCTGCTTTTTCCCCGAGAGATGCCTATGTCAAGCTCTCCTTCTCTGAGAACCCATCTACGGACACAAAGCTGCGTTGGTTGTCTGATGTCAACAGGGCTTTCCAATTACAGCGTGAAGTTGCTGAAGTCAAGATGGCTGCGGTTACCTACCGGTTTGTCTACATCTCTAGGAAGCGTCAGGACATCATTGATAGAGTCAAGGCTGGTGAATTTTGTCTCTGCCTCTTATTCTTCAAGACTCAGCTGAGAGGCATCATAAGTTCCCCAGCTACATCCTCACCTGTTTTCCTATTGATGTTGACCCGAAATTTGCCGAGGGATACCCTGGTGTGAACTCTGCCCGTCGCTTCTTTAACCCCTTAGGACCGACTTTTTTTTTTTTTCATCCCCAGTCGACTTCTGGGGGTCAATTTTCAACTTTCATGTAGGCAAATTTTGTTCTTACAGAATGAAAGAGCTTGAATTTACACACCAGGAACTGAAAACGGGAGCCTCCTAGGTGTACTCGTTTGCGTATGACAGAGCATCAAAGTCCGAAAATAAATAAATAGTATCCCCTGAAACGCATGAAAGAAAACCTCATACGCTCTGCGTACGCTGTAAACATGTATATAAACACCTAAATAATGCGTCTAAGTGGTTTTCAATGATGATAAACGTATTTCAGTGTAATTTTGTCTGTCTAGACTCTCCTGGAGTATAGTAGATAGCAGAGAGATATGAGAAACATAAGAAAACACCATGTAGTGGTGAGATATACGCAGCTGCCAGACACCACTACCACAGTCAAACCTTTTCTCAAGGACGTTAGTTTTCCATCGTTACCAACGCCAGCTCGCTAGCTACTCGCTACAGTTTTTTGTAGGTACGTCGACATGTCGGTTATTCGGAAGGAACGATTAATTTTTTTATCACCGACATGTCGGTCAATCGGTCCTAAGGGGTTAAGATGGTTTCCCCATTAGCCGTATTGTTGTTGTCAGGAGTCTTCCCGACCCACCTCCAATTGAGATCTCATTTGATTTTCTTTCCTGTCTTCCACCGTGTGAGGTGTGGAAACTTCATAATGACCAGCCTTGGTGCTACAGGTGCTGGGGAGTTGGGCATATCTCCCGGTACTGTTCAGCTTTGCCGAAGTGTGCCTGGTGTGCCGCCGACCATGATTCCAGGACGTGTCCTGTCAGGGGTGAACCATCACGTCCTGCTGTCTCCACTTCTGAGCCTACACCTCCTGAGGATACATCTCGACGGAAGTGTCCACGATACCTTCAGCCAGGGGTTAACGTGTGGCATGGATGTACTCGACGTCAGGTCCAGGCTTGTGTCTCTACTATTGCACCACCTCCACCACTGCCATCATCACCTCACCAGTCTGCTCCTCCCACCAGCCCTACCTCGCCTCTGGACCTGGCCCTCCGCAAGTCTGTTGCTACCCTCATGGAATGATGCACGGCCCTCGAGAACTACTTCTCCACCCTTGAAGCCAGGATTGATGGGCTGGTTGCTGCTCAGGCTGCTAATGACTCCAAACTTTCAGCCTTGGTTGAGGCTCAGCAGGCCATCATCTCAACTGTTCTTTTTCTCCAGGAAGCATTTCCAGGATGGCCGCTCACCGCTGGGCAAGCTCCTCCCCTCTCAGGTTATGTGCCATATGTTCATCTGGTAAGGAATGGTCTCCTGACTTACATACATAGCTCCTTGCCACATTGCCTCCTCTGTACCTCCTCTGATCCTGACATGACCTTTCAGCTGTTTGAGGTTCTACCTGGGGATGGAGTATTCCAATTATGTAATGTCTATTCTGCTCTGGCTAGACTCACTCTTGAGGCTCTTCCTTTTCCAAGAGTGCGTAGAATGGTGTATACGGGAGATTATAATGCTCGGCAATCTGACTTGGGTGATGGATCTGGCTCTATTAATCGTAATGGTGTTCGTCTCCTTTTATACATCCGCAAGCATCATCTAAAATGCTGGGACACTGGTGGTGCCACTTGTTGCCGGGGAGGTACTCTGGATTACATCCTCTCGGCTAGCCTGATAGGATCTCAAGTCCAGTGCTCCTCCATGCCAGACTTATTTTCTGATCATGTCGCTCTTCGGTTTCCTTATTCTCTACCTGCTGGGTCAAGTGCTTCAGCCACTCGTTTGCATATTGCTGTACCCCTAAATATTGCCCGACTTACATCTTGTTTATGGCCCATGTATTCCCTACATTTGACATATCATCAGCTGAACAGTTGTACTCTGATCTTGTATCTGCTACTCATGACTTTTATAGGCTATACGTCTCCCGGCCACACTTCCAACATCCACTCCTGGACACCTGATGTATGTATACAGGAGGCGAAGGAGGAGGCTGAACGTGATGGTCTTTTGTTTCAAACCAACCGAACCCTTGACCTGATCCATCATTACCAGATATCTAGGGACGCTTTTGTCGCCCTGCTGGAGTGTGCTCACACTGAGTCTTGGCAGTGGTTCATGGACAGCATCAACCAGCAAATGAGTGTGGCTTCTATGTGGCACCTCATCCGTCGGGTTGTTAAAAAGACGCCGGCCACTGCCCGTCATCACACTCCTGCCTGGTCAGAACAATCTACCCCAGCCAGTCTACCCATACACATACAAGATGCACTTGCTTCTTGTGCTGCTGTCCATCGACTACGTCTGGTGTCTGCTCTGTTGCAAGATGATGACGATGATACAGAGCAGATAACTGAGGAGGAGTTTCACTGTGCTCTCTCTCTGGGATAGAGCTTCTTTCCCTGGTGATGATGGTATTACTTATGCTGTGCTGCGCCTACTTAATCAAATTCCTGGGAACCCTCTACTTCGATTGTACAATCTTTGTCTTCGTGACGGTGATGTACCACGAGCCTGGACCAGCAGTACAATAATACCCTTCCCTAAGCCCAGCACTACGAAGTCCTGTTTTTGTAAGGTTATAGAGAGAATCTTACTCAATCATCTCATGTACCGACTGCAGGATCACCTTTCTCCATGGCTGTTTGGTTTCCTTCCCCAGCGGAGCACACACCACTGCCTAGTCGACCTGTACTCTCGCCTCTCCAGGGACCGTGTGATGGCCATAATTGACCTTAGAAGTGCTTTCGATGTTGACAATAGATCAACTGGTTGACTTTGGGATAAAGGGTAATCTACTACGGTGGATTAGGGGCTACCTCAGTATGTTACAGGGCCTCCCGTGTGTTTTTCAGTGGTGCGCTCAGTCCTTTGCGCAGTTTTCATTAAGAGGGTGTTCTCAGCCCAATTTTATTTCATATTGATGCATCAGCTGCTCACTTCTCTCCCTGATATTCCTGGAACTACAATTACGTGCTATGTTGATGATATATGTGTTCATTCTACCACGCCACGGGATCTCCAGCAGTTTCTTGACTCCTTCTCTGTGGACTCCTCTCACTGTGGCATCATTGTCTCACCAGATAAGACCAGAATATTCCTCTGCCGCCTTCCTCAAGCTCAGCCAGTATTCAACATTGGAGGGACTGTCATTCCCATGTGTTCCCAGTACCGCTACCTGGGCACACCAGTCATTATTTGGCCGGTTGTCCCTGCCATGCCACAAGACCATCCCTTTATCCAGGACTTGTTGGGTCGTCTCAAGAGCCGACTTACACCACTTTAATGGCTCACTAACAACTCCTCTGGCATCTACATCCCAGTAGTCAGGACCATCTATATTGCTTTTATCCATTCAGTTGTTGATTACATCTCACCCGTTCTGATTCAACTTCCTAGGGCTACGCTGGAAAGTTTAGAGAAATTTCATAATAGAGCAATGATAATAATTCTCGGCTGTCCCATGTCGACCAGGATAGTAAATATGCAGCGTGAGTTGCGTCTTCTCCCATTAGTTGAGATAATTTACTCCAATGGTACATGCTTTACTGTCAAGTGCCCCCATTTCCCACATCTTTCTCCCTACTACTCTCAGATCGTCAGGACCTGTTTTAGACCATACTCTCCTGTCCCTCCCATACAGCCTGCTGGACGTACTCTTTTAAGGTCTGTTTCCTCTATGCTCCGTAGTCTTAATATAGATATAATGGTTGAAGAAGTCCCCTCAGGGCCCCCTCTGTGGATGCTACCAACACATGATGTGAGCTTCACACCTACTTCCAAGTCAGAACTGCCTTCTCTACAGCGGCAGTTGGCTCTGGAACACATAGAAACAGTGACATCCTCCATCACAAATCCATACTGCCTCTACACTGATGGTTTCTTGCAAGCGGATGGTGGAGCAGGTTGTGCCGTTTTCTCACCTGACTTGGAGTCACCTCCAGGGGGCTGGGTTGGCCGTCGTCTCTGTAACCACTATAGCTCCACATTGTGTGAACTGTATGCCATTCTGGATGCTGTTAGTGTTGTTTGTCAACGTGGAGTGAATGCTGCCATCTTTTGTGACTCCAAACCTGCCCTTCATTCCCTCTCCAGTCTTCAGCCCACACACTCTACTGTTGTTCAGCAGATTTTGTCGTTTATGGCCTTATTGTGAATCATAACTTGACTGTCAAATTTTTACGGGTGCCATCCCATGTAGGTTTATGTCATAATACTACAGTTGACAGACTCACGAAGGAGGCCTGCCATCTGCCTCCTCGTGGTGTTGAACGTCCTCTCTCCCTGACATAAAATAATAATAATAATAATAAACGGTTTTATTAATGAGAGTGGCAGCCTGGAGCTGAAAATATACAGTTATGAATAGATGTAAAAATATAAGTAAGAGGAATAGAAATAAACATAAAATATATACAAGAATATAAGGCAGTATATTGATTAAACTAGGTGTTGTTGAGTAGGTGTATGATGGCAGGGATGGCACTGTTCTTGTATCTGTCAGTGCGGGCTCTTATAGGCTGTAGTTTGTTGGTGTGACGGAGTGCACGAGGTGGACGAGGTATTGTAGGTGGAAGGAAGTGTCGGTGACGTGGATGTTGTAGTAGTCCCTGGCCGAATGATAGTAGTGTCTGATGGTGGAGCTGACTGAGGGATAACATGTTGAGGGTGGAGAGAGCATTGTTGTACCCTGTGTACTCACCACCCAGTATTATTCTACACGCCCTTTTCTGTACTCTCTCCAGTTGATGTTTCTGGGTGGTGTTAATAGAGGATGACCAGGCTGGTGACGCATAGGTAAGCTTGGGTAGTATGAAGGAGCTATAGATGGTACTGAGCTCCAACATGGGTGTCCCAAGTGACCTCAGTCGTCTTAACATGTAGAGACGGTACGAGGCTGACTTGACCGTGTTATTTACATGTTCCTTCCAGTTGAGTTTGTGGTCGATGGTGATACCCAGGAGTTTGGTGGACTGAACTAACTGGAGAGGATGGTCACCCACAGTCAATGATGGTGGTTGTACTTGGGTGGTGGCGGTGTTGAAATGCATAACTACGGTCTTATCATGGTTGATGGTGACCTTGTTGACCGTAGTCCATGCCTGCAGTAAGTCCAGGATACCTTGCAGTGGTGTGTAGTCCGGTGAGGTGTTATCCACTGTTATCCCCACCGTGCTGTCATCCACATACTTCCACCTGGCAGGGGTATCGGTTAGGGCGTCGTTGATCAGGATTAAAAAGCACAGAGGTCCCATCTTGGTCCCCGGGGGAACACCACAACTGAGGGGTTGTGGCCCTGAGACAGCACCCCTGTACCTCACTACCTGTTGACGTCCAGCCAGAAAATCACACAGCCATGATACCAGGTAGAGGGGTAATCCAAGTGCTATGGCTTTGTTGATAACTGTGAAGTGATCAACAAGGTCAAAAGCTTTCCTGAAATCAACAAAGGCAACAGCCAGTGATGTCTTGCGTTTGTCTAAGCCACTGTGCAAGAAATCCAAAAAGCTAACTAAACAATGGGAGGTGGAAGATTTCCTCATGTTGCCAAACTGCCTTGGGTCAATTACAATTTTTATGTTATCATACGCCATATTAAAAACAAAATCTTCACAAATTAAGCTGGGTATGGGGGTAATGGCAATAGGCCTGAGGTCACTGGGGGACTGTGGAGTGGGGATCTTGGGAATGGGGGTGACGTATGCTGTTTTCCATTGAGTGGGACATTTACACTGAGTTAGGGAGGCATTGACAATAGAGCAGAGGGGTGTGGCAAGTTCAATTGCAAACTCCTTGTAGATTTTTATTGAGAGGTCGACTGGGGTGGTGGATCTTTTAGATTTAAATTTAAGGAGTTTGTTGGCAATTTCAAAAGTTTGAACACTGGGAGGGGGTGAGGGAGAAGGCAGATAGGCAGGCAGGGTAGTGAGGTCAAGACTGGGGAGGGTTTGACAAATATTGGCAAAGTGAGTGTTAATGGTCTCAGCTGCTTCATCACCTGATAAGTGAGAAACAAAGGGAAAAGAAGAGGGATTGCTGTTTAGACCACAAATATCTTTTACTGTCCTGTACCATTGTCCTATGTTGACTTCTTTAAGGCTGTGCACTTTCCTGGGATAGAAGGTCTTCTTGGCTGCTTTTATTTCCCTGATAATCTGATTTCTTAGTGTTTTATACCCGGGCTCGTTAGTGTAGTATGCTTTATTTCGCTGCTCGATCAATCTCTTTATCCTGGGCGTGATCCAGGGCACATCATCAGGATGAATTTTCATTGTTTTAACAGGGAAGAAGTGATGGTAGGCTGTGGTGATGGTATCCTGATAATTGTTCCACTTTAACTGTACATCTTCCACTGTCAGCACCTCAGTCCAAGGGTGATGAGTCACCCATTGTCCAAAACGTCGCATCGCAGAGTCAGGAGTGGGTCTATATGTAGTAGTGACAGCTGGAGGCCGTGAGGTGGTAGGTGCTGGGGCCCACAGTACAGATAGGTGTGTACTCCGCCCCATGGGAGGTAGTGGTTGGGGGGGGAGGTAGTGGGTACCTATGTCAGTCATGATGAGGTCTAGGGTGGCATTTCCATTCGTAGGGAAGTCTACTAACTGGGCTAGGTTGAGGTGTTGCATAATGTGACTGACATCCAGTTCGTTAAAGTCACCACAAATCACTAGTTTAGAACAGGGAAATCTGGATCTGAGGGAGTCGGCGGTGTCTATGATGTGGGTGACCAGCATATCAGCGGTGGGGGAGCGTGGAGGGTGATAAGCCACACAAACAATGAGGGAAGCGAGTTGACGTGGGTGAGATGTAGGGGTGACCCGTACCCCAGAACTTCTAATCCCTCTGGCACATTAACATTAAGGTGTGAGGGTAGAAGGTCACTACGGCAGTACACCACCACACCACCGCCTCTCCTTTCTTTTCTAAGATGGTGAAACAGTTCGTAATTTTCTATGGCACAAATCTCGGGAACAATTTGCCACGCCTCCGTGATAGCCACGATGCCTGCATCCACTGTTTTCACTGTAACACTAACCTCTTCCACCTTGTTACATAAGGAAGTGACGTTGGACATCAGTAGAGATGGTAAGTTGTGCCATAGTCGGGGTACTTCAAAGTTATTACATTTTCTATCTTGCACTGGTGTTTTCTTCTTTCCTTATAAGCGCTCCGTCATTATGGTAGTTATTTTCCTGGGAATACGGCGTCCTCCCCTGCCGCCGCGGTAGTGGAAGATACCCAGTTCTTTCATCCGAATAATGGTATGGGGTGGAGGAGAGTGGGCACTCGACTTTAGCTGGTATAAGTCAGTGAGACGGTATCTCTGCACAGGAATCTGTCTCTGCACTGGAACATACATGTTGATAAAATCACTGCCTTAAGGTCTTGAAGAAAGTATGATGGTGGTAGGTCAACAGACTGACCCTGGCTGCTACAGAGCGCCGAGACACGACCTCACTCGACGAGTGCTGGTGTGTGTTACCTCTCCGTGTGTTACCTGGTGTGTGTTAGAGTCCGCTCCGCTGCTCTCCTCCCTGTACAAGTCTGTCTGCTGTCACAAATACTTCTACCGTCGTCGGGGCCTCATGGTTCGGAGGTACAATGTATTCTCTGCTCGTTTGAGGCTTGGCTACTGGCCACCATGGCCGGTTGCTGGGATGCAGGGTTAGCCTCCCTTCACCAAGTGTCGCTTGTGTCGACGGCCTGTGCTAACACTATAGAACACTATTGTCTGGCTTGCCCCACTGTCCGACACTTGCTGCCCCGGGACCTGCTGCTTGATGTGGTTTGTCGACACCTGCTGAACCACCAAGTTTTAGAGAAACTTCTGGTACGTCACCCTCGTTTTGGTGGATTAACCCCTGTTGACCGATCTCCCCCTTAAGGCGGCAAAAAAAATTTCGGCCTCAAAACCGATTGACGCCTTAAGTTAATATTCTATAAATAACTGCATGGGCGACATGTAGCCACAACATTGGTGCCACGGGTTAGAAAAATACGCTAACGAGCGCCTAGTTTCATTTTGTGAGGTAACCATAGTATGTCTGCGTCGCCTGGTTACGCACTTTGACGCGCTCTCCTACGCTTATGGATGACGATAAGACACTTCTGTTTGCATATTCTGGTGTGTGAAAATAATCTCTACAAACCTATAAGAACATATTTAACATCTGTCATACTTTAAAATATGACGTGTTTTTGCGGTAGCATAATACAGCCGTATTCTGGGATTGCGGTCGTAAGGGGTTAAAATAGGTCATAATGTAAATATTTGTTTGAATACTCGTGTTTCATTCTATTATGTTTTCGTGATGTGTGTGTGTGTGTGTGTGTGTGTGTGTGTGTGTGTAGTCACTGGATTTTCATGGGTCACGCCTACTCTTATATTTTGTTGTCTGTCTCTTGATTGACGCCACGGCACAATAATAAGAAAAAGAAAACAGCCTCGGGCTAAGGTGGAAACGCCTTGCAAACCTCACTGTGAATCATGAACCCCTGAAGTTTAAAAATGAAGTACTTACTAAAGCTCAAATCATACAGGGGCCATATTACTAAGTGCTTCGGTTTTACCCGCCTCGGTTTCATGGTTCACTGTGAGGCGTCCATACCTTGACCCGTGGGTGTACTCTCGTATACCATAGTCTCTAGCTCAGCTGGGTCGAAGCCCGTGATCTGAAGCAGGCAGTTTCTGGACGACAGCCCACCCAAAGACTCGATTGGTTTGAGATGTGTGTAGCCTCATGATGGTTTGGGTGGCTGTTGTCCAGAAACTGCCTGCTTCAGATCTTGAGCTTTGACTCAGCTGGGCTAGAGACTATGGGATCCGAGTGTATTGTACTAATAAAGGAGGTAGATTAATACCAAAACATTATATTAGGAACACAAATACCTCAGACCGAGAAAGACAGATACCTCGGTGTTTAGACAGGATGAATTAGAATAGAACTTAACTTGAAAGAATAGTTAGAGAGCATCACCGTATGAGGAGGAGACCTTATTGACGATGTTTCGCTACTGCCTCTGACTTGAAGAACATTAGGGAAAGGTCATCATTAAAGGCTCCTCTTAATAAGGCGTTGTTCTTGAATGAGATCATGTGTTTAATTAGTCAATGTTACCCTCTGAACTCAAGAAAACAGATTTGTGTACGGTACTGAAGTGGTGTGTTTTCTACTTTTGTAGCATAGTTGGAAAACACTTGAAACACTTGAAACACTTTATTATGCTTACATAGTATTTATGTCTTACAATATCAGTGACTATCCAACATTTGTAAGCAGCCCATATTAAGCTAAACTTGCTTTTCGGGCAACATGCGTGTGATCAGCTATGTTAGTCGCCTACAGAACATATAAAAATGTGGAAGCTTTACTATGTAAAATACTCATTACCTCTCATGCAATTCCATTATTTACAAAGACATTAATTTCAAAGACATTATATACAAAGAACTAATACTGATCAAGTATAAACTGTTTATAGTGTTTTTTAAATGTATGCAGTGTAGGTAATTCATGTATGCAAATGGGCACAGAATTCCAATTTTTAGGACCAGAATAAGCTAGAGAATGTTGGAAGACAGACAGGTTATGTTGTGGAATACGGAGACATTCACGGGTGCGGTAGTGCTGAGGTAGTAAGGCAGTCGTAATTTTCTTTTAACTGATTTGTATATATATGTGCCAATTTGAAGTTTGTTAATATAAAAAAGTTTTAGGATGTTCATGTTTTTGAATAGAGGTTGTGTATGATCAATATAACCATGATTTGAAATAATCCTAATTATTTTCTTTTGCAAACGAAATAAGGGAAGTAAGTGTGTGGGATAAGTCTTACACCAAATCGGTGTGCAATACTGAAAGTGTGGTAATACATGGGCATTGTACATTATTTATAGAACATTTCATGGTAAAGTAGGGATATATTTCTTGATAATTTATGACATAAAGAAGATAGATGTGGTTTAAATGTCATGCCTTCATCAAACGTAATACCTAACATTTTATGTTGCTTGGTGTTTTTAGCTATATTATTTCCATACTTTAGCGGTGGTAGTGTATCTAATGATTTGTTGGTGAATAGCATGTAATATATTTTATTCAGATTTATAGTTAGTCTGCTACTAACGCACCATTTTTGTAAGATTTTAAGATCAAAGTTAGCTGTTTCAATCAAAGATGCAGGGTCTTGTCCAGTAATATAAGGGGTGGAATCGTCGGCAAAGAGTACTGATTTAAAATGAGGAAATATTTGAGGAAGATCATTTGTTTAAATCAGGAATAAAATTGGACCTAGTACACTGCCTTTTATATTTTGTGGTAAAGATAAATTATTAAGAATCTTAGTAGACTGTGTTCTGTTAAAAGGTACTCCTTGAACCAATCATGTATTATACCTCGGATGCCATAGTGTTTTAATTTTTGCAATAGTATGTCGTGTATAACAGTATCGAAGGCTTTACTGAAGTCAATGAAAATGCCGAGTAAGAAATGTTGTAAATCTAAGGCGAAGTTTATATTTTCAGAAAGATTAATTAATACATGGAAAGTACTCAGACCTTTTTGAAAACCAAATTGTTCCGGCGATATAACGGATTTACTTTCAAGAAAACTAGTTAAAAAAAATTCATTCGTTTTTCAAAGATTTTGGAGAAGGTATTGAGGAGTGATATCGGTCTGTAGTTGTCAAGCTTATCATTAGGACAATTTTTATATATTGGGATTACTGTAGCATATTTCAGAGGTCGCGGAAATATACTCTGCTCGATAGATTGGTTAAATAGTTTTGACAATGGGATTGCTATTTGTTCATTGTTAGCTTTGATTAGAGACACAGAGATCTCATTGGCATTTGATTTTTTGTATTTTAGAGATTTTATAACTGATGAAACATCACTTGTAAGAACAGCAGGGACATACATAGATGTAGGGTAGTAACCTTGTAGAAACGTAATTGGGTCCATGGTGGGCGGAGATATGTTGTTATCAAAGTTAACAGCAATATTTGCGTAATGTTTGTTGAATGCATCAGATATATCTGAAGGATGTCTGAGAATCTCATTATTCGAAGAAATATAGCTCAGGTGTGTTTTTATGTTGTTTTTAAGTTGATTTATTGCATTCCAGATTTTTTTAGTATCATTCTTGAAATTTGCAAATATATCCATGTAGTAGGACCTTTATGAGTTGCTGACATTCTTGTTTAAGGGGGTGCGGGAATAGGGGGACAGGCTTGGGGGGGGTTTAGGGAGGTGCGGGAGTAGGGGACAGGCTTGGGGGGGTTTAGGGGGGTGCGGGAGTAAGGGGACAGGCTTGGGCGGGTTAAGGGGGTGCGGGAATAGGGGACAGGCTTTCTAACCACCCCAAGCCTGTCCCCCTATTCCCGCATCCCCCCCCCCAAGCCTGTCCCCTACTCCCGCATCCCCTTAACATATTGCGATATATTTTATAATGGTTTTCTGTGATAGCACCAAATTTATAGTCTTTATAAAGGTTGTTTTTAGTTTTGATGGACTTAATAACAGCAGCTGTTATTCAAGGGTTTTGCAGTCTTTTTATCAGAAATATATTTAGTTCTTAACGAAAAACAGTTAGTGTATAATTCATTAACTTTGGCAAGGAATGTACAGAAATTTATGTTAACATCTTGGGAAAATAAGAGTGCATTCCAGTCAATATTATTAAGTTTATGGGAAAAAGTTGCTTTTATTCAGGAGTCACATTTCTAAATTCAATTTTGGTAGATTTTTCGTTTGTAAGTGGAATGGAAATATTCAAGAATATTGGTAGATGGTCAGATATGGGATAATGTATTATACCTGAGGAAAAATCTTTAGTAAAATTAGTAAATATGTGGTCGAGGAGAGATGGTTCGGACAGATGTAAGCTGTCTGGAAACCTCGTTGGTCTGGCAATGTGGGGAATGAAATTTTGAGCTTGAATATTCACAAGAAAATTGTTCGTTGGCAAGTGAGTAGTATGTTCCAGTAAATTTATGTTGAAGTCTCCGACAAGTATTATATATTTGTTTCTTGCTCTGGTTTGTAATAACATCAAAAGTGTTGGTAAATTCATCTACCGCAATGTGTTTACTGTTTGATCTATAGACAGCACAAACAAAGAAACTAAATGAATGGATGATTATTTTGACTGTGTTGATTTCTATTTGTTCATTTACTAAAGATAAGTTTTCAATTTGTTCAGAGTTTAACAAGTCAGAAATATAAACTGAGACACCACCTTGAGCCCGTGTATTTCTAACAAGATGGTAAGAGTGATAGCCTGTAATTTCATGGAGGTGTTTTTTCCTGTCAGTCAACCAAGTTTCAGACACAGCCAATACATCTGGAGGAGAGTAAAGGCTTTCAAGAAATGATTGCATATTATCAGAATTTTTTGGCAAAGATCTTGAATTCATATGCATTACAGTGAGTTTATTAGAGTTCTAAGATGAAGTGAGATTGTTATATGAAGAGAGGTCGTAATATTTAGAAAGGGCGTTGAAATCTGTGTGTCCATACATTTGATTAATAAATTCCATTGTTATATCATCAGTGTGGTCATCATCGAAATAATTAAATAAGGAATGGTAAAGATTAGATATAACTAGTAATGTAGAAATTCAAATAAATGATAATAAAAAAAACAAATAATATTAATTAATGATGAAAAGTAAAAAAATAAAAAGAATGCAGTTATTTTAACTGCACCGGGTGTGATATTATAGGTACACAAGAGCACTCACTCGTATACCATGCTAGGAAGGATTAACCTGAGGAAGTGGTGAATGACAATGAATATAAGGGAAACAATAATAATAATAATAATAATAATAATAACAATAATTCCACTAATGACAATGGTAATGCTAGCACTAATACCAATAGTATAATAATAATAATAATAATAATAATAATAATAATAATAATAATAATAATAATGATAGTAATAATAACAATTATAATGATACTACTACTACTACTACTACTACTACTACTAATAATAATAATAATAGTAGTAATAACTATAATGAAATAGTTGCTTGTTTACAGTTGGTAATCCAATTTAATAATAATAATAATAATAATAATAATAATAATAATAATAATAATAATAATAATAATAATAATAATAATAGTAATAATAACATTAATACTACTACTACTACTACTACTACTACTACTACTACTAATAATAATAATAATAATAATAATAATAATAATACCAATAATTATCAGTAAAGACAAGTGATAGTGATAATATGACATAAAAATATATAAATAAGTAAATAAATGAATAAGTAATAATAGAGCAATAATAATAACAATAGCACTAATAATAATAATAATAATATTAATTATAATAATAAACAATAATACCAATAGTTATCAGTAAAGATCAATGATAGTAATAAACGGTAATGTTTTTAAGGAAATAGTAGAAAATAGTAATAGATTACGTTTGTTGTTATAATATTGTAGTGGAAGTAATGTTAATGATAAATTACAATAATAATAATAACAATAACATAAATAATTATAAAAATAATTAAAAATAAATAAAATAATTATAAGAAATTATAATCATAGAATAATCCCAATAATGATCAATAATGATGACGGTAGTGTTTTAAAGTAATTGTGGTCAATAATATAAGTTACCATACGTTAGTTTTTATAACTATTGTAATAGTTGTAATGTTTGAATAATAATAGTGATAAGAATATTGCAGCAGCAGTAGTTGTAGTGGTAGTGGTAATTACCGTAGCAGCCGCAGTAGTAGTAGTAGTAGTAGTAGTAGTAGTAGTAGTAGTAGTAGTGGTTGTGGTAGTTACCGTAGTAGTAGTAGTAGAAGTTACCGTAGTAGTAGTAGTAGGTGTTACTGTAGCAGCAGCAGTGGTTGTAATATTTATGCTGACACAGTTTGCCAGTAGGTGTCCATCATCTCAGGATATTTTTCTAGGAAGGACATCAGCGTTTTGTCGTCATTTATTGTGTGTTTCACGGTGGAATTACGTAGTTTGATGACAATGTTTCCTTCTTTAGTGTAGCACTGTTGAAATTTTTGTTTGTGTGTTTTCCTGATGGTCAGTATAGTGTTAAACAGACTCTTTCGATTTGGTGCTAGGCTTTCATTAATATAAAGTTGAGGCCGCAAGGATACACAGGCACCAATGAGGTCATGTTTCAGGGAACGATTAAGAAATTTAACTATAACTGGTCTGTTTCTTTGTTGTCTTTGTGGTCCTAATCTATGTGTAACACTGATGTCATTTGGATTGATGTTGATTTTCAGGTTGTCCTTAATGGTGGTGACTACAATACTGGCCGTGTGTTCGTTGGTAGATTCCTGGGGAAGTGCTGGGCCTGTAATAATCACTGTGTCACGCCGTTGATATTGGTCTAGATTTGTTTCGAGCTCCTGTATTCTGTATTTTCCTTTTCTTCTAGATCTTTCTTTATTATTGAAAATTTATCACTAAGTTGTACTGAAAAGATCTTGGTCAGCACTTTTACTAAGGCTTGTGACTCTCCAGTGAGCGAGCCTAACAAGCGGATCACTTCACTAATGTCACATCCACCTTCCATGTCAAGTATCATCGACTGATTTATTTTTTCCATGTTAATGTTCTTGGTAGCTGAAGAGGACTTTCGTGTGCTGTAGGCCATTTGCAGGATGTTGTTTGTGGTGCAGGTAAAACAGTTGCTTGTAATATACCCGGTGCAGTCAGGGCTGATTAAGTGTAGGCGATCACTTTGGGGTTGTGGAGAGGACGTCCACACACAACCAGAGTGAGGGAGGTGTTAGGAGGAAACAGTAGCCCTCCACTTCTTCGACATAACACTACACCCATTAAATAAGACAGATACCGCTACTCAAGGACTATATAGTTACATTCCAGATTAGGAGGAGGAGAGAAGTATAAATGGAACACGGGAGCAAAATACTTTCTTGATGGATGTCCAACCAAATAAAACATTATCAAAACATGTCTTCCGTCCTCCTGAAGTTGTTTACTGTCGACACCAGCGCAACTTTTCCATCCTTTTCTTAGAGAGCGGCTCGGGGTGAGGGCCAACCAACCAGCTCAAGACGTTGCTCGCTCTAATTAGCCAGATTTTCACTTCACTCCAAAACTTGTCGTGAATGTGACCTGCATCTCAAGAAGTGTATTTTTGTCCCGGCCACTGAAGGCAGGAAAATGTCGTTGAAAGATGTATGTATATATGTATGTTGTGGTGAGCCTGGGGTGTGTGTGTGTGTGTGTGAATCAGCGTCTGTCTTTCTAAATATTAACACGTGTAGGGAAGAATCTGTTGGCTAATTGAATATGCATTGAAGTGGAAGTTTACATTGAAGTTGTTGAAAGATGTATGTATTTTAGGTGAGCCTTGGCTGTTTGAATCTGTGTCTGTCCTCTCAAATGATTACACGTAGAAATGGAAGTGTTAGGAAGGATTTGTTGGTAAATATTAATTGAATTTGTAGTGCCGTTGACGTTTACATTGAAGCTGTTGAAAGATGTACCGGTATGTACAGTTGGGGAATAATGTATCTGAACACTGTTGGCGGCTTCTGGTAACATCCCCAAAAGTAAACACATCAATGAGAGAAAGTAATTTGTGAATTGAAAGATAACTTTTATATTACTGTCTGTGGTTGGTCGACGTCATCCAATATTAAGTATCGTTATGTAGTAATGAATAAATTTTGTTTATTACTAACGTGTTTATCACTGACATTGTTACCAGAAGCCGTCAACGGTGTCCAGATACTTTGTTCCGCAACTAGCCATACTCCCGCTAGGCCCACCCAACGTTGTCAACGTTGGCCGAGATATAAACCCCGAAACACTAGTAGTGAGCTCCGCTTGCTCAAACCATTCACTGGTGGGAGGGAGAAGTATGGAGGGATTTGTGGAGGGTAGTGGGGGTGCCAGTATAAGAGAGATGAGAAATTATTCTTGGGAAGGTGAAAGATGAATGGAAACTTTAATAAAGTACGAAAATACACCCAGTTATCAATTATTTATATACTACTATTCGTGTCAATTATGAACATCATTAAAGGTAAAATTAACTTTTTAATATTATGATGAAACACAAAAACAACCGTGGTAACATTAATAAATATTTTATTCGTATTGTATTGAATGGTTATTATCAAGAACTAAACACTGAAAAATATTTACACAATAACCGAATAAGAATTATGAACTAGAATGTTCTTTATTAAATGAAGCAAATGTGAATACCTTTATATTACATGTGTCAAGTGTTGATTCCACTAACACACTTTCATTTCCCCCGTATCTACCTAACAGTTTATAATCGTCGTGTCAAATATCAAGGCTCTCATTATCCCTCATTTGATAGCAGCCTTGTAATATTCTGAATACTCTTAATAATAGCCTGTTGTATTGAATGACTAGAATTTGACTATGAATCCCACCACTACCTGCCACACTACCAATCTCCGGTGTCGAAGTGAGCCGTGTCCTAGAAACCGAGATGATTTCATCTATCTATTTATCTATCTATTGCCAGACGCCTCAATCCCCGAAGGGGTGGCCACAAATGAATCGCCTCCATGAACCGCTGTTCCCCATTAACTGGCGTCCCTCCTCCCACCCCATACCACTTTCTCTCACATACCTCTCAAGTTCTCAACTCCATCATTCAGTCTCACCCCAACCTTCCTGGAGTGAAGACGTGTTCCTGGCGCTCTGCCTGTGTTGTTGTTTGTGTTGTTGTTTGTCTTGTTTCTACGTTCTTGTTTGTGTGTTGTTGGTTTCCTTCCCCAGCGGAGCACACACCACTGCCTAGTCGACCTGTATTCACGCCTTAACAGGGACAGTGTGGTGGCCTTCCTTGACCTTCGAAGTGCCTTCGATGTTGCTAAAAGAGACATCATTTTGGATCAGCTGGTTGACTTTGGGATAAAGGGTAATCTATTATGGTGGATTCGGGGCTACCTGAGTAACAGGACCTCCCGTGTGTTTTTCAGTGGTGCGCTTAGTCCTTTGTGCAGTTTTCATCTTGGTACGCCTCAAGGAGGTGTTCTCAGCCCATTGTTATTTAATATTCTGATGCATCGGCTGCTCATTTCTCTCCCTGATATTCCTGGAACTACAATTACGTGCTATGCTGATGATATCTGTGTTCATTCTACCTCACCATGGGATCTCCAGCAGTTTCTTGACTCCTTCTCTGTGGCCTCCTCTCACTGTGGCATTATTGTCTCCCCAGATAAGAGCAGAATACTCACCTGCCGCCTTCCTCAAGCTCGGCCAGTGTTCACCATTGGAGGGACTGTCATTCCCATATGTTCCCAGTACCGCTACCTGGGCTCGCCAGTCAATATTTGGCCGATTGTCCCTGCCAGACCTCAAGACCATCCCATTGTCCAGGACTTGTTGGGTCGTCTCCAGCGCCGACTTACACCAATTCAATGGCTCACTAACAACTCCTCAGGCATCTCCATCCCAGTAGCCAGAACCATCTATATTGCTTTTATCCGTTCAGTTGTTGATTACCTCTCCCCTGCTCTGATTCAACTTCCCTGGGCTACTCTTGAAACTTTAGAAAATTTTCAGAATAGAGCAATGAGAATAATTCTCGGTTGTCCAATGTCGACCAGGATAGTGAACATGCAGCGTGAGTTGCGTCTGCCCCCATTAGTCGAGAGAATTTATTCTAATGTTACTTGCTTCACTGTCAAGTGCCTCCATTTTCCACATCTTTCACCCCATTACTCTTAGTTAGTCAGGACTTCTCTTAGACCAAACTCCCCTGTCCCTCCCATATTGCCTGCTGGACGTACTCTTATAAGGTCTGTTTCCTCTATGCTCCGTAGTCTTGATATATATATAATGGTTGCAGATGTCCCCCCAGGGCCCCCTCCGTGGATGCTACCAACACCTGATGTGAGCTTCACACCTACTTCCATGTTGCAACTGCCTTATCTACAGCAGCAGTTGGCTCTGGAACACATAGAAACAGTAACGTCCTCCATCACAGATCCATACTGCCTCTATACTGATGGCTCATTGCAAGTGGATGGTACAGCAGGTTGTGCCGTTTTCTCACCTGACATGGTGTTACCTCCAGGGGGCTGGGTTGGCCGTCGTCTCTGTAACCACTCTAGCTCAACATTGTGTGAACTGTATACCATTCTGGATGCTGTTAGTCTTGTATGTCAAAGTGGAGTTAATGCTGCCATTTTTTGTGACTCCAAACCTGCCCTTCATTCCCTCTCTAGTGTTCAGCCCACACACTCTACTCTTATTCAGCAAATTTTATCTTTTTTGGCCTTATTGCGTCATCGTAGCTTGACTGTCAAATTTTTATGGGTGCCATCCCATGTAGGTTTATGTCACAATGGTACAGTTGACAGCCTCGCAAAGGAAGCCTGCCATCTGCCTCCTCTCTCCCTGACATGTTACCTCTATCGAGACCGATCCGCTGCTCTCCTCCCTGTACAGCGACACAGGGATGCAGAGAGGCCCTTCAGCATCTCCATCACCCATTACGAGTCTGTCTGCCATCACAAATATTCCTACCGTCGCCGAGGCCTCATGGTTCGGAGGCACAATGTAGTCTCTGCTCGTTTGAGGCTTGGCTACCGGCCACCATGGCAGGTTGCTGGGATGCAGGGTGAGCCTCCCTTCACTGAGTGTCGCTTGTGTCGAGCACCTCTGGCTGACACTATAGAGCACTATTGTCTGGCCTGCCCCACTGTCCGACACTTGCTGCCCCGGGGCCTGCCACTTGATGTGGTTTGTCGACACCTGCTGAACCACCAGGTTTTAGAGGAACTTCTGGTACGCCACCCTCATTTTGATGGATTTAAGTAGGTCATAATGTAAATATTTGTCTGCATGCTTGTGCTTCATTCTGGTATGTTTTCGTGATGTGTGTGTGTGTGTGTAGTCATTGGATTTTCATGGGTCCCGCCTACCCATATGTATTGTTGCCTGCCTGTTGATTGACGCTACGGTGCAATTAATAATAATAAAAAAAAAAACTCCATCCTTCTACCTCACTCTCTATCTGCCCCTCCCCATCCGTCCCTCCACCACACTCTCGTACACTCTCTTAACCAACCTCTCGCTTCCCATACGCTCCACATGACCAAACCACCTCAAGGTGTTCCTTTTCACACTCCAACAAGTCCACACCACACTGCTCCCGTACACGCACTTCTAAGGTAGTTCATTTTCACCCCTCTAACTCTTGATTTATGTCTTTCCATCATCGTCCACGTTTCACTCCCGTATGTCAGTGTCGGGATTACCACACTATCATGTAGCGTTTTCTTCACTTCCATACTCATCGCCCTATTCCTTGTCACTGCTTTCAGTGTTCCTACAACCCTCTTCCCCTGTTGTACCCTCTCTCACATCTCATCCTCTAACCTCCCAAATACATAAATGAGCTGACATTCTCCATAACCTGTCCATTTAACCTCACTTCACAACCTGTGGCTGCACCCCTTTCAAAGACCATAACTTAGCTCTTCATCACATTCACCTTCAGGTTCCGTTTCTCGCACACATCTCCAAACATATTCACCAATCCCTGTAACTCCCACTCATCGTTACTCAGCAGAACTGTATTATCAGCAAACAGCAACACAGGCAACTTCCACTCACTCCCCTCCCTTATCAGAGGTACACCAACACCCACTGCTCTTCCCTGTATTTCCTTCATAACTCCATCCATGTATACATTGAACAACCATGGGGACATGACACACCCTTGCTTCAACCCAACGCTCAAGTTAAAGAACTCACTCTGCTCACTCTCCACCCTGACTGCCGCTCTTGCGCCCTCATACAAGCTCTTCACTGCCTCCAGCAACTTTCCAACCACTCCATCTATTCTCAGTACTTTCCACAGACCTTCTCTATCTACTTTGTCATAAGCCTTCTCCAAATCCATAAATGCAGCATACAGCTTCTGTCCCTTCTCCAGATACTTCTCCACAACACACCTCAAGGAAAAAATCTGGTCTACACACCCTCTACCCTTCCTAAACCCACCCTGCTCCTCACCCACCCACCTCTCTGTTCTCACTCTCACTCTCTCGAACACTACCCTACAGTATACCTTCCCTACTACACTTAGGAGACATATCCCTCTGTGATTACCGCACACTCCTCTCTCCCCTTTACCCTTATACAGACGCACTATAATTCCTGATTTCCAATCTTCAGGCACGCTTCCCTTCTCCCATGCTAGTCCACACATTTTCCACACCCACTCAACCACTATCTCACCACCACACTTCAGCATCTCACAACACACTCCATCTATTCCTGATGCTTTACCCTCTTCAGGGCCTCACTCACTTCTGCCCTTCTGATCTCCACCTCCTCCTCCACTACCTCTCTTCTCTCTCTCATACCCCATCCAACTATGTTTGCCAGCTTTTCACTTCCTTCATTCAGCAGTTCATCAAAGTGCTCTCTCCACCTCTCAACTCTACCACGCTTTTCTACAATCACCTGCCCATTCTTGTCTTTCACAACCGTACTACCTCCTTTATCCCCTTTCCTCGCTTTCTTAACCTCCTTCCAGAACATTTCCTTGCACTCTCTCAACTTCTCACTTAAATTCCTCATCTACTCTTTTCTTACTCTCACTCACCACTCTCTTTTCTGCCCTTCCACCTCTCCATTTCCTCTGCTACCCAGCCACTCTCTGTATGCTTTCTTTTTCTCTTCAATTACTCTTTTCACTTCCTCATTCCACCATGCTGTTCCTTTCACTCCTCTCCCCTTTCTCTTCACCCCACACACCTCCTCAGGCGCCCCACACATTTCCTCTTTAAACACTCTACCTACTTCATCCACTTCCTCCATCTGTTCCAGGTCAAACCTTCCTAAACGTCTCTCTACTACTCTCCTAAACTCCTCTCTATATTTCTCCTCCTGCGACCTCTTCACCCTCATCCTCACTCCTCCTCCCTCTCGTCCTCCGCTCGCTCTCTTCACCCACTTCATTTGTGCCCTCAACCTTGCTACCACAACATAGTGGTCCGACACCCCACCCCCAATACCTCTGTATACTCTCGCATCTACCACCGATTTCCTCACCCGTTCGTCCACACACACATAATCAATCAGCGCCTTCCGTACTACTACCTCACCATCTCTCCTCCATTCCACTCTCCATGTGTACCTGTGTATCCCCTTGCGCTGGAAGAAGGTGTTGGCAACCATCAGCCTCCTCCCCACACACAGGTCCACAAGTGTACTGCCATTCCCATCCACCTCTGACTGTACCCCCCACCCTCCCACCACCCCATTTACTTTTCTACCCCCCACCTTTCCATTCATATCCCCAAACAGAAACACTCTCTCACTCTTATCAAAACTATCCAGGCACGCCTCAACACTCATCCAAAATTCCTCCTTCACTCTATCCACTCTGTCCTCAGTTGGTGCATACACACATACAATCACCCAAGTCTGTACCCTACTTTCATTCTCACCCACACAATCCTTGACCCCACGGATACATACTCCCTTACACACTCCTTCCATTTATTGCTTATAAACAGACACACATCTTCCTTTGCTCTCTCATTCTCATCCACTCTAGCACACACATCCATTCCACAATCCCATTCTTTCACACATGTTCCCTTCCATTTGGTCTCTGTCATTCCACATACATCCAGCCTTGCATTTTCTATCACTCCCAGGACCTCTCTCTCTTTTGTGTCATCATTCACGCCTCTTACATTCCACGTAGCCAATTGGAAGTCCGTTGTCGTCAACATTGGGTCAGTCCGAATCCGAGGCAAGTCATTGTTTTCCGTTGCAATCCTATTTTTTACGGGGGAGGGTCGCAAGTCCAACCACCCAACCTTTTTAGTCGCCTTTTACGACACACACAGGATGCGTGAGGCATACCCCAGGGGGTTTTCATGCACCCACAAAGCGCTGAGTGGTAAACGCGGAAGTGGAGCCAACTGTACTGTATGCTGTGGTGAGCCTGAGGGGTGAGTGTGAATATGTGTCTGTCTTCTCATATGTTGTTTACACTGCAATGTTGTTTACATTGCAATGAAGTTAAAGTTTGCATTTATTGAAAGATGCATGTTGTGGCGAGCATTGTGTGTGTGTGTGTAATTCTGTATCAGTCTTTTCAAATGTTTACACATGGAAAGGGAGGTGTAGGGAAGCATCTTTTGGCAAATTGAATTTGCAATTAAGTTGACATTTTGTATGAATATTTCCTTCTTTTTGACAACTCCATTCGCATTACACAAGAGGTCATTTTATTAATGCAAATACAGTGGCAAATGGTAATTATATTTATGTATTGGAAGTATGATAAGTCAGATTAAACACCTCACCACTGCTGATCTAAAAGGTATAAGAGCACCACACTATAGAGTGCTTCCTTTCTGATTATCACACCTCAATCTGTTGCAAATGGGAATGAGTGTGAATTTAAGTAAATGCAGCCACCACAGTTGACAAATGGATACAGAATGAAAGTCTGGTGTGGTGCTCTCATAACGTTTAGATTCGCAGTGGTGGTCAGGTGTCATCGAGGCTTCTCTCTTAGAGTGGTTTAATCGGTCTGATTGATTATTACAAACTGTCATTTTATTTTAAAAGTCGTGTCAATTGAACTGCTGTTCTTAGGTAGCTTTATGAGCAGATATACGAGAAACAGATTGTGGTTTCTACCCACAAACATTGGATTATTCCTTAGTGTGTAGCATTTCTCCCTCACCATTTTGTAAAGTACACAGGTGCTTAATGATTAGCATGCCATCGACATAGAGGAACAACTTATATGACTTTATTGCCTCTCGAGAACCAGTTTTTGTGAGCAGGGATAAATAACCAAGGTAAATATAGCTATGCCAGGAAATAGACTGCTTCACTATGCTAGATTGGGGTCTGTTGAACGGCATAGTTTTGAGGAATCGACAATTTTTCTGCATCCATCTGAACACACGAGACAACAATAGAGGACTCGATATACAGACACTTGGTCCTGTGACCTCTATGTAATTTGTCGGCTCTCAAGAGACACAATGTAGTAATAATTGAGTCTGACACCACGATACTGTACTGGCTGGCAGCTTTGAAAGAGAGAGAGAGAGAGAGAGAGAGAGAGAGAGAGAGAGAGAGAGAGAGAGAGAGTTTTGAGGTTCCTTATACAATGGGCCTTTGACTGAAGACTTCCCAGTTTACAGTATCATTATTAAAGCTGAGGAGGGCGACATTAAAGTTTGGTTACTGTGCTCTCTCACACTTGGGTAGAACACACACACGCACACACTCAAAAACATCAAATTATCTCAATGTTATTATTATTATTATTATTATTATTGTTGGTGAGTTGTTGAGTGGTGAGGGAAACAAAAGTGAAGAATATAATACTTAATTCCGACTATATGGCTAGCACAGTGGTAGAGTCCGCGGCTGCAGTTTCTGTAGTCCAGCGTTCGTTTCTTGCTCGGGACACTGTAAAAATCTTTCACTGATGTCAGAGGTTAACACCCCTGTGAGCAGGGGGTAGGGGGTTAGAGTCGGCTGTCTGAGGTCTTCCTGCGTACGCAGGCATAGCCGAAGATGACTCGGGTCTCACGTGGGTGGAGAGGTCTCTGGGCCACTCATCATCTTTGTGATGCGTGCTATAATTGTGTTTCATACAGTCTAGTGTGTGCTTCACTCTGTCCCATTGATTGTCACTCATTGGCGGACCTTTAACCTTTATATAGTTTCGCCGACGGCTTCTTCGGATGAATATTCCTCCGAATAAAGTATTATATTCTCCACTCGTGTTTCCCTCACCACTCACCTACACTTGTCGCAATGTTTATGCATTATTATTATTATTATTATTATTATTATTATTGGCTTAGCTGTAACTTCACCTACTTCCGTCCAACCTTCTACCTGACCCTCCTACCTACATTTTGGTGGAGGGGACTTTTTCCGTATTCTATCAATATTGCCACCACAAGCACCACTAAAGTTACAGTAACTCCTTCTTGTTCTCTATACTCCTCTGTGGCTATTTCTTTCGACAGTCTCTTTGTTGCACTTGTAACGGGTGAAGTTAAGTCTAGGGGAAAGTTTCACCCACAACAACTTAGTCAGACTGGATAATATGTAAACACATGTGGAGGCTTTGGTTTTTACTTTAAAAGAGGTCTTATTTACAGTATGTTCAGGAAATAACTAATAACTCAATCACCCTTTCAATAACACTAGTGGAAGATATAATTATAACAAACACCTATCACCAAGACTAACACAAAACATAGCACTGACAACCTCACAACAATATAGCCACTTGTTGAATATAATAGAAAAAACTTAACATCACAGAGGAATCCCAAACTATACCGGCTACCAAGCCACGGCTCACTAAAAATCACAAGGACAACACAGGGAGAAGGCACGTATGTAGAGTCGGCAAAAAAAGTTTCGTTACCACCCCTACGTTAATTTTAACATGGATAAGCGCGGCAGGGTTGGTACTCCGCCGTCTGAGCAGCTGTGCCTCGCGGGCAGCGGCAATGACAACTTAACACAAGGCATTCCCTTTCTTTTTATATTAAAAGTTTAACTGATTTTAAATTAAATTTTGAGTGTTCAAGAACTATTACTATTTAACTTTTCATCATTAAACATAAAGAAATACGTTTGAGTATTTTAGAACAAGAATAACCTTGAAATACCCAGAAAACGTAGCACTGGGTAAAAGTACGTCATTCCTACTTGCCTGTCCATTAGACACTGAGGGGTCAGGGAGGGTGACGGAGGTATATATGACACTCGCTCCCATGGAGGTAGTATAGGTGGAGGCGCCAGTAGGACCTGATTTGTGAAGCCACCAATCTGTCATTTCCGGCGCCTTCAAGATGGCGCATACCTTTGTATGTCAGGTCAGAAGTCCACTTTTACTGAAACATATCTTGGTTTCCGCCATATTGAAGGCGCCGAAAATGACAGTTCGGCGGCTTCACTTTACTCCCCTGGATTAGTGAACCATGGCGACTCCACCTATACTATCTCCATGCTCGCACCACACCTGACTCACCAGTCAGACCTACCAACATTACATCACACTGTTAAAAGGATGGTAACGAAACTTTTTTTGCCGAATGTACATTTGTTGACTCAGGTGGTTTTTTTTTTTTTTTTTTTTTTTTTTACGTTAAAAAGCCATTGCCACTGATGGGGGTATTAGGCTTGCAACTCCAGCATCTATGACCTTGCGACCTCAGGATGATATAAATGTAAACAAATATGCAGACCCAGTAGTTCGCCCAATCATAGATGCTGGCTCTTGTGAACAATGAAGGACACATCAGTATGTGAGGATTGTCTCAGGAAAAGCACCTCCTCGCATACGTCATTTGTAATCCTTCATCATTATGATAATTCAAAGTAAAAAAAATCACAAATTTATTTTTTTAGCAAGCTAATCTCATATATAAAAATAAATGTATATAAAAGATAAATCTAATATACACAAATAAATATGTATATAAAATACATTTATCGTTATTCCTTATAATTGTTGTACATGTATATAAAATGATATGTAAAGATTCTATAAATATAGTGGAATGAACTTTTTATAAAATGTGAGTGATGTAATATGGTGTGATAGATTGGTGAATGGATGAGTACGTGAGCAAAGTGGTGTTGATGTGAATGTGCTGGTGAGTGTAAAAATGAATATCATGAGGTGGTTTTGTCATGTGGAGCGTATGAGTAGCTGGATGCTGGTGATGAATGTATAGCAGGACGGTTCTATGGTGATGGGAATGGACTTAGTGGCATCTTCATATTGAAGTGAGGTGGAAAGATGGAGCTGAGAGGTATATAATGGAGATTGGCTGGGAGGACGGAGGACGGTTGGCGGTTGATTGAGGTGTAGGCAGGTGATTCAGTTGTGTTGTGGTAATAAATTTGGTTGATTAAGTCGTCAGACCATACATATAAGTATAAATATGTAAAATAAAAAGAATACCCATCTCACACATACTGTAAATAATAGTAAAATCTAAGTCGCAACTCTCTGAGTAGTCTGGTCTTTTTCAAGAAAGTAATCAATTTATCAGTCACACCAGTATCCCCATCATCAAAGACATAGTTCAGATTCATGGGGACTTGATTTACCCTGCAATAGGTAGCCAGAGGCTGACGCTACCCAACATACCTACTACAGTGCAAAATGATGTGACTGATTGATAGCACCACACCACAGGTGTTACATTGTGTTGGGAAACTATGATTGATATAAGGCAACATATGAGTTAAAAGTGTGCTATTCATTCTTAATCTTGCAAGTGCAACTTCCTCACGGCGATGTTGGAGATATGCTGAGGGCCAGCAAGTAACATTAGAATAAATTCTCTCGACTAATGGGGGCAGACGCAACTCACGCTGCATGTTCACTATCCTGGTCGACATTGGACAACCGAGAATTATTCTCATTGCTCTATTCTGAAATTTTTCTAAAGTTTCAAGAGTAGCCCTGGGAAGTTGAATCAGAGCAGGGGAGAGTTAATCAACAACTGAACGGATAAAAGCAATATAGATAGTCCTGGCTACTGGGATGGAGATGCCCGAGGAGTTGTTAGTGAGCCATTGAAGTGGTGTAAGTCGGCGCTGGAGACGACCCAATAAGTCTTGGACAATGGGATGGTCTTGAGGTTTGGCAGGGATAATCGGCCAAATATTGACTGGCAAGCCTAGGTAGCGATACTGGGAACACATGGGAATGACAGTCCCTCCAATGGTGAACACTGGCCGAGCTTGAGGAAGGTGGCAGGTGAATATTCTGCTCTTATCTGGGAGACAATAATGCCGCCACAGTGAGAGGAGGACACAGAGAAGGAGTCAAGAAACTGCTGGAGATCCCTTGGTGAGGTAGAATGAACACAGATATCATCAGCATAGCACGTAATTGTAGTTCCAGGTATATCAGGGAGAGAAGTGAGCAGCCGATGCATCAGAATATTAAATAACAATGGGCTGAGAACACCACCTTGAGGCGTACCAAGATGAAAACTGCGCAAAGGACTGAGCGCACCACTGAAAAACACACGGGAGGTCCTGTTACTCAGGTAGCCCCGAATCCACCATAATAGATTACCCTTTATCCCAAAGTCAACCAGTTGATCCAAAACGACGTCTCTATTAGAACATCGAAGGCACTTCGAAGGTCAATGAAGGCCACCACACTGTCCCTGTTAAGGCGAGAGTACAGGTCGACTAGGCAGTGGTGTGTGCTCCTCTGGGGAAGGAAACCAAACAGCCATGGAAAAAGGCGATCCTGCAGTCTGTACATGAGACGATTGAGTAAGATTCTCTCCATAACCTTACAAAAACAGGAAGTGAGGGAAATATGCATGAACTTCGCAGTGCCAGGCTTAGGGATGGGTATTATTGTGCTGCTGGTCCAGGCTGGTGGTAAATAACCATCACGAAGACAAAAATTGTACAGTCGAAGTAGAGGGTTCGAAGGAACTTGTTGAAGTAGGCGCAGCACAGCATAAGTAATACCATCATCACCAGGGGAAGAAGCTCTACCCCGAGAGAGATCACGTCGCAACTCCTCCTCAGTTATCTCCTCTGCATCATCGTCATCATCTTGCAACAGAGCAGACATTTGACGTTGTCGAGGGCCGGGACTGGAGCCTTTACAGGATTTCAGGGCAAGGAGAAGTTCGTTAATCGTAAACTCTTTGTTGTAGCTAGAATTTACATCTTCTGTGGCAAAGTCTATCTCTCGCAGCTCAGCCTCCCGTTTGTGGTCTTGAAAACGAGGGTCGTAGTTAGCTTAGCTGCTTACGTCAGCAAATTGTCTAGCAATGGTGTTAGCTATGTCCACGGAATCGTCGATGATGTTACCGCCCACCTCAAGGGTGGTGATGGGCGTGCAGGTGTACTTGTTGTTGAATATATTAATTGTGGACCAGACCTGACTTAGTGGCGTGGTACGATTATTTGTGGACACGAAACTCCTCCAGGAGTCTCGTTTTGCTGACTTAATAGTTCTCCTCGCCTCAGCCCTTGCTGCCTTATAAGCAATGAAGTGAGCTTGTGTTGGCTCTCTGTCGAAAATCCCGTAATCCCCTATTACGCTTAGTGAGTGCTTGTCGGCATTCTGGTGTCCACCAAGGAACTCTTCGCCTATCGTGTGTTGTAGGAGTTTTAGGAATAACAGCCTCGGCTGTGTGTAAAATGGATGTCTGTATGTGTTCGACTTTTTCATCTATATTTTCTCCCGAGATATCTAGATTGGCGATCCCTAAGAAGTATCCCCAATCTGCTTTCTTATATTTAAATTTTGGTAGTGGTGGTGGTGGCCGAAAGTTGCCGCATAAATAAGTAAGACAGATGGGTAAGTGATCGCTTTCCAGGGAGTCGTCATATGTTGCCCAAGTGATGGCTGTTAGTATTTCGGGAGAAGATAAAGATAAGTCAATGCATGTGGTTTGGCCGGTATGATCATCTACACTAGTCGCACTACCATCATTCAGTAAACATAAGTTGGAAAGTAATAAAAGGTCAGCAATCTGATTCCAACGTCCATCCGACCTCAAGCTACCCCATTGATGGTGATGGGCGTTAAAATCGCCAAGAATTAATTTTCTACCGGGCAATGAATCAAAAAGTGAAGTAAAATCATCATCATCAATGCGACCAAGTGGTGGACAGTACAGAGAGCAAATTGTCAGGTTCGTGTTGCCGAATTTCACTCTGCATGCGGCGGCTTCCAGAGGAGAATTCAGCCCACTGCTAAATGGGGTATTGACTTTATGAACGTAAATAGCTACCCCATGACCGTCATGTTTCCTGTACGAATGGTAGTGTTTAAAAAGTTGAGGATCAGGCTGATCTCTCATTAACGTCTCCTGTAGACAAACTACCTGAGGCACGTATTGGTCTAACACTGGTGCAAGTTGTGGTGCTTTATTCCTAATACCTCTAGAATTCCATTGGAGAATATTATACATGATGGAGGTTTAAAGGGTTTAATGAAATGCCTAAGAGTACTTAGCCTTCTTCTTATTCTTTGGAGGAGTACCTCCACAACCGGGCCTCGATCGGCGGTTGTCGATGGACACCTCCATGTTCCCTTCGGAGGAGCGAGATCTGTTCGCTTCTTTCACGGGGATAGGCTGGGCCATCACGTGAGAGTTGGGTTGCTTCTTGAGGGGGGTCATATTGAAATCGTTCTTACGGTTCTTCTTGCCATTCTGTTTTGGAGAAGTAGTGATAGCATCAGCGTACAACAGTGAAGATACATCAGGGGTTGAAGAGATAGATTGAGAGTTGCATGAAACATGTTCAGAAGAAGAAGAAGATGAAGCAGAGGGGGTTGGGTCGGAAATCTTAGAGAAAATCTCAGAAAGTGGTGGTAGTCCAGGAACAGGTTCAGTCTGCATACAGATATGTCTTCATCACGGGTCGGGCCTTCGCAACCGAAGCAAAGGAAGTGTTAGGGGTCGGTGTTGTACGTGACGCCATAACCGTCTTCCTTGCCTCGAAATACGAGACGCTAGAAGTAGCCTTCACCGCACAGATCTCCTTCTCCACCTCCCACACGGGACATGCCCGAGAGGAAGAAGGATGGGTACCCATGCAATTCACGCACTTCTCAACCTCAGAAGTACAATCTTTATCGGCATGATCCTGACTCGAACACTTCCCACAGACTGAGACAACAGAGCGGCAAAAATTCAATCCATGTCCAAATTTCTGGCACTTAAAACATCTCAAGGGGTTCGGAATATACGGTCTTACGTTACAAATTTCATATCCAACTCGAATAGATTCAGGTAATAATGCTTTTCCAAAAGTCAAAATAACCGAAGCAGTCTTAACTCTCTCGCCATGCTCCAAACGTGGAATGCGACATGCAGCAATGACATCTTGATCTCTCATTTCATGGACGATGCCTGTCTCCTCTATGTACAAGAACTCCCTACAGGAGACAACTCCACTGCACGAGTTCATGGACTCAGGAATCGAACAAACAACATCGTAACAATGAAACTTGGTCATCTTCAAAAGATCATTGATTTGACCAGCATTAATCGTCTTAACAAGAAGGGATCCATTCGACAATTTCTTGACCTGGTCCACCTCGCCACAACAATAGTCAATCACCTTCTTAATAATGAAGGGGTTGACACTTGTTATAGGAGTTGTCCCAGATGCGCGAATCGTCACAAACTAAGCATTTTCAGGCCGTATCGAGGGTTGAGCCGGGTCAGGACCCCTCCCCACTATGTGTGGAGGGGCGGGGTTCCATCATGACTCACTTCCTCCTAAGGGGAAAGTGAGTGTTTGCGTGCCGGGAAAAAGAGAAGTAAACGCTACCCAGGGAGGAAATTTACATTCACAACAACCTCTCAAGACACTACTAGGTGGCCGCGTCTCAGATTATCCTGACTCCAGAGCGATCAGTGGGGGGGATTCACCCCGTGCATACAAGCAAAGTTGTTGTGAACTAATAGGTAGAGAAACCTACTGTACCTAACCAAGGGTAAGGAGGAAAATGACAACTGATTATCTTTATTTAAATCTACTACTATGTATTTCAGTACATGTTTTACATTATTTAGTCGTCTATGATTGAGGTGTGTGGCAAGAGTACACGTCACGGCCATACGTCACGGTATTCACACCTCAGCCGGCTCCGAGTGGGCCAGTTGCCATTTGCCTTTTTGATGACTCTCCTTTCGACTAGATTTTGATGGCATGTCTCTAAGACAACTACCCTAATGAGGCGGAGTAGATACTTGGTTATATTTTTCTATTTAGGGGGGTGTCTGAAACACAGTGTGTTACAATGCCATGTCAATCAGTAACCTAGTTCAGACGCTATTACAAAAAAACGATATGTCACGGACCTTGAAATGCATAGTAGAGTGCTACAATTCTGCAAACGGGTGCAAAAACTAGCTGCTGCCAGAAAACATATTACCCAGTATTTCATTGTTAGTTGTATTCAAGGATTTAATAGCTATACGTGAACTTAAAGAATCAATAAAAATAACTATCCTATCGTGGGTCGTCGATAGGGCAAAATCCAAAGCTTTATTAATAGCAAAAAGTTCTGCAAGAAAAATCGATGTATGATTCGTCAGTCTGAATCTTAACTGGCATTCAGTCGACCACACACCTGCACCCACACATTCATCCGTCTTGGAGCCGTCGGTATACAGATGGAAATATGATAGATGTTTAACAATTATCTCACGAAACATCTGGTGTACCTCCACCTCCGGCACCCGGGATTTAACCCCAGGCAGCCAGGAATCCACAATAGTGAAGGGGGGTGTTACCCAGGGTGCAATGTTTACTAAAACCAGGGAATCGATTGTTGATAATTCTATACCGACACACTCTACGAGGTCGTGGAGTCTTGCTCTGAGGGACCTCACGCCAGTGCCCTCCGGGACCATGTGACGCCCAGGCGGATAACTCGGCCCTTCCAGGGGCCTATCGCCATGGCCCCCCGGCTGCAAATGCCTCACCAAGGCATTACCGGGATGATGACTCGGCTCCCCGGGTACCTGAACTTGGGGCCTGGTCCCCATTGGCCTCACGCCAGTGCCCTCTGGGGCATAGGGGTTCCCGGACGGATGACCCTTAAAGTATTGCCCACATCATTACAGGCAATACCCCCCTACGGGGCAAGCACGAGGGATAAAAGGAATACAGGGATAGCTGTCTAATATCCAAAGAATAATATATATTCAGTAGTCTATCCCACTACGATGGTGAACAAAAGACAGTGCCTTTATTTAAAGGATATAATGTAACAGATATTCTAATTATATTTGTTTGTTATTACTTTTCAACTAATCACCTTCATTTTTCTTACCCTCTTCCCCCTCACCCTCGCCTCAAATCATCACATTTCTTCTCTCCTATATCCACCTACGTTAATGCAGTATGTCATTTTTTAAACCCGGGTTCTTCAAACTACGGGTCCCGAATTCCTCTAAACTGGGTCGGAGGCTCACAAAAATAAATACATAAATAAAATAGAATAATAATGTTCGTGACAATAAAATGAATATGAAGTTCATACATGAATCCACCTAACATATTTTTATAATCGAATATTCATATATGTAATTATCAATAAGACAAAATCATTGCACAAATATTAGCCTTCTTGAGAGAGAGAGAGAGAGAGAGAGAGAGAGAGAGAGAGAGAGAGAGAGAGAGAGAGAGAGAGAGAGAGATGTAGGTGAGGCAGTGCTTATAATTCTGTTTATAATTCTGGTAAGAATGCCATTTAATCATAAATATTACGTTTCAGTTATTTTCTGGCCTTGTAATTTCTTTTGTTAATAATTCTGGTCATTTGTAAAAGATCTTTCTGTATGGGTCGCGAGAATGATGTCATAGTAATGATGTCATTAGTGATTCGATACTATTGCTTCATTCATTCCTCCTGACACACGTCTTCTCTATCTGATCATTCGTTACCCTTCCACATTACCTCCTATATAGCTCCGCCCACATTTCTCTCCTCCTCTCCCACTAACATCCCCCCTCCCTCCACCTGGAACTGTTGCCAGATCTTACGAGGCCCAAACCAAGTCGCTGATGGATGGGGTGTGGACCCTTGATCTGTCCTGAGCTGTACCATCAGCCTTGTGGTGCTTCTTTTGCTGGGTTGATTCAACAATTTCTTCTAATTTCTTCGTCAAATTTTCTACTTGAACCATTAATTTGCTTACTTGTTCTTTAAATTCTTTAATCTCTTTATCTTTTGCCGGGATAGTCACGTTAAAATCTGTTGCATTAGCAGTGGTGCCAGTCATTGCTGCAGCATAGGAAACTGTGGGAGTTTGGTTAACCCCTCCACCTTCCTCTTTACCTCACCATAACTGACATCATGAGCCCTCATGTATGCCATTGCCTCAGTCTCCACTTTAGGGCTCCTGCAGTCAACTGTACTTGCCTGGTGGGGGACGCCACAATTAGCACACTTGAGAACTGTCTCTGAACACAAAGTTGTTTCGTGACTACCTGCACATTTACCACAAGTGAATGAACCTGAATCTTTATCAAAGCACCTCAATGCTGTGTGTCCGAATTTCTGGCAACGGAAACAACGCATCGGTTTCTGTATATATGGTCTAACGTGAACTATTTCATAACCAATCTTAACCGTGTCTGGAATCTGTGCTGAAGCAAAAGTCATAAAACATAAGCCAAATTTCTTTCTCTTGTTCTCTCTCATCCTGGTCATACTTTGAACATCAACAACGCCTTGGTCCTTCATTCCCTCCAGAATGTTTGCCTCATTCAGACCTGCCAAATCCCTATGGAAAATGACGCCCTTACAGGTATTTGGCCCTACTGGAATTGTTGTTTTCACCCTGAGGTCAAGAATTTGCGTCAGTTTAAGGAGATCCTTAACCTGGGATGCATTCAGCACTTTAACCAGGACACTACCATCACGCAACTTCTTAACATAATCAAGACTGCCACCCACCTAACCATCAAGGACCTTTATGATGATAAATGGGCTAACAGCCTTGAGAGACTGACTCACGTTCACGCATCGAACAATAACATAACGAGCATTCTTGGAAGGAATTTCAATATCAGATTGTCGTTGTCTGTCTGCCCTAGGGGTTCCATTATCGGCCGCCATTGTCCTAATTGGTCCTTGGTCGTTAGCTTTCCTCCTTGAGGAAGAGGGAGGCTAGTCGGGGAAACATCCATCAGGGGTATCGGACTACGTCCGACCCCTCTCCTATTCCTCCTCCAGTAGTGACGCCTTCCGTTACACGAATGTGAGAAGGTTTTCTCATCCGTCCAGATCACTCTCTTCCAATAATCCTCTTGCTTGTCAACATATTGTTGGGCAAACCGTAACCTTCCTTCGCGATGTTGGTCAGTTAGAAATTCCTTGTTTGCTGGGGTCCTGTGATGCACCCCAGCTTCGTACAACACTCTTCTGATAGTCCTCTCGTTGACATCAAGGTCTGTGCATCGGCTTCTGCGGTGTGTAGTGCAACCACTGCAACGTGGTGGTCTTCCGCTTGGTAGGTTGCAATGCCAGGCAGTGTCCTTTGCTTTGCCAAACAAATTTAAATGTACTTTTAACAGTGCTGATCACAGTTGTTAACAAAAAGTGCCATATACAGATAGGTTGATAGACAGAGAGATACAATATGCTATTGTATTTACTATATATATATATATATATATATATATATATATATATATATATATATATATATATATATATATATATATATATATATATATATATATATATATATATATATATATATATATATATATGCGTAAATCCACAAGGAAGGAAAAATAAACACGGAGTCCCAAGCGCTTTCGTGTATTCACATCTTTAGGGGAAATACAGAGTGTAGAAGAATGGTTGCCGAGAGACACATTATATACAAATACATTTAATAACTAACTGGCAACCTGAAGTTGTTGCCACTACGAGTTCAAAGCAATATACACCCATATGGTGCTACAAGGATTTACCTGTCCCAACTCTCATCAAACCTGACATGACCTCTAAACCTAAGATTATCCTCAGTCATTAAGGAATGGCAGTTGGACTTATCTTATTAACAATCTTGTCTATGATGAAACTATCCAACTTGTACATACTCCGTGTTTATTTTTCCTTCCTTGTGGATTAACGCATATTCCTGGATCACGTGCCCCAAGTGATTTATTTGCATATATATATATATATATATATATATATATATATATATATATATATATATATATATATATATATATATATATATATATATATATATATATATATATATATGAGACAGTAGCACCGAGGCAGTTGAATATTTGTCGTATAATAAAAGATCATTTATTTGCCTATCATTGTGATGCCGAGAACATTATTCTGAAGTTGAGCATAAAACACTGTGTTCAGTAACCTATAGAGAGATACATGAGCATCACGTTGATCGCCATTACTGTCCTTGTGGTCCTTATTGTGTCATATGGTGTTCTACGCAGTAATGCTGGAACTAGATAAAAGTAAGGTAATGTATATCGAAACAGATTTTAATAAAAAATACCTATAAGTAACTTAAAAAGAAAGATATAATATATTTCTCTTTCCTGCAAATTGGTTTAACAAGTTAACATTCTGACTACCAACAAATTGGCAAATGGCAATGCATGAAACCTATAGTCCTTCAGTTTTATGAAGGCGAAATGCTGTGGCTGGGATAATCCCGTCATTAACCCTTAAAGGCATACGTTATTGGACACACATAGAATAGCATATGTTGAGTGTGACAGACTCCTATTAAGAAAAATCACAACACAAAGTTGTAATCAATTTTAATTGCTTTTCAGACCATGAATAGAAAGATTAACTCCTCTACTTTAGTATCAATCACTTACTTAAGTAATTATGCAAAAATATATATTCTTAATGGGGGACTAAAGAAAGTAAAAAAAAAAATAAAAAAAAAATACAATTTCTTGACAAAAAATCATAACTAGGCCACTAATAGGAATTATGCTCTGAAATTTCGTATGGTGCTTCTCAGGTCTCATAGCTGTGTATTGCATGTGTTAGCCTAATTTACCCATTTAAAAATAATGGAAATAATTAGTTATACCTTTACAGCATATGTGAGTCTGATGGACTCCTTACGCAATTTATCTCCCACCATGGGAGAGCGAGCTGGCGCACACACCCTTCCATAGCCAGGCCTAGCCAAAGACTGCACATAGCTGGGGTGCCTGGGTGGCATCTTCAAAAGTAGTCTAGCCACAACATGTTAAGCCACTTCCATATCCTGACAGGGGGTGCGAATGCCTTTGAGGGTTAATGCGTATCTGCCAACACTTTCACTCTAAATAATTTATATATCTATCCCCATAAATCTCTAGTTGTTTTCTAAATTCTCTACATATTGAACCCGTAAGGAGGTATTGCCTGCATTAGTGATGTGGGCAATACTTTAAGGGTTTTGGCGCCCCTTCGGTCCCAGCCACTAGCTTTTAGTTTTTCAACTATCCTTCTTTTCTTTCTATTTCCTTCCTGCTTGCTGTCTCACCTCTCTATCACCGTTTTCTGGCGCTATATGACTTCACTGTTGCAGTGCCTAATATCAATCAATCAACCTCTACATATTGAGAACCAAAATGCGATTAACAACATAATCTCAGCCGCAGTTTTTCGAATCATATAATAAATTGGACTATAAGTGATAAGGGAGGAAGGCCTATGTCATTAAAACATTTTAAGAACGAATGAGAAGGTTAAAAATATGAGAAAGAAAAGATTAACGGTATGAAAGGAGGGAAGGGCAAGCGAGAGAGGGATAAGACAGTAGGGAGGATGTGTAAGGTTGCCAGTTACTTGAGAGATACTGTAATATATATAGCCTATGCATAAAATTAGACCAAGTTTATTGAAAACGCCATATAGCGGCGCCTATTTAAGTTTAACATCGATTATTTTTAAGGAAATGCATATTTAGAAGAAAAAATCCTGGTAAATAGCTTAATGAATTTGTTAACAATTATGATTATTAAAAAGTTAGAAAATTAAGCCGTCTTCTGCCGAAAAAAAAAAAAAACAGCTGGGCTTGGGAGAAGGTGATAAATAGGGTGGACTACAAGCACGATGGATTTGATTGATTGATTGATTGATATTAGGTGGCGCAACAGCGAGGTCATATAGCACCAGGAAAAGGTGATAGAGAGGTGTGACAGCAAGCAAGAAGGAAATAGGAAGAAAGGATGGCGTTATATAGCTCCCACTGCGTGATGTGTCCCATATAACTGACATCATGCTTATGTATAACAATATGGTATAGTACATTACTACAAGCCACAAGAATCCGTGCACACACATGCTGATGGTTTCGAGGGTTCATGATGTATAGATTATGTAGCATCAAAAAAGTGCAGAAACACAAAACACAATAGGATTGTTATTTATCATACCCCTAGTAGCTTGACAAACAATAACGTACTTCAGTGGCCAACCGCACAAAATACGAACCTAATATGTACAACTATATCTGTATTTTTGTTTTATTACAAATTATACTAACTAGTGAACTCTGCAACATTTTACCTTTATACAGTACATTTTTTTCACTATGACTTATTGTACTTCCAACGAAATGTGTCTAGGAAATTTGACCGATATTGGACATGATTTTGGACCTCTCGCGCTCTTTCTTTCGTACCACAGGTGAGGGTGTTACCATCTCCCTCAATATAAAGAAAAAATAAAACAATTTTTCTCGTGAAGATGACAGGGGCTGTGTCAACACGCATTGCCACATATCATACATGTGTTGGGACTCTGCTAGCATCATTAATTAATACGATGATGGAAGGAAATTATAGGTAGAGTTTTCTCTATATTGGCTGCCTTTAATCCCAGAACAATATAAGAGTATTTCAACAGTATTACATTATGTGTCCATGTAAATGTAATATGTAAAAACTGTATCTATTCTATGTTATGTTGAAGTGTGTGATGAAGCACCTTTCACTAGTTCGGGTTCTTGTTTGTGTTTTATTTGTACCATTTATGTATTAGTGTAGTTCATATTCGGTTCATGACAAGCCAGACGAGACTCCTGGCGATGCTTTGTCTCTAGCATTAACAATGAAACATCAATTTCCCAAGTCTGGTCCACTGTAAGAAAATTAAATAAGAACAAAATCTCTAATAAAATTACCAACATCTCTTTTAATAACATCAACTATGACGAACCTAGAGACATTGCTAACGCCCTCGCCAGGCAGTTCTCTTTTGCTAGTAGCGTTGAAAATTACCATCCAGTTTTCCTGCCCATCAAGGAAGCATCAGAGCTGCAGCATATTAACTTTGCCACAGGAGATGAATTAGATTACAACAGTGATCTAACAATGCAAGAGCTTGTCCAAGCCCTAGGAGTCTGTAGTGGGACATCCCCAGGACCCGATGAGATTCGGTATGAGATGATAAAGCATCTTGATCATGATTCCATGATCAAGATGTTGTAGGTGTTCAACGGGATTTGGAGGGGTCACACCTTTCCAAACTCGTGGCACTTTGCACATGTCATTCCCATACCGAAAAGAGGGGGGGACCCCAGATCGACTACATCGTATCGCCCTATTGCGCGCACAAGTTGCTTATGCAAGGTCATGGAACGAATTGTTAATCGTAGGCTATTGCACTTTTTAAATTCCAGGAATTTGCTGGTTGATGAGCAGTGTGGCTTTCGTTAAGGTCGCCATGCGCTCGATCAGCTAGTAAACCTGGAAATTCAAATTCAAGAGGCATTTGCCAAAAAAACATTTTTTGATTGCAGTATTCTTAGATATTATAAAAGCCTACGACATGACGTGACGACATGGCCTCCTCAGGAAAACTATATGCAATGGGATTACGTGGTAACCTGCCCTTTTTTGTTAAGAATTTCATTTCTGACAGAATTTTCTCTATCAAGCTATTTTTCGGAAACAGTCACTTTCTCGGAAATATTTGTCCAGGCAAACGGGGTCCCCCAGGGGAGTGTTCTGTCTCCGACCTTATTTCTATGTATGATCAATGACATTCTACCAGCTCCTCCTCGAAATCTTAAATATAGAAATCTTAAGTCTAGAATTTTTTTTTTTTTTTTTTTTTTATCTTGCGACACTGGACATAGGCTTCATCAAGCCCGTTACCGTGGCCCAGGTCAACTGCTACTCACACACACACACGTCACGACTTCCGAACTGGTACCCAGCCACAGAGGGAGGGAAGTGAGGGTAATTCCCAAATACTGCAGCTGTTATGGTACCAGCGAGGGTGTTTTACGACGTTCGGTGGCCTTATAGTTAGTGTCTGAGACTCAAATCAGAAGAGCAAATATTCTCAGGCCCTCACCTGAGAGGATCGATCTCCCGACCACCAGGTTACGAGTCCAGAACACTAACCACTCGGCCACCTCCCCTTGGGGGAGGTGGAGTAACAAGTGCCTCCCCTTCGTCTGAGACGAGCTCAACAACTTCTAGTATATGGCGCTAAGAAATCCAGGGTGCCGAGTCATCTTCCCTGGAATGCATTGCTACGGCAACTGCACCCGGGGGGCCATGGCGCTAGGCCCCTGGCAGAGGGACCATGTCATCCGTCCGGGAACCACTGCGCCCCAGGGGGCACTGGCGTGAGGCCAAGGGGAATCAGGCCCCAAGTTCCGGTGTCCGGGGAGCCGAGTCATCCTCCCGGTAATGCCGTGGTGAGGAATTTGCAACCGGGGGGCCATGGCGATAGGCCCCCGGAAGGGCCGGGTTATCCGCCTAGGCATCGCTTGGCCCGGAAGAGCAAGACTCCACGACCTCATAGAGTGTGTCGGTACAGAATTATCAATAATCGATACCCTGGTCTTAGTAAACATTACACCCTGGGTAATACCCCCTTTCACTATTGTGGATTCCTGGTTACCAGGGGTTAAATCCCGGGTGCCGGAGGTGGAGGTACAACAGAGGTTTCGAGAGATAATTGTTAAACATCTTCAATATTTCCATCTGTATACCGACGGCTCCAAGACGGATGAATGTGTGGGTGCAGGTGTGTGGTCGACCGAATGCCAGTTGAGATTCAGACTGCCGAATCATACATCGATTTTCCTTGCTGAACTATTTGCTATTAATAAAGCTTTGGATTTTGCCCTATCGATGACCCACGATAGGATAGTTATTTTTACTGATTCTTTAAGTTCACTTAAAGCTATTAAATCCTTGAATACAACTAACAATGAAATACAGGGTAATATCATTAGTAAGCTGTTTTGTGCCAATAAAGGCGCGGTCACACGAGTCATTTTTTCGTCAATTTTTCACCTGCAATATCAACTCGGTTAAATTTTTGCTTAAATTGACGAGATTTCGGCAATTTTCACGACACGATCCTGCTCGTCTTGTATTGACGATATCGAGAACAAATATGGCCGCTGATGATCCATCTGCAATGTTATTAAGCCTAGAAAATTATATTAAAATACATGTGTGCTGTTGAAATGACAAAAATGGACCAAAAGGACGCAGCAGAAAGTGGCTATGGAAGTCCCGTTTGGCGGGAAAACAAATAAAGTTCATCAACGACGACGACATATTTATCCCCTCAGATCCTACTGCTGTATTGTTCTCGTCGTTACTGTTATAACAAATAACAACAAAGTACTGTGAAACCGGACCTCTGAGACTTCTTTGTTACAACACGGTGAAAAGCCTACAAATAAAGAAACTTACCTAAATAGAATGTTAGAAGGTACTAGGCTAGCCGACGGGAGAGAGAGGTGGTGTTGGTCTTCCCGCCAACACTGTGTTCGTTCTTCCGTCGTAGCTATGACTTGGTCTTTATCCTTAATTTCTTTAGTTACTTCTTGAAGCTATTGCAGGGTTTAGATTTTCAAATTGTATTGAATCTTGTTAAAAAATAATCAAAATTACAAAAAATAATATGTTTGAACTTTGCTTTCATTTATATTTATGGGGTATCTTGACCTAAAATGAATGGATTCGAACGATACTGCACCTCCGTAGCCTAATGAACAACCAGCCATATTTTCCCTACTATACACAGTTTTCGCTGTCATTTGGCAATTATATAATAATATTTGTTATATTAAAAACATAGTAACGTGTCAGGTACATTATTTAAGGCATAATAGATCAAAACATCTGAGATATAAGAAGTTTGGACACGTCGCTTTAGGAGCCCTTGAACGAGCATTAATATCAATTCAACCAATCAAGGACGCAGAAACAAAAACCCGCTAGGAACCAGGGGCCGGATACTCAAAACAACTTAGGACATCCTATCTCGGCTAGGGAGTCCTAACTTCCCCAGTGCGCTTATGACGGTATACTCAAAACACTTATGACAGCATACTCAAAACCTTTGGCAGCCATCTTTCCTAAGTTACGACGCTTGGATTTAGGACAACCCCCAGGCAGTCCTAAGTGGAGTTATGACACCGAACACCGTAGAAAACATGATGAATTAACTCGGCTGTACCAAAAAGAATAAGAAGGACTATATACATTTTGGCTGTATTACAAAAGAGCACCGCTTTGTTGTTATTGGAGAGACTACTGAGAAAGAGTGTATAGTATAAGGAACCACTCCAATGTCAGTCATGATCACCAACGAAGATAGTATAGATTTCCTCAGATTGAAATAATAAACTTATCCGAGAAATAGGACCATGACATAATATATCCCTCGTTGCACAATAAAATTTAGTGCCATTCTCACACATACTCGAGTAATATTGAGTATGTAGTGTAAGCACAGTTAATTAGGAGACTTATGTGTTGCATGAGAAATACTGAATAATTCAAGGATTTACAACATAATAAATGATTTTACCAGTCATTAGTTTAAATAAGCAATTGCTCTTCAATTTGGACCCTGCAGGAGAAGTATTGTCTGTGGTGATATGGACAGTACTTAATGGGTTCTGGCATCCCTTCAGACCTAACCAACGGCCATTTAATAAGGGGTCTGGCACACCTTCAAATCTAACCCACTCCCTTTTAATCCTTTAACTGTCCCTCCTCTCCTTCTTGCTTCCTCTCAGTCTCCTTATTTGAAACTACAAGTTCTAAGTTCTTTCTGGCCTAGCTCAGTCTTGATTTGTTATTTCTCCCCCCCCAAAAAAAAAAAAAATATATATATATATATTAATTTACATCATATTTCTGGTTGTTCTATTAATTTCTCATCTAATTATCACGAGGAAAGAACCCTGACCTAACCTAACCTAACTCCACTTGATAAACCTAATTAGAACTGCTGAACTTTTCTTCAGAAACACCCATAATATTTTACATTATCTGTTATTTGGACCCAACTTTTGTGTTTGGTTTGATTTAGGGGATTCATTTTAACACTAGTTTATTGGTACGATTGGGCTTGGTTATTTGTGTGTGGTCACCATTGAGGAATAAGGTTAATGATAACTTGTAGGAAATTGTTCATTTACTGATACCAACTAATATTTTTACAGTAATATTGTTGCTGTGTTGTATGTTGTATTTTTTACATTTTAGTTTCGTTTTGCCAGATTTTCATTAGGGATACCATTACTCAAAAAGGTATATGTTACTAAAACACCAATGACACTAGAAATATGCATATTTAAACAGACCTAACCTACCTTACACTATCTACCTGCTATTGGTAATCTCCTATCTTCCATTACATAATCCTCAATAATTATTACATTTAGCTGTGAATCATGTGATGTGACACAAGTAGACATCATAAAATAGTCATTTCTAACATTGCTAATGACTTTCAATAATGTCATACTGTTGTCTGTCATGAATCATAATGGCGGTGGCACTTATTTCACAGTAGATACTATTCTCTTACTCTCCACTCTCTTCCTCTCCACAGGTTCGACACGCATTTCTACCACTCATACCGTCATACACATAATGTTGTGTTTTGTTTCGTGTTTACTTTTGTCAGCTGATCGAGCTTGCTTTTGATTGGCTGGAGTAAGTCAGAGTCACTTGAAAGCGCCACCCTGATTGGCTGAACAACATAGGGCACCCGGGAAGATTTAGGACTTCCTAACTACTTAGGAACAGGAATTTGAGTATACCAACTTAGGGCATGAGATAGGATATCCTAACCAGTTCCTAACTTAGGAGTTCCTAAGTCAGATAGGGCGGCGAGGCTGCCCTAAGTTAGGAACGTTTGAGTATCCGGCCCCAGATGCACCAATCGTTGAAATAGATTTTTATATATATATATATATATATATATATATATATATATATATATATATATATATATATATATATATATATATATATATATATATATATATATTCAGAAAAAAAATATTTGTAGGGTGCAGGAGATGAGCTGTACCACAAAACCAACCACCGAATAGCCGAAATATGCTCAAATCTCGATTAGTTCGTGTGAACAGACACAGTTAAAATTGCAGGTGAATAATTGACGAAAAATTGGCTCGTGTGACCGCGCCTTAAATCAATCAAGCTAATAAGGGTATCTTCACACTATGGTATCTATGGCAATGGATAGGCTGATATACTAGCCGGGTCAGCTGTTGATCTGGACCTGAGCATAGTCCGTACAGATCTCAGGTGTTTTGTTTCCCTCATTAAATCTCGAATTAATCTCCTGTGTCAAAGGCAGTGGACCAGACTAAGCATCAATAATAAAGTTAAAACAATTATAGAACCATGGGCTACGTCATCATGGCGAGGTGGAGTTGGCCCGTCTCAGGGTCAATGCCACCAGATTAACCCACCTCGATCCCTATATCAATAAAAAAATTCCACCCATGTGCCCCTCATGTAATATAATAATGTCTATTTCACACATACTAATTTTTTGTGTAAAGTATGAGGGTCATCGAGAAAAAATTAAACAATGTTTCAAACTTAAAAAAATGGCTCTCACCATCGAAAATATTCTAACAGATGATAAGAATATTATAAACAAACTGATGAGTTTTCTGAGGGAGACAAAACTTTATGACCTTATATAGATTGATATAATAAAATGGAACCATTGGCTTAATGACCTTTGTCTATATGCCACCGGTTGATAGCCAATAAATCCAACAAGCTAAGCACAGCCAGACCTACTACCGACAACCACTAGCTCCTCGCTCTATGTTGTTGTTCTCGTGAAACTGGATATCCGTTGGGTTTGAGTCTTGATTATCACCCTAGTCCTTCAGTTTACTCAGACCTTCAACAAGCAAAATCCCAAGTCCTCATGTCTACCTCTGTGATATAGAGCAGGACCAGTCCGTGGATCTGAAGAATAGACTCCCGCTCGGAAGCTTCAACCAAGACTCCTACTAGCAACAACCCCTGTATCTTGGGCACCGACAAGCTCCGATACGTCTCAGAGCTGTACTTTGTGTGATTATTGTTCTGGTGGGCTGATGAGGAGTTTCTCTATATATATTTTGTGGATTTTGTGAAGTGTTTGGTCTTTCTGGGACAGTTACTTTATCCCTGGTGTTGGGAAGATACTGTATTAAATGTATAATTTTATTATCTTGTTTATCTATCCACTCCCATAGACCCACTTTCCTTATCTTGGACCTTAATAAAGGCGAGAAGTAAAATCTTGCCTTTACAGAAAGGTAAAGGCATACCTAACTGTATTGCAAGCCTTCATTGATTAAAAAGGAGCGTTTGATAAAGCTCAGCAGGCAAAATAATTCTAAGTGACTTAGCAATAATGGGTATCAAGGGGAAACTTCTCAGTTGGAAATGCGATTACCTGAGCAGTAACAGGGCTAAAGTATTTATTCAAGGGAAGTACTCTTCAACAAAGGACATGGAACTGGGTACTCCACAAGGAAGTGTTTTAAGCCCTACGCTGTTCAATGTACTTATGAATATAGTAGCTAATATTAAATTTCCTAAAGGAGTGTCTCACATTGGATATTGCGATGACATATTAATACAGGCATCTTCATTTGATAATATACAAGCCTTCTTCAGTCTCTAGAAAATAATTATAAGAAAATTGGATTGATTATCAATGTTAGAAATACAAAGGTATTCAATAATGGAAGGACACAGGAAATAGAATTTGTGTTGAACGGAGAAAAGGTGGAGTGGACATCTCACTACAAGTACAGTACATAGGCCAAGACACAGGAGGTAAACACACTATATTGGTGTGTCAAAGAGAGGCTCAGGTCATTAAAAGCAATAACATGGAATGGGAATGGAGCCTCGACACGGTGCTTAGAATTATGTATATTGTCTTGGTAAGGAGTGTCATTGACTATGCAGCACCAGTGTTTGTTCTAAAAGGGAAAAAAATAAAGAAAATAGAAACTATCTAAAACTATGCAATGAGGATTATTCTTGGATGTCCCAAAACGGCCAAAGTAACAAACCTTCGACAACTGAATCTTCCGAGCTTATGGGATAGAACCCGAGAAGTCAAGACCATGATCGGCTTAAGGGGAGGCCTCAGTTTACCCCCGCATCTGCGCTCCTGTTAATTTTAGAAGCAAAGAAGCAAAAGCTCTTTGCCATCGTAATCCTCGTTGGGTTTTACATATACTGACTAATTTTCATTACAATCGAGCAACAAATAATATTTTTTCCCAAATATTTTGAATTTTTTTTGGAAAAAATTAACCAAAAAAAATCTATGTTTCAGGATTGCATAAGATTTTATGTGGACTATCCTCTGATATATAACAACACTGCTATAGAACGAAAAAAGTTCATTATCACTGTTATAAATGGGAAAATTCCTCGCCTGAAGTTGTTGAAAAAAAATTCCCCCCGAAATTTTGGGAAAAAATTCGCCAAAAATAAAATAATCCTTTTAGATCAAAATCCCTCTTTCAAAATGTGCTCATATATACGTACATTACGTGTGAATATGATTCCTTGACATAACGTCAATACCCTTCGTGTTGTTAGCTTTTATAGTGGAGAAAAATGAAAAAAAACAACTTGGAAACTAAAATCAGTAGGAAATTCTTCAGTTGGTGCTCTAAACTGGGAATACTTCCATTTTCTTCAGCATGCCCTAGTCTATAGAGCATTGAAAAGTGGCTGGGTGTAGGGTAAACTAATGATTTTTGGCGATTATTTTAATGCGATTGAATTTTTTGTTTCGGCGCCCCGTTTTTTATGAAGTAAGAGACTGAGACTGAGACTTAAGAATAATTAGAGGGGCGGAAGACACAGCAGTTAGACATTGGGTATAGAAAAAAGTTCTGGTATGTCACGCCGCTGGACCAATGTATTGTAACTGTTGCAAATATCGAATATCATGGACTTTGTGATGAAGTCAAGTTCAGAAATAATAAAAAAGAAGTCTCTCCCTGGGAACAGATACTCTACAATACATGTTGAACTTCCACCTAAGTAGCAAAAGAAGGTTGACATAATACCACTAGAATTAAAGGCCACGTAGCAATCTGTCATTTATGAACATCAGGGAAATCAAATTGATCATATATATGTTACAGTAAAATCTTCAAAACAGTAAATTTGTAAATTTCCTTGATTTTCCAGAAAATTTACAAAGTGACTGTTTCAATCAGTAAATTTACAAAATTACTAAAATTTGTAGGAAATTTACAAATATACTAATTTCAGGAGCCAGTAATTTTACAAAATTACTGATTCATCGATTATGATTTTTTATTATGATTTTTTACACAAACGAGCAGAAGCACACATCATCTAAAGTCAAATGATCCAATTTATTCACAAAACAGGATTAAAAAGAACATAATGATCTAATTTATTCATAAAACAGGATTAAAAAGAACATAAAGGGTGTGTGTGTGTGGGGGGGGGGGGTGGCTTGCACTATGGTAGTGTCAACATACTAGGCTACTTATTTGGACATGTCAGACTGGAGTGACATTTGGAGTTACACTTGAGGTCGTTTCTGAAACAAGAACATTTATTTGTTCCGCATCTCTTTGCCCCACGCACACAGTTACATTTTGTGAAACCTTGCCCACCTGATGCTGATTCTGCTATGACGGCGGAACGCAAAGAAATTACTTTGTCAAGACAGATATCCTCATTGTTCAACAGTCTTTGAGGGCATAAATCAAACTGATTTCGGGAAAAGCCCCCTTTTAGCACACCAGCTTTCACCCCAATAGTATAGTTTAATGATTCATCGATAACGATCAGTAAATTTGTAAATTTCCTACAAATCTTAGTAATTTTGTAAATTTACTGATTGAAACAGTCACTTTGTAAATTTACTGAAAATTCTAGGAAATTTACAAATTTACTGTTTTGAAGATTTTACTGTAACATATATACCGATGGGTCAGCGAATACGATGGAAGAAAGATCTGGGGCTGCTATCACTCTAATTAGAAATGTTCCAATACTGTAATTAATGAGTATGAAGATTGCTCTCGAATACATAATTGGGCGTCATCAACACAAACAGAACTTGCTGCTAGCCTGCTTGTCCTCAGCACTATATTACGCACTGGCAGAGATGCAGTAATTTTTTCTGAATCAACCGTAGCCCTCAGCAGTCTATCGTCTAATTCTTGCTCTTATCCTGACTTATTATATAATGCTAGGGAAAAGATTATGAGGATAAATGACAATGGAAACACAGTGATATTGGTGTGGATTCCAGCACATGTCGGTATCAAGGGTGATGAAAAAGCAGATGCACTAGGTAAGAAGGCAGCAAAAATGGAGGATATACAATATTCGCTTGGACGCTCAGTGAAACAAATTAGAACTATAATCAGACGTAGAAATGATAAAGTTTACTCTAGTTCGAGGCAAAAAGAAAAGTGAAGCAGATCTATCGGATATCATAATAAAGAAGCACTTCACCATCATTTTATCTATGGCATTAAATGGGAAGACCGGTGGAGAGAATCGGTAATAGCTTAGATTAGACTTGGATATTCATATTTATGGGAAGTAGGGGTTAATGAAGAAGAAAATAATAAAAGAGGCAAAGTTTGTGGGGAGGTCCAGGGGCACAATATTCATCATTATATCATGGTTTGTCCTCACATAAAAGAATATCGTAACAGGGAACTAAATGACATACATGACCAAGCAAGACACTTACAGAAAAAGTCCCAGAGATCTTGAACAAATATGCTGGTTTTGTCCCTGCAAAGTAAGAAAGGAAAATTGTACTCACAGATGTGGCCGAGGTCAGGTAGGGACAAGACAGGTGGGTGAGATCAGGGCGGACATGACAAACTATTGGATTAGTCTATATGAAAGACAGTCGGCTGTAACACACACACACACACACACACACACACACACACACACACATGGATAGTAATATTAAAATCTAATTTGAACATAATATATGTATATGTATATAAATAGTTTTGTAACAATATAAATTTCTATTTGTAATTTTTCTATACCTTTATATTTATAAACTTATGTTTGTAAGCTACTTGTATCAGTTTGAGTTTGTAAACTACTTGTCTAAGTTTAAATTTGTTGAGCTGTTGCACCCAACTATTTGAACTATATATTATGTTCAATAAACGAGCCTCCCCCCCCTCCCAAGGGGTAAAATTGTCAAATTGTCTCTTTCTCTCATATACACAAATATGGTCAACAGAGCAGTTTTCCTTTGCAAATATTTTGTACAAATATTCTTACAAGATATTTGGAGAGCGCTATCCAATACTTTCTCCATACATAAGCTTCTTACATTTCCTCCGCTCCAACCACATTGCCAACTCCTTCGGTTTCTCTTTAAGTTAATATGTGTCTTAGTATCATATCTGGGCTACGTTACCTACCATTTTGTAAGTTTAGAAAGCCAGTGTAGAAAAGTTTAATAATATAATATCGTCACTATAGCAGTCACCTAATTAAAAAGATTTTGCTATTTATTATACGATATGGAAACAGGGTTGAAAGATTAAGGTTTCAAGGCAGTTAACCCGTAATTCACGGATGTAGTAAAATTTCGACAATAGCAACAAGTCTGGAGCACCGCGGGTGTAGCATTCACTCGACAGCAAAGTTTTTAAAGTTGAGCGGTCCCTAACAAGCTAGTTTTGGGGTGGCAACAGTGAGGGTGTCAGCCAAGGGACTGCCGCAGCCCTCCCAGCCACCACCAGTCAGTCTTACTTGAACAGTGAGGGTGGAAGGACATATATTCATCACTCTTTTCCTGTACTTACCATATATGTACAGTCGGCAAAAAAAAAATTCGTTACCATCACTTTCACAGTGTGATGAAATGTTGGTACGCCTGACTGGCGAGGAAAATGTGACGCTAGTGTCTTACCTGTGCCACCCAGGCCCACCCTCCGTGCCCCTCCGTCAGTGTCTCATGGGCAGGCAAGCAGGGACGATGTTCTTTCACCTAGTGCTATTTTTTATGGGTATTTCGTGGTTATTTTTGTTCTAAAATACTCAAACGCATTTCCTTATGTTTAATTATGAATAGTTAAATAGTAAGAGGTCTTGAACACTCAAAATTTAATTTAAATCAACTAAATTTTTTATATAAAAAAGAAACGAAATGCGTTGTGCTAAGTTGTCACTGCCAGGGTAAAAACAACACCCGTCCGGCATGTCTCGGATGACAGCTGCCCAGTTGGCGGAGTACCAACCCTACCGCGCTTACCGATGTTAAAATTAACGTAGGGTGGTAACGAAGCTTTTTTTGCCGACTATACATAAAAACGACAGTGACATTATATTTTATATTGTTGTGTTGAAAAATGTGATTCTGACTGTTTTGTAACAAAATTTGAGAGTGAAAATGTACTTAAATATGTAAATATAGAGTAAATAGAGTGTAAAAGTGAATTTTGAGTTGCTGTCATTGTGAGGTGGCTACCCATCCTATAGATGTCACTGTAGTGTTGAGAAGTACATCAGAAAACAGCTAAAGGTATGATATAATTCAATATCCTGCATCATTTATTTATGTAGCGTGAGTGGTTTACAAGCTATTGGCCGTCAAATGTGTTGTTTACATAACATAGTGACTGCGAGTGAGGGAGAGAGGCCCGCAAGACACGAGTTGCCGCGGGAGATAAGGCCCGCACCTTTTAACAAACACACATATAGAAAGTATAACATAATTAAACACACATACTTACTCACTGACCCCTTTAACCAATGCTCTGTGTACGAATTTCTTAGGCCGACTGTACGACCCCCTAACATATTTCCTGACTGAGGTATTGAGTCAATCAAGGCAGTGTAGAAGTAAAGATTTGACAAAGCACCACGTTCAGGAGAGAGACAAAGGTCTATGTCAACAAATACAGTAGTGTTTATGCAGAAAATAATGAATGGTCGTTTTCCTGAATATTGTTATAAGCCACCTGTTTCGCAGGTGCAGTGACAATCTAGTGTATTGTTCGCGTGTGTTGTGTGTGCAGGTACAGCCAAACTAAAAAAACTTCGCAGAAAATTTCCTTCCATCGGCGTAATAATATTGTTAATAAAGTATCATATAATATTATGTAGCACTGTATGTAGACACAAATTATGTCAACATGACCTGCAACGAAAATTTTTGGTATATGTTATGTTTCAGGAGCAAGCTTGATACAGTAATGGAAGAAATTTTTCGGTAAAATTTTGATTCGGGCTGTACTGCACTGTTGATGCAGGTGTGTATATTATTCAAACCATTATGAATACAAGTGTGCTGGGATGCCTGGGACCATGTGTGGAAGGGCATATACTAAATTGGCTTCTACTATATATATATATATATATATATATATATATATATATATATATATATATATATGGTAATCTACATGTGTAATAGGCAGCCTGTGAACGAGGGTGGATGAATATATACTGTACTAAACAGGCCGTCTAGCATCCAAATCTTTCTATATTAGGTAACCTACAGATGTGCTGGGCACCTTGGGACCGTGCTCTAACTGTTGGAGTATGTACAGCATTCTATTCTAATCTCTATATAATAACCTACAGGAGTGCGGGGAAGCCTGGGACCGTGGGTACAGGTGGAGAGGTTTGTAGTACCAAGACACGTGGCTCTGGGTACTAACGTGAGCCTCGAGTGTGACTACCAGGTCCAGCAGCACGCCACACTCTACTCCCTCAAGTGGTACAAGGGCAGCTCTCAGTTCTACCAGTACATCCCCTCCAAGACTGAACCCCACGCTGTCTTTTCTGTACCTGGCCTACATCAGAACCAACTGGTAGGTTACAATTCTACCTGCCTGTACCAGTGTTCCCATAGCAGGTCACATGATAATTAGCTTACATATACGGTACCCTAAAGAGACTGAACTCCAAGCTGTCTTTTCTGTACCCGGGCTACATCAAAACCAACTGGTAGGATACATTTCTGCCAGTATCTGTATTCCCATGGCAGGTCACATAATTTTTAACCAGTACAGACTCTCCATGTCTCAACTGGGAGGACTGGACTCAAGTGGATTGTTAATGAGAAAGCGTAATTGATACTTCCACTCTCATACTATCTCTTAGTATACTAGAACAAGGTGGTCAGATAATAAGTCGGTGACAAAAAAGACTGTCATGTATTAAAGTATTTTTACCGAGTGAAAATGTAGCGGCTCCTTCGTTATGCTTATTGGCTTCTGCAGTAAATTCAATGTAATTCAAGTCAAATTACACAACTTAGTACTCATTTGCAATTTAAAACAAACCCGTGAATGTACAGTCTCCTCCACTCCTGCGTTCTCCACATCAGCGGTGGCAATGTGTCTCCCCCTCCTCCCCATATCGTGTGAACCACCAGTGTTGAGACTCCGATCCGAAACATATGCCAGGGTCTTGGCATATGCTTCGAATCTGAGTCTCAAAGCTGGTGGTGGTTCACACAATTTGGTGGACACACGATGACAACGCTGATGTGGTGAAAGCAGGAGTGGAGGAGACTGTACACTATAAGTGATACATAATCTCTGACCAGAGACGAACGTCAGGCACCACACATACCCAGCGTTCGAACTCAGCCTCTATAGGTGTATTGGGTGGGGAAATAAGCAATACCAGGCGATTTGAAGCTTTCGGCTTTTCACACTCAAAACTAGGTCAGTCCAGCCAGTACTTGTGATGTCACCATCGCTCGTTCAATGATTTATGTTACTTACCCAGCCTACCTTTTTCTCTCTTCCAAGTTCTACCTCACCTCACCTAGCCACCAACTCATTAATACCCACTAAATCCTTTCCCCCATTTCCTCATTCACATCCAGCTACTCTTCTCTCTCTCTTATTATATAATACTAGCTGGGGTACTCGGTTTCGCTCGGGTTTACGTGAAACTGATGGCAACTATTAATACATGAAATAATGATCAATAACAATATACTCTCTTTTTTAATAAAGTCCCAATAACATTCAATTGACATTGCAATTAGAAATGTGAAATAATAAAGAGTACACTATTTATACAAATAAAATTCACGTCCGCTGACATGTATAATGTCAACATAAATCACAGTTCTTTGGTTCCTCATATTCGAAGTCTGCACTTACCTCCGATTACAGTCTCACCCCAACCTTCCTGGAGTGCAGACGTGTTCCTGGCGCTCTGCCTGTGTTGTTGTTTGTCTTGTTTCTACGTTCTTGTTTGTGTGTTGTTGTGTCTGTGGTGTTATAGGGGTTGTTTATATTTTCTATCTCGTTTTTTTTTGTGGTTTTGCTGTTTGTGGTATTGTTGTTTGTGGTTTGTTTGTTTTATTGTGGTTCTGTGTGTGTATGTTCGTGTGTGTTCAGTTGTTTGCTTCCCATCTAGGCCTTGCCTGGCTTGATGGAGAGCGCGGATTCGGATGTGGCTTCCTGCCTGGAGGCCGACTTGGCCATGTCGGAGGAGGATGAGTCTCCTATCGAGGATCACTGGCCTGAGCTGCCTTCTCGCAACCCTCCCCCCTCTCCTCGGTCACTCTGCAGCTCAGGTTGAAGCCGTCCACCTCCTCAACCTCTACCAAGCGACCCATTGATGCCTCGTCCGACTCCTTGCAGGATTACGATGGTGTGGACTGTTTGCCTCCAGCTGCCAAGACTGCCAAGCGTGCTTCAGCTGTGCATGACGTACCTTCTCTGCCTCAACGTGGTGTTTCTTCTTTGTATACCAACTCCTTGCCCTCGTCCAACCTTCCTGCTTTTGCCCCAAGAAATGCCTATGTCAAGCTCTCCTTCTCTGGAAACCCATCTACGGACACAAAGCTGCGTTGGTTGTCTGATGTCAACAGAGCCTTCCAGCTGCAGCGTGAACTGGCTGAAGTCAAGATGGCTGCTGTTACCTCCCGGTTTGTCTACATCTCTAGGGAGCGTCAGGACATCATTGATAGAGTTAAGGCTGGCGAATTTTTGTCTCTGCCTCTCATTCTTGAAGACTCACCCGAGAGGCCTCGTAAGTTCCCCAGCTACATCCTTATCCGTTATCCTATTGATGTTGACCCGAAACTTGCCAAGGGATACCCTGGTGTGTACTCTGCCCGTCGTTTTTTCCAAGATGGTTCCCCCATTAGCCGTATTGTTGTTGTCTTAAGTCAACCCGATCCACCTCCAAATGAGATTTCCTTTGATTTCCTCCCCTGTCTTCCACCGTGTGAGGTGAGGAAACTTCATAATGATCAGCCTTGGTGCTACAGGTGCTGGGGAGTTGGGCATATCTCCAAGTACTGTTCTGCCAGGCAGAAGTGCGCATGGTGTGCCGCCGACCATGATTCCAAGACATGTCCTGTCAGGGGTGAACCATCACGTCCTCCACCTCTGAGCTTTCACTTCCTGAGGATACATCTCGATGGAAGTGTCCACGATGCCTTCAGCCAGGGGTTAACGTGTGGCATGGATGTACTCGACGTCAGGTTCAGGCATGTGTCTCTACTATTGCTCCAAATCCACCACCGCCACCACCACCTCCCCAGTCTGCTCCTCCTACCAGCCCTTCCTCGCCTCCAGACCTGGCCCTCTGCAAGTCTGTTGCTACCCTCATTGCACGTTGTACGGCCCTCGAGAACCGCTTTTCTGCCCTTGAAGCCAGGATTGATGGGCTGGTTGCCGCTCAGGCTGCCAATGACTCCAAACTCTCCACCTAGGTCGAGGCTCAGCAGGCCATCATCTCAACTGTCACTACTCTTACCGAAAAGATGGATACTGTTGCATCTCGCCTTGAAAAGCTTTTCGAGTCAGTCCCTTCTCCTGGTCCATCTTCTTCTCCAGGTCGCTCATCTGCCCCCACTCACCAGACTTCTACCTCCAAATACAGAGTTCACTAGTGATTGCCGGCTGGATGTTATCTCCTGGAATGTATGTGGTATCACCAGTTATGCTAAGCTCACTCAACTCAAGGCCTATGTTTTTCGTCATCATCCCAGTGTTATTTTTCTCCAGGAAGCATTTCCAGGACGGCCGCTCGCTGCTGGGCAAGCTCCTCCACTCTCAGGTTATGTGCCATATGTTCATCTGGTAAGGAATGGTCTCACTTACATACATAGCTCCTTGCCACATCGCCTTCTTCGTACCTCCACTGATCCTGACATGACCTTTCAGCTATTTGAGATTCTACCTGGGAATGGAGTACTCCAATTATGTAATGTCTATTCTGCCCCAGCTAGACTCACTCATGAGGCTCTTCCTTCTCTAACAGTGCGTGGTATGGTGTATATGGGAGATTTTAATGCTCGACATTCTGATTTGGGTGATGGTTCTGGCTCTATTAATCGTAATGGTGTTCGTCTCCTTTCATACATCCGCAAGCATCATCTGACACACTGGGACACTGGGGGTGCCACTCATTGCCGGGGAGGTACTCTGGATTACATCCTCTCGTCTGGCCTGATAGCATCTCAGGTTCTGTGGTCCTCCGTGCCAGACTTATTCTCTGATCACATCGCTCTTCGGTTTCATTATTCTCTAACTGCTGGGTCAAGTGCTTCAGCAACTCGTTTGCCTATTGCTGTGCCCCCTAAATATTGCCCGACTTACATCTTATTTATGGCCCATGTATTCCCTACATTTGACATATCATCAGCTGAACAGTTGTACTCTGATCTTGTATCTGCTACTCATGACTTTTATAGGCTATACGTCTCCCGGCAACACCTCCAGGTTCGCCATACTGCCCACTCCTGGACGCTGGATGCACGTATACAGGAGGCAAAGTAGGAGGCTGAACGTGATGGCCTATTGTTTCAAGCCAACCCAACCCCTGACCTGCTCCATCCTTACCAGATGTCTAGGGACGCTTTAGTTGCCTTGCAGGAGTGTGCTCACACTGAGTCTTGGCAGCAGATTACGGACAGCATCAACCAGCAAACAAGTGTGGCTTCTATGTGGCACCTGTTACGCCCCTAGCTGATTACCCTAATTTGCCCTTACTCTAAATCTAGGGGATGGAGAGCAACCAACTAAGAAGCCAACAACAATGTTCAATAGATATTAGAAACTAAACGATAGAGCAAATTTTAAAGTTTAATTAAGTCACTTAACCAATTCGATACATAACAATATATTACAAAATATAAACCCCGAGTCCCAACAAAGAAGGAAGTATCCACTTCTGCACACAATATTATATAATATTTAACCTTAAACCTAAAACACATAAACACAATATAAATAAAAAACCTGACAGGCAGCGAGATGGTAACAGCTGTTAAAAACCCACTTCCTTAGTAATACCACCACGTCCTCCGTCACCTCCAGGAGTAAGAACACCAATGGTTGCTAAGATGAGACGGACTTCTCCACCTCTCTCCCTGTTTGTAGTCACCTCGGTTGGAACTAAATGAACCAAGTCGAATCTGCTTCACTGGTGTGGTGACTTGAAGTGTAGGGTTGGTGAGGTGGAGTGCTCTGTCGATGGTTTTGGTTGTTGTGTAGTTTTAAAGATGGGCATAGAATAAATTAGTGGGTAGTAGGTCTGTCACCACCTCTACTGCTGCACAGGCCAACAAACACAGGTGGAGGGACAGGGTCGTAACACCTCCCCCTCAAAGAAGGCGAATATCAGGGAGATTCAGCTTTGAAGTTAGACGGCGATGTCCCTCCGCATGTTGGTGACCAGGTTCTGGACAATGCGTCAGCAATGGTGTTATCTCTCCCTCTAATGTGATGGATTGACAGGTTGTACGGTTGTAGGAATAAGGACCACCGCAACAATCGCTGATTTGAAGTCTTGTTCCGCTCCAGAAAGGTTAGAGGATTATGGTCCGTAAATATCTTGAGAGATGGACCTCCGTACAGATAACATTCGAACTTCTTTATAGCCGTGACTATACTGAGTAGTTCCTTCTCAATAGTGCTGTACGAAAGTTGATGTTTGTTCAGCTTTGAAGACTGGTATGCTACAGGATGCAGAACACCCTCCTCAACTTCTTGTAGTAGGACAGATCCAGTTGCAAGGTCACTGGCGTCTGTGTGAAGGACGAAAGGGCGTTGAAAGTCGGGAACAGCAAGGACAGGTTTACCAGCCAGGAAGTTTTTCAGTTGGTCGAATGATGTCTGGCAAGCTTCTGTCCACTTGAAAACTACCTTCCCATTTGTAAGTTGAGTAAGTGGAGCAGCAACACTGGCGAAGTTAGGGCAATACCGTCTGTAGAACCCCGCCATCCCCAAGAAGCACACGAGAGCCTTGCGGCTGGTGGGCGGAGGGTAGTCCAGGATGGCGCAGACGTTGGCTTCCTTAGGACAAACTTGCCCCTGCCCTATCACGTGCCCCAGGTATGTGACTGTAGCCATGCAGATGGTGGTCTTGGCCAGCTTGATGGTTAACTGGGCAGCATCCAACTTCTGGAGAACAGCTGACAGTCGCTCTAGGTGTTGAGACCAGGTATTAGCCAAGATTAAAATGTCATCTAAATAAACATGAACTCCTTCCAGATCTTGAAAAAGATAGTTCATTATCCTTTGAAAGGTAGCAGGACTGTTTCGCATTCCAAATGGCATGACTACATATTGGTACAGGCCAAATGGTGTAACGAAAGCAGATATTAATTGAGCCTTTTCCGTTAACCTAACTTGATAATAACCTTTCAATAAGTCAATTTTAGAAATTAATCTAGATTTTCCTACAGAATCTACTAGGTCATCTATTCTAGGTATGGGATAAGAATCTGGCACAGTCACAGCATTAACTCTTCGGTAGTCTGTACATAGTCGTAGCTGTCCCCCTTCCTTGGGAACCAGTATGCATGGAGATGCTCAAGGTGAAGAGCTGGGAACAGCCAGACCAGTCTGCAGTAGGTAGTCTACCTCTTCTTTCATCTGTTGTCTCTTCAGAGGGTGGATGCGATAAGGTACCTGGCGAATAGGATTGGTTCCAGGTATTAATTCAACATCATGTTGCATAACATTGCAAGAGCCTGGTGTATCTGAAGTTACATTTGGATATCTGTGAAGTAACTTTATGATATCTGACTTTTGTTCCTGAGTCAGGTGTACCAGGAATGAGGGTAAGTTTGACATAATGTTTGAATTAGATGAACTATTATCTAGCGTGATTACATCCGAATATCTGTCATATTATCTAATACATTTATGGCTGTACATGGTAGTCTCTTATAGTCATCTGCAGGATCCCTAGTTACATATAATTTCAGTAAGTTTATATGCATCACCTGAGTCTGTTTTCTTCTATCAGGAGTGGCTATCACATAGTTTGTATTATTTACTTTCTTAAGAATTTCATATGGACCTTTATACCTAGCTAACATGGGAGAACCAGGAATAGGAAGATAGGCAAGGACTTTATCTCCTATTTTGAATTCTCTGAGCTTTGTTGTTTTGTCAAAATGAACTTTCATCTTACTCTGAGCAGTTACAAGATTTTCTTTGGCAAGCTGACGCACTTTAGTCAGAGTCTTTTGAAGATTTTGCATAAATGTTGACACTGTTACTGGTTCAACAGGAGGAGGGTGAAGCCACTTCTCCTGTACCAGTGTTAATGGTCCTCTGACTTTCTGACCAAATAAAAGCTCAAATGGTGAATAACCTAGTGATTCCTGAGGGGTTTCCCTAATAGCAAAGAGCATAAAGTCCAAACCTGTATCCCAAGACTCAAGGTTTTCATTGCAATATTTGCGTAGCATAGACTTTAGTGTTTGGTGCCACCGTTCTAAGCTGCCTTGAGACTCCGGATGGTAAGCAGTTGACAGAGACTGCTTAATTCCCAACTCCTTAAGAACCTGTACAAAAAGGTTGCCGGTGAAATTGCTTCCTCTGTCACTCTGCACTTCCTGTGGAATACCAAAAGTTGTGAACATGTGGGTCAAATGTTTAGCAATTGTTTTAGCAGATATGTTCTTCAATGGGAAAGCTTCGGGATACCTGGTAGTTGAACACATAACCGTTAAGAGGTATTGATTTCCCTTTTTAGTTTTGGGTAGGGGACCAACACAGTCTATGATTATCTTTGAGAATGGTTCTGAAGGGACTTTAATGGGTTGTAAGGGATATGGTGGTATGGTCTGATTAGGCCTTCCCATTACTTGACATGTATGACAAGAATTTATGAATTGGGTGATATCTCTTTTCATCCCAGGCCAATAGAACAAATTCAACAACTTATGGTATGTCTTTCTAATTCCCAAATGTCCACCAAATCCTTCATGAGCAATCTCCATAATTTTTCCCCTGACTGAACATGGTAATACTATTTGGTGGTTTTCAGCCCAGGTGTCCTCAGTTGAAAGTTCAGGTGGTCTGTAGAATCTCATGAAAATTTCATCCTTGTAATAAAATGAGGGTTTTTTGTCTATGTCTTTTTCAGGTACAGCTTGGTGGTGAAGCTTCGAAAGTGTAGTGTCTAGATGTTGGTGTTTAACTAGTTGTTCGGGTGTCATTAATTCGACAGATTAAAGGTTGGCAGGTCTCCTTGAGGATGTTCCTCAGTCTGAGCCTGAGTTAGAGCTTTAGCTCTAGTAATTACACAAATATGGAAAAGATTAGGTTGGTCATTTTCAAGTTCTTGGGTAGGACTAAAATTAGATGGCATATCCTGAACTTTCAGCCGAGGAACCACTAAATCACCAGCTAAATCATTTCCCAGGAGTAGGTCTGCATTAGGAATTGGAAGAGGTGCATCAGTAACTCCTACAGTTACAGGACCATTAACCAAGTCACACTCCAAGTAAACTTTAGCTAGTTTAACTGGAGTGCGGTGTTTTATAACCTCTAAGTACACCTTTTCTCCTGTGAAATATTCCTCTATCTTAGGTAATACCTTGTTAGTTATTACAGTTTGTGCACAACAGGTATCTCTAACCACTCTTACAGGAAATTTCCTATAATTAAAACCAGTGGATACAGTACCCTGAGACCTGAAAGCTTTAAACAAATCTTTGGATTCATGAGTTACATTAGTAGCAGCAAGGGGTTTAGTGAAGATACTTTGTTTAGAGACTTTACATCGGGGATCAGGACAGTCTTTAATGACATGGCCTTCCTTTTTACAAAATTTACAAAATGGTAATTTGCTGATAGGGAGTGTTTGAGTTTGTTCTTTAGCTAGGTCTCCTGGTCCTGATCTCGATCCTGCAGAAGACTGTACATTATAAGCAACCTTTCTCTTATCCCCAAGAGTGTGACGGTGGACAAGGGAAAAAACATCTGCCAATCTCGCTGCCTTTAGAAGATCGGTCTCCTCTTTGTCTATCAGGTGTAACATAATTTGGTGTGGAACCTTTCTCTTTACTTCCTCAAAAACAATAAGGTTGACCATTCCCTCAAATGTTGTGACACCAGCTGATTTTAACCACCTCTCAAATAGTCTTAATTTTTCAGATGCAAACTCTGTATAGGTCTGATGGAAAAGTTTACTCAAATTTCTAAATGCCTGCCTATAACCCTCTGTAGTAATAGAATATGAGGCAAGTATGGCTTCCCTTAATTCGTCATATGTAGTAGTAGTTTGAAGTTCCTCACAAACATTAAGAGCCTTCCCTGTTAATTTAGGTTTAACTAGCCAAACCCAGTGTTCCTTAGGCCAATTAAAATGAGTAGCGGTTGATTCAAATTCTCTGAAGAAGGCTTCAGGATTTGAATCAGAAAATGGAGGAATTAGTTTCGTACACCGACTCACATCAAAATAGTTTGAATTATCACTATCACTCCTCTGCTTTAATGTTAGCACTCTTAGCTCGTGCTCTCTTTCCAACTTTCTTTCTTCCCTTTCATAGTCAGCTTTAAACATTAAAGTTTCAAATTTAAGCCTCTCTATTTCTAACAATGTCTGAGAATCATTAACGGAAACAACCGAGAGGTCATCTCGAATGTCCTTACCACCTAAATGCTTTGTGATTAACCTCTTCAGCTCTGCCTTCCTAATATCAGCCCGAAACCCAAACTTGAAAGAGGTAGCAATAAATTTTAAATCATCTTTACGTATTTCAGCACTTATAAACTCGTCCACTGAAGGATTAAGGACAAAGGTTGTCCCGTCAAAATCGGACATTTTACTGAGAAAGATTCCAACCTTACTTAACCTACTGTTTTGACAACCTGCTTAACACAAGTGCCATGATCTCTTAGTGATTAATATGAAGTTGATTGAAGACAAGGTTGAAATAAGTTGCTAAAGTCTATTAATTAACGAAACAGCATGAAGGAATTAGAATTATCCCACACTCACCCAGTTAGCTAGCACCTGTACATCTATGACAAGAGTCCAACCGAAACTATAGATGAATTGGACACGATAATAGACACATTAAAAAACAGTGATAGCCAGTAGATGGATAATCTTTCACCCTTATTTGCTCCTGGATTGCAAATTTGAATGAAAAATTTGTTCAATCAACTTATAAACTTGGGATCAACCACTATAGTTGATGAAAACTTCGAATCATAATGTGCCGATATAGCTTTAGATCAGGCAATATTCCCACTAATACGCACTAAGAGATCTTAGCTGAGTACTTTTATAAGTTTGGCATGGTCACATTATAACTGAGTTGTACTATACCTGTATATTAAATAAAATGAGTTTTGTATGCTCGAAATATAACAGGTTAGTTGATGAGCTTTGAGTGCTCACGATAATGAGAGAGTCTCTGATTAGCAGTGTGAGAGTAGGTAATTCTTACCGTTCACTTAACTAAAAAAATAAACTGGTAGGGAGGAACGTACGGCAAGACAACATTAACAGATGACTGATTTCTCAAGCAATTGTAAAGCAAATCAACAATGGCCAATTGCAAAAATGCAATACGTGTCTTCAGGAAATACACAGGTACATATACAACCTACAATTAAGAAAACATCACCTGAGAAATATGTATTCTCCTTGTACTCATAGCAGGGTCAAACTAAACTGTACAAAAAATGTGTGCAAAAGAGGAAACCATCACATAAGCCATCCCGGACGGGCCCCTCAATTGTTACGCCCCTAGCTGATTACCCTGATTTGCCCTTACTCTAAATCTAGGGGATAGAGAGCAACCAACTAAGAAGCCAACAACAATGTTCAGTAGATATTAGAAACTAAACGATAGAGCAAATTTTAAAGTTTAATTAAGTCACTTAACCAATTCGATACATAACAATATATTACAAAGTATAAACCCCGAGTCCCAACAAAGAAGGAAGTATCCACTTCTGCACACAATATTATATAATATTTAACCTTAAACCTAAAACACATAAACACAATATAAATAAAAAACCTGACAGGCAGCGAGATGGTAACAGCTGTTAAAAACCCATTTCCTTAGTAATACCACCACGTCCTCCGTCACCTCCAGGAGTAAGAACACCAATGGTTGCTAAGATGAGACTGACTTCTCCACCTCTCTCCCTCTTTGTAGTCACCTCGGTTGGGGCTAAATGAACCAAGTCGAATCTGTTTCACTGGTGTGGTGACTTGAAGTGTAGGGTTGGTGAGGTGGAGTGCTCTGTCGATGGTTTTGGTTGTTGTGTAGTTTTAAAGATGGGCATAGAATAAATTAGTGGGTAGTAGGTCTGTCACCACCTCTACTGCTGCACAGGCCAACAAACACAGGTGGAGGGACAGGGTCGTAACACACCTCATTCGTCGGGTTGTTAAAAAGATGCCGGCCACTCCCGCCGACTATGCCCAACAACTTGTCGATGCTTGGTCAGAACAATCTACCCCAGCCAGTCTACCCATCCACATACAAGATGTACTCGCTTCCCGTGCTGCTGTCCATCGGCTACGTCTAATGTCTCCTCTGTTGCAAGATGATGACGATGATGCAGAGGAGATAAGTGAGGAGGAGTTGCGCCGTGCTCTCTCTCGGGGTAGAGCTTCTTCCCCTGGTGATGATGGTATTACTTATGCTGTGCTGCGCCTAATTCAACAAGTTCCTGGGAACCCTCTACTTCGACTGTACAATCTTTGTCTTCGTGATGGTTGTGTACCACGAGCCTGGACCAGCAGCACAACAATACCCATCCCTAAGCCCGGCACTGCGAAGTTCAGGCCTATTTCCCTTACTTCCTGTTTTTGTAAGGTTATGGGGAGAATCTTACTCAATCGTCTCATGTACAGATTGCATGATCGCCTTTCTCCATGGCTGTTTGGTTTCCTTCCCCAGCGGAGCACACACCACTGCCTAGTCGACTTGTACTCTCGCCATTCCAGGGACAGTGTGGTGGCCTTCATTGACCTTCGAAGTGCTTTCGATGTTGCTAATAGAGACGTCATTTTGGATCAACTGGTTGACTTTGGGATAAAGGGTAATCTATTACGGTGGATTCGGGGCTACCTGAGTAACAGGACCTCCCATGTGTTTTTCAGTGGTGCGCTCAGTCCTTTGCGCAGTTTTCATCTTGGTACGCCTCAAGGGGGTGTTCTCAGCCCATTGTTATTTAATATTCTGATGCATCAGCTGCTCACTTCTCTCCCTGATATTCCTGGAGCTACAATTACGTGCTATGCTGATGATATCTGTGTTCATTCTACCTCACCAAGGGATCTCCAGCGGTTTCTTGACTCCTTCTCTGTGGCCTCCTCTCACTGTGGCATTATTGTCTCCCCAGATAAGAGCAGAATATTCACCTGCCGCCTTCCTCAAGCTCAGCCAGTGTTCACCATTGGAGGGACTGTCATTCCCATGTGTTCCCAGTACCGCTACCTGGGCTTGCCAGTCAATATTTGGCCGATTGTCCCTGCCAGACCTCAAGACCATCCAATTGTCCAGGACTTATTGGGTCGTCTCCAGTGCCGACTTACACCACTTCAATGGCTCACTAACAACTCCTCAGGCATCTCCATCCCAGTAGCCAGAACCATCTATATTGCTTTTATCCGTTCAGTTGTTGATTACCTCTCCCCTGCTCTGATTCAACTTCCCAGGGCTACTCTTGAAACTTTAGAAAAATTTCAGAATAGATCAATGAGAATAATTCTCGGTTGTCCAATGTCAGCCAGGATAGTGAACATGCAGCGTGAGTTGCGTCTTCCCCCATTAGTGGAGAGAAATTATTCTAATGTTACTTGCTTCACTGTCAAGTGCCTCCATTTCCCACATCTTTCACCCCATTACTCTCAGTTAGTCAGGAATTCGTTTAGACCAAACTACTCGGTCCCTCCCATACTGCCTGCTGGACGTACTCTTATAAGGTCTGTTTCCTCTATGCTCCGTAGTCTTAATATAGATATAATGGTTGCAGGTGTCCCCCCAGGGCCCCCTCCGTGGATGCTATTAACACCTGATGTGAGCTTCACACCTACTTCGAAGTTGGAACTGCCTTCTCTACTGCGGCAGTTGGCTCTGGAACACATAGAAACATGACGTCCTCCATCACAAATCCATACTGCCTCTACACTGATGGCTCATTGCAAGTGGATGATACAGCAGGTTGTGCTGCTTTCTCGCCTGACCTGGAGTCACCTCCAGGGGGCTGGGTTGGCCGTCGTCTCTGTAACCACTCTAGCTCAACATTGTGTGAACTGTATGCCATTCTGGATGCTGTTAGTGTTGTTTGTCAACGTGGAGTGAATGCTGCCATATTTTGTGACTCCAAACCTGCCCTTCATTCCCTCTCTTGTGTTCAGCCCACACACTCTACTGTTATTCAGCAAATTTTATCTTTTTTGGCCATATTGTGTCATTGTAACTTGACTATCAAATTTTGATGGGTGCCATAACATGTAAGTTTACGTCACAATGGTACAGTTGACAGACTCGCAAAGGAAGCCTGCCATCTGCCTCCTCGTGGTGTTGGACGTCCTCTCTCCCTGACATGTTACATCTCTAGAGTCCGCTCCACCGCTCTCCTCCCTGTATGGCGACGTAGGGATGCAGAGAGGCCCTTCAGCATCTCCATCACCCATTACGAGTCTGTCTGCGGTCACAAATATTCCTACCGTCGTCGAGGCCTCATGGTTCGGAGGCACAATGTAGTTTCTGCTCGTTTGAAGCTTGGCTACCGGCCACCATGGCAAGTTGCTGGGATGCAGGGTGAGCCTCCCTTCACTGAGTGTCACTTGTGTCGAGCGCCTCGTGCTAACACAGGCCTATTGTCTGGCCTGCCCCACTGTCCGACACTTGCTGCCCCGGGGCCTGCCACTTGATGTGGTTTGTCGACACCTGCTGAACCATCAGGTTTTAGAGGAACTTCTGGTACGCCACCCTCGTTTTGGTGGATTTAAGTAGGTCATAATATAAATATTTGTCTGTATGCTTGTGCTTCATTCTGTTATGTTTTCGTGATGTGTGTGTGTGTGTGTATGTGCGTGTGTGTGGTTGTAGTCATTGGATTTTCATGGGTCCTGCCTACCCGTATGTATTGTTGCCTGCCTGTTGATTGACGCTACGGCGCAATTAATAATAAAAAAAAAAAAACTCTGATTACGGTGTCAATACTTCTGGGTAGACGATGTTCGTTGTTTTACCCTCTATCGCATGGAAGTAAATGTATTGTGGCGATCAGACTCTTGAGCAGCCGACATAGAGTTGGCCGTGGGAGAAGCATTCCGATTCCAAACTCAGACCTGCAGTTTTAAGTGACTGACCCTGTGCTTTGTTGATGGTCATTGCTAAGCTGACTCGAACAGGGAACTGCAGCTGCTTAAACTGAAATGGTGTGTCTGATGGAATAGTTGGGCTCATTTAGGCAGGTTTAAGAGCATTTTGCTCATTTGCTCATTGAAGATGACGTTTGAGCACAATACCAAGCCCCTGTTCTTCTTTAGGTAACAATACCTCTTTGTAGCAAGTTGCATGACATTGCCAGCACGGTTTGTGGACCTTTTTAACCCATTTTTGGCAATTTTGAGCTCATTATGCTCATTGCTCATTGAATTTGATGTTTTAGCACAACGACACCTAGCCCATGTTCATTCTCGGGTAACAATACCCCTTTGTGCCAAGTTTCAGGCCATTCCGACCAGCAGTATTCGCGGCCATAACCAGACAGACAGACACACACACCCACAGACAGACAAACAAAACTTTACTTTATATATGGCTTTTCAGTTTGAAGGCCCAAGACTGACTGAATTTCCAAATAGCCTTCTTCAGCTCAAACGGAAAATTTCCGTTCAAGCTGTACATTTGGCGTGCGATTTAAGCGTCTCGAACGGAAAAAATCCGTTCGAGCTTCTGTTCAAGCTGTACATTTGGCGCGCGAATTCTATAAAGAGAACAAGGAGTTATTCTGGAAGGAGGTTAAAAGAGAAAGAGGAGAAGGAAAGTCTGGTAGCATGAGAATGAAGAGAGAGGATGGAGTTACTGTGAGTGAAAGTGTGGAAGAGGCATTTTGATGGTCTGATGACTGGGGGGACGGGAGGGAAGGTGGTGATGGAGGCAGGTGGTAGACGACAGGGCGTACAGGGAGAATTAGGAAGGGAAGAGGTTAGGAAAGCAATAGCAAAGTTGAAGATGGGAAAGGCACCGGGGGTGGATGGGATAACTGATGAAATGTTAAAGTGTGGGGGGGGGAGGTAGTGGTAGAGTGGATGTTGCTTATATGCACATTGGCTTGGAGGCAGGGAGAGGTGCCAGAGGATTGGAGAAGAGCCATAATTTTACCTTTGTATAAGGGGAAGGGGAGTAAGGAGGAGTGTGGTAGCTATAGGGGAATAAGCCTTCTCAGTGTACCGGGGAAGGTGTATGGGAAGGTTCTTACTGAGAGACTGATTGAAGTAACAGGGAATAAATTTAGTGAGGAGCAGGGAGGATTCAGAAAGGGTAGAGGATGTGTGGACCAAATATTTGCATTAAAATCAATAGTGGAGAAATATATTGGGAAGGGTAGAAAGTTGTATGCTGCCTTCATGGACTTGGAGAAGGCATACGATAGGGTTGATAGGAGGGCTATGACAGAGGTGTTCAGAATTTATGGTGTTGGGGGGTCTTTGCTGAAAGGCATTGAGGCCTTTTATTCAGAGGCAACAGCATGTGTGCGGGTAGAGGGTGATCTAATTGAGAGTTTTAATATTAGTGTAGGGCTGAGACAGGGATGTGTATATGTCACTATGGCTATTCAATATATATATATGGATGGTTGTATGAGAGAGATGAAAGCCAAAGTGAATAGTCTGGGGGTGAAGTTGAGGCTGAATGAAGCAAATTGGTCCTTGGTGGCAAGTTTATTTGCGGATGACACTGTGTTGATGACTGAGAGTGAAAGGGAGTTACAGAGAGTGGTGGACGAGTTTCAGTCTTTGTGTAAACGAAGGAAATTAAAGGTGAATGTTGGTAAAAGTAAAGTGATGGTGTTTGAGATAGCAGAAACTGAAGTGATTGACTTTGCTACATCTAACAGAGTGGGAGTACCAACTGGGACTAAGTGTGAGATAATTCTGAGGGGCGAGAGGATGGAGGAAGTGAAGGAGTTTAAGTACCTGGGCATAGTTCTGTGTAAACATGGAAGTACGGAAGGAGAAATTAGGGAGAGCAATGAGGGGTAGACAGGTCATAGGATCATTGGAAAGGATTATGAAGGGTAGAAGTGTGAGTATGGAGGTGAAAAGGGGACTACGAAATAGTATACTATAATCCTGCCAACACTGACATATGCGTCAGAGACATGGACATGGAGTAGGGTTCATCAGTCTAGAATAGGTGCTGTGGAAATGAGTTACTTTGAGAGGAGCATTTGGGGTGTCTAGGTGGGATGGAGAAAGAAACGAAAGTGTGTATGAGAGATGTGGTATGAGTGAAAAGGCAATTGGTATTGAGTGTGGAGTGGTTGAGAGAGTGAAGCGTAATACATTGAGGTGGTTTGAACATGTAGAGAGAATGCAAGGTGAGGAATTTGTAAAGAAGGTGTATGGGAGTGAGGTTGTGGGACCTGGTGTGAGAGGCAGACCGCCGGTTAGGTGGCAGAACAGAGTGGAAGAGTATGTAAAGGAGAGAAACGTAAGGAGCAGAGTAGGGTTTGACCAAGTAAGGAGGGAGTGTTGGAACAGGGAGAACTGGAGACACTTCTGCCGTGGCCACCCCCTTGGAGGGAGTTCCCGGAGAGAACAAGGCGTCAGAGCTATAGATAGATAGATAGTATCAAAGGTTTCACAGATACCCTAAACACATTGACTACTGCTGTCGTCTTTCAGTCAATTGTCTTGGTTTAGTAGCTTTGTCTGACAACTCGTCACGTCCCATCGTGTGCTTTAAAATAACGCCTACATGACGTATAATAGGATATATAACTTCAGGTATCTTCTAGTATTTAAAAATATTTACCTGTATATGGACAGAGCAATTTTCGTCAACATTTTGCCTACGAATGTCAGCAGGAGATTGCTAGCTGGTAGTATCCAGCAAATTATACATTTTGTCTGTACTAACGTGAGAAGTATCGCGGAAAACCTTGTTCTAGCCCTCCCTCCATACTGCTCGTGACGTCATTGACGGATGTCGGATACGTCCAAACGGGCTAATGTGAACTGAGCATGACTGACGCCGTCGTGACGTCACTACCTTCACGCGCGGAAGCTCTCACACTCTGGTCAAAATTAAGTATCACATGTGTACGCGAAATATGTATGTGAAGGTTATAACGTAGAACTATGAAGGTAACGGTGCATTACAATTGCTGTTATTCTTATGTTTGTCAATGCATATTTTGTACGGTCCCAGGAGCCGGACGTGTCCTCCCCGAGCTCCGTCTTCCTTCTCATCTATCCTTTCTTTTTTTTTTATTAACAAACGAATCATTCATATCATCACATTTCATCAAGATAAGTATCGAGATTGTTTGTTCTGGCTGTCATTTTACGTCATCTTTTCCTTCTTTTTATTACTGTTTTTAGTGTCTTTTAAATTTACACAGACCCTCCCTCAGCATAACACTGTCCCCCACCCCTCAATTTTCACTATTTTTAATAATACAGTTTCTTTTTTAGTGTATTTTATCATCTTTTTATAATTTGTATATCCTTTTTAGTTAAATTCATAGGTTTTATTATCAATTCTCTCTTTTTATATAATTGACTCCTGACGTAAATTAGGGGTTTGTGTACGTTTTATTTCTTCCTGCAGCCGTGCAGACCGTCTCGGTACAGGGGTAAGTTTGTGTTATCTATTTATATTGGTGCTTTACAAACGTGTACAGACACACCCCACGCAAAACAACATACACATGTACACTAACAATATTCTACATATATTGCTCACTAGTTTTAATACTCTACAACACTGACAATAAAATCACTGGCTGCACACATACCAACACACCAGACTCACTAACACCAGACATCTACATCCACACCTCCATATACACACACCTGTTTGGGAACCTGGGCACCCCTAGAGGCCCTCAAGGATTAAAGGCGGCTTGCCTCGGCAATCTCCGGGGTGCCCTGTTGCTCCTTATGTTGTGTGGCGACACAGGGGCTCTGATCAACCCTGGCCCCCGCGCCCCAAAGTACCCCTGGCAGCTGTGCCGACGGGCAGTCAAATGGGGCCAGCGGGCCATCCAGTGCGATCGCTGCTGTGAGGTTTCCCAGCATGCAGAATGGTATCATGTCAGCTGTGTTGGTGGCTTCACGGCGGCGTTCGACGGATTGGAGGGTCGGAGCCTTTCGTGGATCTGCTGGGACTGTGGTGCGCCCAATTTTACCTTCTCCCCTTTTCACTCCGCAATACACCACACCAATAGATGCAGTTTACTAGACACCACCACTTCATCTCCACCACCACCCACAACCCACAACACACCTCCATCATTAGATAGGATCACCCGACGTTTAGGTAAACGCAACAGAGACAATTCCTCCCCTACACAAAACCGACAGCAAGACATGACTCCCCTTAACTTCGCATCATCCACTCCTCCTCTCCCAAACCATTCTTCACCCAACCAGACTCTCCATAGTACAAGCTCATTCTCCATAACACCAATCACCATTCCCAATAGATCATCCATCCTCACACCCCATTCTACCACCAACACCACACTCGACTCCATCACCCATAAAAAACTGTCTTCCCTCCGTACCCTAATCATTAACTTTCGCAGTATCATAAACGAAGGAGCCGCCTTTCACCAAACCCTCCAGACCTATGACCCCGACATTATTTTAGGGACAGAGACCTGGCTCACACCTGACATCCAGGACAGTGAAATCTTCCCGACGGACAGTCCCTATAATATGACCCTACACAGGAAGGAGAGAATAGACGATAAACATGGCGGAGTCCTAATTGCGACAAAGCCAGGACTAGTTGCGACCCCAGCCACCGAACTGAATGCGGACTCTGAAATTATATGGACTAAATTACAGATACAGGGCTGCAGGACACTCATTATAGGATCCTTTTATCGTCCCCCCAATTCAAACTTAGAATACCTGCAGACCCGTGAAGATTGTTTATCTAAAATTGACCCTTCCAAAAATATATGGTTGGCTGGTGACTTTAACCTTCCCGACATAAACTGGATAGCACAGGCGACACTGGACAATTCCACCCATGAAGGCGACTTACTATTACAGACTGATAGGAAACTCTTACATGAAAATTTCATTGATATAATTAACACCCACTCACCTACTCAAACAGTACTCGAACCAACACGCACACAAGTCAGTGTAGAAAGACATAATCCTAACATAAGACACGGGGTCACATCCAACATAATAGACTTATTTCTTCAAACAACATTTCCTTAATTACACGGACACGAGTACTACCTGGTCTTAGTGACCATGAGATGGTACTCATTGACGCAAACATCAAGCCAACAACACAAAAACAATTACCCAGGACAATTTACATATACAACAGAGCTGACATGGGTGGCATTACTCAAGACTTAGTTGAATTTCGTGACTCGTTCCTTGACTCAATCTCAATGGCCAGTTCTGTGGAAACAAACTGGACCAGACTTCGTGACTTTATACGTGACACAATGGACAAGCACATACCCACGAAAACTATCACACATAACCGGTCATTACCATGGTACAATAGACAATTAAAAAGACTACACAGAAACAAGGTAAAGGCATACAACAGAGCAAAACGATAAAACAATACAGAACACTGGTTAGAATACAAAAATATACAGAAAACACTACAGAAAGAAAATAAACAAGCAGAAACTAAATACACATCCACTTTCCTCGCAGACAACACACAAAACCACAAAAAAATTTTCGGCTCTTTTAAAGCACGTAAACAAGACTCGACCGGCATTACAACATTACTACACAACAATTCCTTGGTTACACACCCACAAGACAAAGCCAACTCCCTTAACACACAATTCCAGTCCGTTTTTACCCATGAACATGAACATTTACCAGACATGCTAACACCATCACACCCACCTATCCCTTCCATTCATATAAACACCCAAGGAATTGAGAAACTTTTATCTGAGGTAGACATACACAAAGCGACCGGACCAGACAATATACCCTGCAGGATATTGAGGACTAACGCTAACGTTCTTGCCCCTGTCCTGCAGGTTATATTCTCACAGACTTTACAGACCGGTGAACTCCCTCAAGACTGGCTTTTGGCAAATGTGACCCCAATTTTTAAATCCGGAGACAGAACCCTTCCCATTAATTATAGACCAATTTCACTTACATCAGTCCCCTGCAAAATTTTAGAACACATAATTCATAGACATATAATGGACCACTTTGATAGGCAAAATATACTGACTGACAATCAACACGGTTTTCGGCCTAAACGCTCGTGTGAGACGCAGCTACTGGTAACTACTCATGACATCTTGCAGTCCCTCAATGACACAAATATTAGACAAGTTGACGCCATAGTATTAGACTTTGCCAAAGCCTTCGACAAAGTCCCTCACCAAAGACTACTACACAAGTTAGAATTCTATGGCATACAGGGACAACTTCTTCACTGGATTAGAACGTTCTTGACTACCAGAAAGCAACCCGTAGTTCTTGACGGTGGTCAGTCTCCACCTGTTCCTATGACCTCTGGTGTACCCCAGGGTACTGTCCTGGGCTCCCTTCTCTTCCTTTCATACATTAATGACCTCCCACTCTCACTTTCCTCTACGACTAGACTCTTTGCAGACGATAGCTTAGTTTACAGACCAATTAAAGATAGGAATGACTGCATTCGACTACAGGACTACCTAACTACACTTGAAGAGTGGGAAGTCAAGTGGCAGATGACATTTAGACCAGACAAATGCCATCACATCCGTTTTACCCGTGCCCATAATCCCATTCCATATACATACCGACTACACAACACCAACCTCAACACAGTCACTTCCCACAAATACTTGGGCTTCCACATCTCAGCGGACATGAGGTGGAACACACACATAGGTAGCGTCAGGGCCAAAGCTAGTAGGGTCCTGGGGTTCTTGCGCAGAAACCTCAGCAGGTGTAACACAGACATCAAAATTATTGCGTATAACATTTTCGTTCGGCCACATTTAGAGTATTGTGACACCGTCCAAATTAACACACAATAATATCAATAAATTAGAGTCCATACAAAACAAAACTGCAAAATGGGCCAGACGTGATTACAGACACACTACATCAGTCACTTTGCTTAAACAAGACACAAAACTAGACCCATTAGTAACACGAAGACAGATACACAGACAACAGATGATATACAAAATCACAAACAAATTTGTTGACATAGATGTCATAGACAAAGACACATATCTACACCCTACAAGTATACGTTCCACAAGAGGCAGCTACAACTTAAAATACCATACATACCAGACAAGCACTGATATATATAGGCACTCATTCTTTCCCCGCAGCATCCAAGAGTGGAATCATCTCCCATCTCATGTAGTTAATAGCCCCACTCTTGACACGTTTAGAAATAGGATCACCAATCATTACCTCCCCAATCCTAATCCTCAACCCACAGTCCCTGACCCAATCCACCATCATCCTAACCCCCTTCCTAATCCTACCCTGGATCCCTAAATCCCCCGCACAACCCCCGCATATTATGCTGCCCATGAGCGGCTCTCTGCGGGACCTTGAACTTGAACTTGAACTGGTGGTGTGCGTGAGTAATAATAATAATAATAATAATAATTAACGTTTTATTTACATGGCAGTCAGAGACTGAAAATTTACAGAGGGGAAGATTACATTAATATTAATTCTAAGATCTATAGGCTACAACTTGGAGACATACTAATCTAGGTGTTTATTTTTCGCACTAAAGTGGGAACAGCACTCTGGCGATAGCGGTCAGTGCAAGGGGCTCTTAGCGGCACCAGTTTGTTTTGGAGTCGGGTAGCCCTGGCTGGTGGGGGGGCGTCAGGTGGTAGGAGGTGACGGTGGCGTGTGTTACGTAGCAAGCCTTCCCCGAACTTGCTAAGGGCTTGCTCATACATGGCTGTCAGCCTGGGCAGACTCAGGGTGGTGAGGGCATTATTGTAGCTGGTGTAGGCAGGGCCGAGTATGACTCTGCATGCCCTCTTCTGAACCTTCTCAAGCTGTTGTTGTTGTGTTTTGTTCAGAGATGAAGACCACGCTGGGGAGGCGTACAGCAGTGAGGGTAATATGAACGAGGTGTAGACTGCCTTCAAATCCCCTGCTGGAGTCCCCAGAGACCTGAGTCTGCGCAGCATGTACATCTTGTATGAGGCTACCTTGACCATCCTAGCGACATGTTGCTTCCATGATAATAGGTCATCCACAGTGATGCCGAGAAGCTTGAAGGAGTGGATGACTTGGAGTTGATGAGGGCCAATTGTGAGCTGAGGGGGCGGTACAGCTGCAGATGAGGTGCAGACGTGCATCACCACGGTCTTGGTGTGGTTGATGGAGACGTTGTTGTGCTCTGTCCACGTCTGCAGCCTGTCAAGGGTGGCTTGCAGTGGATTATAATCTGGTGTCCTGGTGTTGACTGGGATGCCAACCGTGCAGTCATCCACGTATTTCCATCGATGCTGGGTGTCGGTGAGGGCATCATTAATCAGCATGAGGAAGTATAGTGGTGTGTTTGTGTGTGTGTGTGTACAAGGCCACTAGAATACTAGACTATTGATCTTGTGTGTGTATTGACAGATATGTGTGTTACAGGTCAGTGGCCGTGATGGTCGTGTGGTAAGCGTACTGGGTGTGGGTGTGGGCGCCTCAGATGTGTACCGGTGTGAGCTGGTGGCCGAGGGACCCCCTTTCCATACCACACAGAGGTCCGCCAACATGACAGTCGTCGGTAGGTGCCTTATCTTGGAACGTCTTGATTCCTCAACAGTATGCCAGGAAATAGGACCAGGTTGCATGGAATAGGTTTTTGAGGAATCAGTTGCTCCAGCTTTATCAACACTGTACTTCCCGCTTTAGTCATTAGGAATGTGGTTATGTGTATGTGAATTTCAGGAAGGTGGGGGATGTATAAAGGATATTGTGTTGTGAAATAGAGCCAGAAAATAATTATAAAGCGCCATGTTTTGCAAAACGTTATTCGAAGTTCATTCGGGAATGAGCCTGAGAAAGCCGCGTCATTATTCTTGTTTGTTTACAATCCCCATTTAAAGGACAATACATGAAATATGTTATTACTGTGCTCAGTGAAGGAGATTTTTGGGGCATTTCAGTCAGGTAGCAATGTAATGAGGAATTCATCTCTGTATTGAAAACTTTCTGTCTCTTGTATTTCATATGAATAATTTCTAAATATGTTAACTTTATTGAAAACCAAGGCACCGGTATGAGAGATAATATTAGACTTCTACGTATTGTACTTCATAATCAGTACTCCTAGTTTCCAAAGTACAGTCTTATATAATTTGGAGTTCCAAATTAACTTGGGCAAGGCTGGCGTGATACACTGTCTATCGGCCTGGACCTACTCTAGGTGTCGGGGGTCGTTTGCAGGTACCTTAAAATACTTACAGTCATGTATTTTCCTTTTTTTGCTTTTGGTCGGACTTTGCTGATCCTTGGATTGCTCAAGTTAACACACCTTAGTTGCATGGAAAATACACCAGCATTAGAGTCCTTTGTTAACAATTTAGTTAAAATATATAGTAGCTTAATTAACTCTAGGTAGAAAAACATTATTCATACGAGGTAACCACGTGTCTGACAGACCCTACATGAAAAATAATTTAAAACAATCTCACGTTACATATATTGCCACAACCTCTGGTACACATGAAAAAAAGATTTCTTTAATTTAGACTACAATTATAATTAGTTTTTATTATAATTTTGGTTTGAATATATTTTTTAAAGTATGGATTTATGATATTCATTAAAATATTTAGCACTCGTAAACCCCGTAGTGGGGTACGGCCTAGAGTGATATGGGCAATACTTTAAGGGTTTTGACGCCCCTTCGGCCCCAGCCACCCCATTCCAATTCTTCAACTGTCATTCTTTTCTTTTAATTTCATTCCTGCTTGCTGTCTCACCTCTCTATTACCTTCTTCTGGCTCTATATGAACTCGCTGTTGCGGCACCTAATATCAATCAATCATTAATCGTTAGCACTCATAAAAACAATAGTTACAAATTTCATTTCTACGTCATCCTCAGGTCATTGATGGTAACACCTTTTGTTGACAAAAGAAAAAGAGAAGCAAATCTTTATGAATAAAAGCGAATGTGTGTTTCTATGTGCGTTTACAAGATATTCTGGCAACAGAATTGTAAACGGCGGTGAATATGACATTAGTTGGGACTCATGTCTATGTTGACTACATCCGTGTCAGTGGTGTCTACCATATCGGTGGCGTCCATTACCACGACTGTAGTCGTTTAACGTAAGCAAGGTCACATCCACTTAAAAAACTTCGTACTATGTTCTGATTGGATGACAAGCAATTAATTTCACATTCAATTCGTCATTTCCCTTGATGATTGCTTCAGCAGCAAAGCTCCTTTGCTCGCGTGAAACGCCGCTCTTTATACTTAAAATGTTCTTGCTTTAAAAACGGATACGCCTCACGTACTTTGGACTTCTATTTCAGTCTTTATATAATAAAACATCTGTGAACATAGTAATCTATGAAAATATCAGTATCTATTTGCAATCACTGCAGATTGTATTGGAGTTCCCACATGCCGGAACCAACATTCAAGTACTTATTCCTCCTGGGACAAAAGAGACATATTTTCTTGACAATACTGTAGCATGTGTTTGCTGCAGATCTGGGATATTGAAGTTGACCACCTCCCGTATAGTCATAATGTAATAACTTGTAAGGTACCCTGTGGTAATGAAGACCCCAGTGAACTCTTTACAGCCAAAATTAAGTCACACAGAAAATCATAATGCACATGACGGATTTCAGTAATCAAGAAGTTAATGGAAAGGACAGGTATTTGGATTAAGGTTATTATACGGGTATCTACCATGTTCAGGCTGAAGGATTCCCAAGGATACGATGATGGTAGCTTTGATAGAGTGGAGATAAGGTTGAGTTGGTGGCAAAGTGATAAACGTCTGAGTTTTAACAGAGTTTATTGAAGAGACCAAGTTTATTGTACAGCGAGTTTGGCTAGGAGTCTTAACTAGATGGTAGCTAGTTAGAGAGTGAATCTGTACCTAGTGAAAAAGACTGTTCAGTCTTGTGGCCAGTGACCCATTTGTGATCTAGTGACGCTGATGAATATTGCTGACTATATGCTGACTATATTGGTTCTTATGAAGGACAGCTCCCAGAACATGTTCCCAGGCTGAACTGAGCTTGTGTAGACATTAGGTATTGTGTCTGACATTATGCTTATGATACATGTGAGTACATTGTAGGTTTACATGTGATATAGATATTGAATATATATGTAGATTAACCGGTGCAACCACACACACACACACACACACACACACTTGGAATCTGTGAAAAACCACATCACCTACCGTATCTAGGGTTAAATATACTGCATAGTTCAAAACGTTTGCATTTGATTGATTGTGTTGTAACGTAACTGTCTGTCTTATATGTGGTGTGGTAACAGTGGCTCCGAAGGGTCCGCCCATCATCACAGGCGGCGAGGGACACTACAGCCTCAACCAACTCCTGCACCTCAACTGTACGGCACCCCCGGCCAGACCAGCACCCACACTCACATGGACACTCAATGGAAACAAGGTAAGCACTTATGAAAATTTTGTATTATTTTTTTTTATTTTTTTTTTTAGTTTAGGGACAACATGGCAAATACAGTATAAAATCCATTTCTGGCACTCCACGCGATATATTGGATCTGCGCAACATTGAGTGAACGCCAAAGGAGTCACTCTTTAAAACAATATAGTAATTTTTATACATTAAAGCACCTTATTTCCTCTAAAGTATGCCAGGAAACAGAATCAGATTAACTAATATTTATGTTGACCTTTTGCTTGGAATAGGTTGGAGGAATCAGTTGCTCCAGAGTTACCAACCTGTACTATCCCCGGGGTAATGATATTTTAGTTATCCCCTGTACTATATCCCCTTGTTGTATAATAACATAACTGACAGAAGCTTTTTTTTTTATTATTATTATATTTATTGTTGTTTTTTTCTCTTTGAAATTAATGTTGCTAATTAGGATACTGTGTTCTGTGCTAAAAACTCCCTCTGCTCATGGTGCTTGTTCCCTTTGTAATAATTAATAGGACACATTTTTCTAAAAATTATTAAGAGACATTTTTGAGGGACACTGACAACATTAAAGGTTATACTACTGTAAGTTACTCTTGTATAGCATAACCCCACACACACGTCCCCTTCCTTACGTTGGCATCACTCATCCTCTCCACCTCTTAAAACAACAATAATAATAATATATCTATCTATCATGCATATCTATGACTGCATTTGGGATATATTCGAGAATAACATTACAGGAGCGTGCAACTTTAAGGAATCTAGACTCTCTTTTACCTCTTCGTTTCCACCACTAAATAAATGAATAAAAAAATAAAAATAAATACAAATAAATACACCATAAATAAATAAATACAAAATAAATAAATAAATACAAAATTTATTTAATAAATAAATAGATTAAAAAAAAACTAGGTAACTAACTAATTCACTCTCTAACAATTGTAAGTAGCTGACTAACTGTCTAAGGGACTTTAAGAGAGTAATTAACTTTTGTTACATTGGAGTGCCATGATTCCTCCAAAATATGCCAGGAAACTAGGACCAGATGAACGAAAATAATGGTGTTCTGTTGCTTGGAATAGTTTGGAGGAATCAGTTGCTCCAGATTTGCCAACACTGTACTTCCCCCTTAAGGGGGTAGTGTGGTGTTGGTAAATCTTGAGCAACTGATTCCTCCAAGCTCTATCAAGCAACAGGTTACCATTAATTTTGCTTATCTGGTCCTGTTTCCTGGCATGCTTTGGAGGAATCAAGGTGCTGTAATATACCCAAAGTGCACTATCACCTTAACTGCTGTGTTGTGTCGTGTTTGGTTCAGGCCCCGGCAGGCAGCGTGTGGGCAACGGACACCACTACCACTACCACTACCACCACCACGGGTTTGGAGATGGCGGTCAGTAGGCTCAGTGTGAGGGTAGCCAGGCGTAACTTCCATCAGGGAGTCATGACCATCGTATGTAAGGCCACCCTGGGCTCGCTGTACACCAGGTCACACCTCGTTACTCTGCCTGAACCCTCAGCCACGTGGTACTCCAGCCTTAACCTCTACCACGCCTCAGGTTCGTTGACTGGTGTTTTAGCCTTATAGACAAAATATATATATATATATATATATATATATATATATATATATATATATATATATATATATATATATATATATATATATATATATATATATATATATATATATATATATATATATATATATATATATATATGCGTAAATCCACAAGGAAGGAAAAATAAACACGGAGTCCCAAGCGCTTTCGTGTATTCACATCTTCAGGGGAAATACAGGATGTAGAAGAATGGTTGCCGAGACACACCTTATATACCGAGGTGTTATTTAAGTTTAGCATTTACAGGAAACCAACCAATGTTTTGTCATATATTCATTTTTACTCTGCACACCACGATAAAGTCAAACTGTCTGTTTTCTCTTCCATGTACTTACGTGCTCTACGTGTATGTAGTCCTGAATTCATGGATGAGGAATTTGGATTTATCTCTGACATTGGAACAAAATTAAAATACCCCAAACCATTTTTGGATAAAGCCTTAAAATTGGCAAGAACATCATTTTATAGGGTTGAACCTCCCCTACCCCGTGACATTAAAAACTTACTGATATTACCCTACAGTCATAAATTTGCCCAAATCCCTCATCTTCTAAGAACATGGAATGTTAATGTTGCCTTTTGCAATGATAACACAGTCAAGAAAATGTTAATCAAAAATTCACACAATTCCTCATGTGGGTGTATCTACAAAGTACCTTGTAAAGAATGTAATATGTTCTATATAGGACAAACTGGAAAAGACCTTTCAACCAGGGTCAAACAGCATAAATATAGTGTTAGGACCGGACAAGAATCTAATGCTTTATTTATTCATATGAGAGACAATAATCATTGTATTGACTGGGATAATGCTTCGTCAATCATGTCTTGTAATTCATCCGTAAATAGAAACATCATAGAGTCAAGTTTGATTAAACACACAGAAAATATTAATATGAATTTGAACAATGGTATGTACAAGTTGGATAGTTTCATCATAGACAAGATTGTTAATAAGATTAGTCCAACTGCTATTCCTTAATGACTGAGGATAATCTTAGGTTAGAGGTCATGTCAGGTAAATCCTTGTAGCACCATATGGGTGTATATTGCTTTGAACTCACAGTGGCAACACCTTCAGGTTGCCAGTTAGTTATTAAGTGTATCGGTATATAAGGTGTGTCTCGGCAACCATTCTTCTACATTCTGTATTTCCCCTGAAGATGTGAATACACGAAAGCGCTTGGGACTCCGTGTTTATTTTTCTTTCCTTGTGGATTTACGCATATTCCTGGATCACGTGCCTGCAAGTGATTTATTTGCATATATATATATATATATATATATATATATATATATATATATATATATATATATATATATATATATATCAATTCGTATGCCTTCATAATTCCAAGGCTCTAAGGAGGTCAATCCTTTAAGTAATTTTTAATTGGGTCCATTTATTAGTCTCCTAGTTGTGGAAAAATATTTTGTTGAGACCCTATTTGACCAACTTTTACATAAAAGTATGGAGCACAGGCCCATCTGTGTGTGTGTGTTCTCTTTCCAAAAGACTTTCTAGCCAGTTGCAAAATGGACAATAATGTAACATTTTACGAGGAACCGGGTGGTGTGAATTAGTTGCCAATGTTTTCGAATTTGAGGCCAAAATCTGTAATGCTAAAGAGATTCTCGGGGACTTGGCATACCTCATGATCTAAGAAATTCTACGGACACAGGACCGAGAACAGTATCGGGATCTTCACTCTCCATTCTCTCCTTTTGTTTCCTTCGTGCCAGTTGTCCCACCACTCAGTTACTCCCCTAGTCTTAGGGCTGATGGCTTAGTAGGTGATATCACGTAATCTTCCATACTATGTTTTTCAAATGTCCCTTCTTTCCTCCAAATTCCTATGTGGTTGCCTCTCTATCCATACCTTTACCCTCGTCCCACTGGGTCATCCTCCACTCTAGTTCGGTCTTCTTTCACTCTCCAACCAATTGTTCTCCCCACAGGCAGCGTCAGATCCTTCTCGTCCATGGCCCTCGAAGTGGTTACAAGTATACTGGGTGCTCTCCTCGCCCACCGCATACTCTCCTAAGGTATCCTCACTTCACTTCGCCTTGTCTCGCCTCGCCTATTTCACCCAGGACAGTGGTCAGCAGCTGCCTCACATCATATGCGTCTTCAGCTCCTGTTTAGTGTCGGTTCATGTCTCCAGTTAGTGAGTTAGTTAGGTTAGTTAGTTATTGGGGCTCAACGTCAATCGACTTCATATTGGTCATCAAGGCAATGTAACTGAAGAGTGATGTGCATATACAGAGTAGCTGTATATACTATATATGTGTGTGTGTGAGTAAGTGTACCGGGGTTGCATTTGGAGGAGTGTGCGTGTGTGTCTCCTGCTAAATAAACTATTTTATTTATGAAAGCTATTTTCTAAGTAATAAGTTTAGTAATAATTATGGAATTTATCTTCGATGTATATCACTTCTTAATTATTGTGTCTGGATTTTTTTTTTTTTTTTAAATTTTATTTAACATTATATAAATGAAAAGTTTACCGTCGTTTTAGCACTCTCAATTACGGTGTTGTAGTTCAAAATATGATATAAAAACAGTCATTAAAATATATAATATTTTATCTGGTTGTCTGCATATTAAGTCTGATAATATTTATAATGTGAAGACGGAATAATATAATTATTATCTGTTCATTCCTCTTTTGATATCTAATGACAAGATCCGTGCTTGATGTCTTCACATATAAAAGCAAAAACAAAAACAACTACTTCTACATACAGACTGACACAAACATGCTCAAAATCGTTCGCGTCGTCTGGACACCGTGCGTTAGTTACATTTATATGTGTACGTGGTTTTCATCCTGGCGACAATGCACGGATTCTCTTTTTAAATAATCCATACCCATAGATCCACGTTTGGTGTTTATTCCAATGTTTATATGTTGCAGATTAGTACCTCGTTGTTGTGAAATATTTTGTGTAGTTATTCTTAGATTGCATTTAATTTACCGAAGAAGTCAAGAATGTAATTTGTACATATTCGCCAGGTAAGAAATATGAAGCTTACTTATGATATGAATTGAAGGCCAACGGGTGGAAGAGATAGAACAAATACCAGTAGATTACCAGGTCAATAATTCGTACATTATAGTTATGCCAAGAATCATCATCATTATACGGGCATTTTGATAAAATTTCTGGTATAAAAAAATATTTAGCCTACATATAAGTTCGATATATTTTTGTCATAACCAACGCTGTGTTTCATAAATACATTAGACATAACTCTTCATGTATCTCACTATTCGGAATAACAGAGCTTGGTGATATTTACGTAAGATCTAATTAAATGGATTAAAAACAGCTGGTTCATTCAGTAAGCTAACATCGTGCAGTATGTGTCAAGAGATTAAAGGCTATAGTATTATTTACTTTTAACCACCCACCGATGAGAAGAGTTCCATGTAACCTGAACGGGCTAAGTGTGCTTTATATAGGATCGAGTTGATTGATTGCATATGTACAAATTTCAAGGATCCGGTAATGATAACAGCACAGGACACTGATTCCTCCACATTATAGTTCAAAACAGCACCAACAACGAGGAAGTTTGTTTTCTGACGTCGGAGTTCGGAGGAATCAGGTGCATTAAATTAATCAACATCAACATACCAGGCCCAAAAAATTTCTTTTCCACTTCTGGACTTTCAGTACCTCATAACATTATGGATTGTATACATTTGTAGGAAGAAAAAAATGTGTAGGTTTTCAGTCATATATAATTGTGTTACAAACCAATGCAATTAGTGTAATAATAGTAATAATAGTATTGACCGGTTGAAAGAGATAAAGAACTGTCGGAGGTAAATGTCTCTTGACAGACATTAAAGAAGGATAATCTAGTGTGGGAGAATTGGAGGGCTACTGACTTCTCTAAGCTATCCCCGGAAACAAGACTAGTAGGACATCAGTATTCGAATAAAAGATCTGTTTTGTTGTAAAAAGTAGTTTGTAAGACTTAATGTTAATAACCCTCCACATCGCCCACAAAAGAAGGCTTCTTTAATACCCTCCCACTTTTTGTTCGCTGAAACTGTTCTGAATGGCAATGGGAGGACGCACAATATTTCCTCCCAATATATGCTATTTGTGACTGATAACCCCGGCTTAGGTGGTACACAAATCAATTTTTTATATTTAAATACATTATAGCATTCCCGAAGCATTATTTTGTTGAAGAGGCGGGAATGAATAGTGTAAGTCTTTGCAGTGTCTCACCGTAATTATTGTCTCTCACTAACTCATATCAATTTCGTACATTTTTCTCTTGCAGAACACACTGGACTTTAATGGAGTCATCTTTTTTGGTGTGATTGGAGGACTACTTATTTCTCCATAGGCCTACTATGCTAGAAAATAGTATACGAGTATAGGGAATCTGTTTTGTAGCATTATTTGGAGGAGTCAGCAGCCCTCTTTAACTAAAGGAAAGTAAGTTACCCAAGATGTAAGTATCCAAGCACAAAAACGTCCTGAGAGATATATGTTAATCGTTGTTTTATTTTAAACTGCAGTTGAGTGAATTTACATCTCTATACAGGTCACTCACACCTTTGTGTCTTTCATCTTCCCCAAATTTGTAGCAGCACCCCAAATGGTCAATGTTTTCATTTCCATTACAACATTTCTATTGAACACTCGCAATCTCTAGCCCACATGATTCGAAGCCCGTGGTTTGGAGCAGGCGGTTTCTAGACAATAGCCCACCCGAAGCTTCCATTGGTTCGATATGTGTGTGGCCTCATGATGATTTGGGTGGGCTGTCGTCCAGAAACCGCCTGATTCAGATCTTGAGCTTGGACTTAGGTGGGCTAGGAATTATGGATTCCGATGCTACAGTACAGTCATAGTCAAAATTTCTGCATCTGGTGAATGAAAGTGAGCCATGAGTGAGAATCTGATGAACCTATAACCTATAACCAACGATTATAGTCTTGCACCAGTTTTCGAGGCCATTTTATTCGAAGGTGTTGCAAAACTATTGATCGTGACTGTACCTGAGGGCTTTGAATAGAATGCAAACAATAGAGGATTAGAAAACTTTTTCGAAAGCTGTCGGTAACCATAGTAGGGAAATGAAAACATATTTGACAGATATGCATTCTCGTCTACGTGTTTGGAGCCGTTGAGGAGGTTCTTGTACAGCCTGCCGAATATATTCGCGGAGAATCGACAGGTATAGGGTATAGGTTGCATATTCCTGAAATCGATACTAGTGTAAACAGGCTCCGCCCCTTGACGGTCATTATTACCAACAACGAGTGTAGAAATAACATTTGAAAAAAGCACTTTTACCTGTTTGCACGAAGCAAACTTTATAAATAATTGTTGGGATTACATGAAAGGACATTAGTACATCAAGCTTCTCCCCTTCTTATGGTATTGTATACAAAGTACAGTTGCGGTCAAATATAATCATCCATATAGGGGTAACTTACGTAAGAGTTTGACAGCTTCCCTCTGTCCCTTAGATGATAAGTACAGCTCCGGACAGATCAATGGTCCACACCCCATCCATCAGCGACTTGGTCTTGGGCCTGGTCGGATCTGGTAACAGTTGCAGGTGGAGGGAGGGGGGATGTTAGTGGGAGAGGAGGAGATAAATGTGGGCGGAGCTATATAGGAGGGTAACGAATGATCAGGTAGAGAGACGTGTGTCAGGAGGAATGAATGAAGCATACACTGTGAACGGTATCGAATCACCAACAGTTTAAAGCAGGGTTCTTCAATCTTTTTCAGTCGTGACCCAGTTTTTACTATGACATTATTCTCGCGACCCATACAGAAAGATATTTTACAAATGATCAGAATTATCAACCTAAGAAAATACAAGGCCAGACGCTGAAACATAATATTTATGATTAAAAGGCATTCTAACCAGAATTATAAACACTGCCTCACCTACCCTCCCTCTCTCTCTCACACACTCATTCAAGAAGGCTAATATTTGTGCAATGATTTTGTTTTATTGATAATTAAATATATGAATATTCGATTATAAAAATATGTTAGGTGGATTCATGTATGAACTTCATATTTATTTTATTGTCACGAATATTATTATTCTATTTTATTCATGTATTTATTTTTGTGAGCCTGCGACGCAGTTTGGAGGAATTCGGGACCCGTAATTTGAAGAACCCTGGTTTAAAGAAGTGCATACTGCATTAACGTAGGTGGATATAGAAGAGAAGAAATGTGATGATTTGAGGCCAGGGTGAAGGGGGAAAAGGGTAAGAAAAATGAAGGTGATTAGTTGAAAAGTAATAACAAACAAATATAATTAGAATATCTGTTACATTATGTCCTTTAAATAAAGGCACTGTCTTTTGTTCACCATCGTAGTGGGATAGACTACTGAATATATATTATTCTTTGGATATTAGACAGCTATCCCTGTATTCCTTTTATCCCTCGTGCTTGTCCCGTAGGGGAGTATTGCCTGTAATGATGTGGGCAATACTTTAAGGGTTTTGGCGCCCCTTCGGCCCCAGCCACTAGCTTACATTTCTTCAACTGTCCCTCCTATCTTCCTATTTCTTTCTTGCTTGCTGTCACACCTCTCTATCACCTTTTCCTGGTGCTATTTGACCTCGCTGTTGCGCCACCTAATATCAGTCAAATCCCTCGTGCTTGTAGTCCACCCTATTTATCACCTTCTCCCAAGCCCAGCCTGCTTTTTTTTTTTTTTAGCAGAAGACGGTTTAATTTTCTAACTTTTTTAATAATCATATTTGTCAACAAATTCATTAAGCTATTTACCAGGATTTTTTCTTCTAGACATGCATTTAAAAATAATCGATGTTAAACTTGAATAGACGCCGCTATATGGCGTTTTCAATAAACTTGGTCTAATTTTATGCATAGGCTATATATATTACAGTATCTCTCAAGTAACTGGCAACCTTACACATCCTCCCTACTGTCTAATCCCTCTCTCGCTTGTCCTTCCCTCCTTTCTTACCGTTTATCTTTTCTTTCTCATATTTTTAACCTTTTCATTCGTTCTTAAACAGTTTTAATGACATAGGCCTTTCTCCCCTATCACTTATAGTCCAATTATATGATTCGAAAAACTGCGGCTGAGATTTTGTTGTTGATCGTATTTTGGTTCTCAATATGTAGAGCTTGATTGATTGATTGATATTAGGCGCCACAATTGCCAAAATTGTCTGTAATTCCACCTCACAAAGTATAGGTTATAAATTTGAATGCATGCCATTTTTACGTCATATTCAGCTAAAATATATCTATACTTGTATATTATATGATTCAAAAACATTTATTAATACTAATGAGGACCAGCTACATATTTATATTAAGTTTATGGTATATTTAATGATTGCAGTACCCGTTTTTATTACGATAGCCAATTGAGAGAGAGTTAGAACATATGGAGGAAATACACAAGGGGGAGGAGTAGTTGCTCTATCAAGTAAAGAACTATAAACTAAACAAATTCAGATGTATTTGCATCAATTTCTGAGGTCATAACATTGAAAATAAAAAACTAAAGTTCTTTACCTGTAGTTATTATTCTAAGATTATATCAGTCTGTATGCCTTCACAGACAAGAACCTGGGATAAGGGCAAATATAGAGTTGGTAGAGTACTAGGACCCTATTACATTATCTCTATCTATCTATATGCACATGCAAATGTGCAAAGGGGGTGGCTCACCCAAGGCAGCAAAACTCAGACAAAATAAACGTTGAAAGGGTATTAAATTTGTAAAACATATATAAAAAGTACTTATAAATAACAGACTATCACTTTTCGGCCACGACGACCCAGGAGGACAATCCACTCAAGAATGGCCAACACCAGTGGATGGGAAGAGTTAAAATTGCACAAGGCCTGCAAGGCACTACAGGAATCGCTAAAAATAGTAAACGAAGGCTGAGGGAGAGTAAAAATCACTTGGAGGGCATATAAAATGGCCGAGAGCTCAGCAGTAAAAAATGACATGACAGAAGGGAGCCTGCCGCCACGGCAAAAGTCAGGAAAGACAACTCCAATGCCAACTCCAGCATCAGATTTTGACCCATCAGTGTACACAGGGAGGAACTCCCTGTGAGTGAAGGCATGTTCTAAAAAGAGGGAACGAGCCACTGGAGGAGGAAGAGATTCCTTCTTGTCTGTAACGCAGGTGCAGGGGAAAACTTCTGGAAGAAGCCATGGAGCCACCCTGGGGACCCTAACAGGACAAATCTGGAAGTCATCAATGTCCATTTTCTCCATAGCCTTCCTGACCCGGAAGCCAAAGGGCCATGGTGTACGAGATTGTAAAAGATAGTACTGAGACATGATATCAGATGACATCGCCAAGCAGGGAAGGGAGTCAGGAAGTCGATGTAATCGATGCCAACAACGAACCATCAAGGACTGGCGATGGAGATCAAGAGGTGGCTCATTAGCGTCCACCAGGAGACTGGGGATTGGGGACGACCTGAAGGCTTCGGTCGCCAGACGTACTCCAGCATGATGAACAGGGTCTAAAACTCTGAGACGGGCATCGGTAGCAGAAGAGTACACCTCACACCCATAGTCAAGTTTTGACCTAATAGGATGTATGGCCCAGGACCCTCAACAGGGTAAGGGCCTTGAGGCAAGAGACTTTAAATGTACGTAAGTGGGGAACCCAAGTCAAAAGTTTGTCAAAAAGGAGACCCAAAAAGCGAGTCTCCTCGACACAACGTATCCGATAACCATACATGAATAAGTCGGATCAGGGTGGACGCCTCGGATGCGGCAGAAGTGCATAGCAACTGTCTTGGAAGGAGAAAATCGAAACCCATGAGAACCAGTCCAACGTGACACCCTGTTAAGGGCAAGCTGCATGCGCCGCTCCGCCACTGACATATGGGAAGCAGCAAACCAGACTGATAGGTCGTCATCGTACATCGAGTTGGCTATACAGTCCGGAAGGGATGAGGCAATGGCATTAATTGCTACTGTAAACAATGTGACGCTTAGGAGGCTTCCCTGGGGGACGCCCTCCTCCTGTGCAACAGGTGCTGAGTGGGTTGTACCAACCCTCACAGAAAAACTGCAACCATTGAGAAACTCCTTAAGAAAGCGTGGAAGGCAACCCCGCAGGCCATATAAATGGAGTTGCTGCAGGATGCCATATTGCCATGTAGTGTCATATGCTTTCTCTAAATCAAAGATTACACAGACAAGGTATTGATGTCGTGCAAAGGCCTCACATGCAGCAGCTTCCAACCTGACCAGAGCATCTGTAGTGGAACGGTGATTACGAAAGCCAGACTGTGACGGACAGAAAATCACCCCGTTCCAAGAAGTATACCAGTCTGACATTCACCATCTTTTCAAATAATTTACAGAGACAGGAGGTCAAGGCAATTGGTCGGTAATTGAGGGAAACACCAGAGTCCTTGCCCGGCTTGAGGAAAGGAAGAATGGTAGCAACCCTCCACCCAGAAGGGAAGACACCCTCCAGCCAGATTCGGTTATATAAAGCTAAAAGAAATGAGTTCGCCTCCTCACCCAAGTATCGCAACATTGCATATGGGATGTTGTCTGGCCCAGGAGAAGTGTCGCCACAGAGAGAGAGAGCAGAATGCAGGTCTCTCAGGGTGAATATATGGTTATAACTTTCATTCTCATTCCCTGAGAAATCCAGGACAATGCGCTCCTTGGCTCTTAACTCATGCCTGACAGCCAGAGGTCGAGAGTCACGGCTGGAGACTCTTGCAAAAGCCTCCGCCATGGTATTGGCCACTGTCAAACCATCCATGATCTTAATTCCATTGACCTTAATTACAGGTGGAGAACTAGGAGAAAACTTCCCCGCCATCTTATGGACTCTCCTGAACACTTGGATGAGTGGAGTTTTAGTATTAATTGAAGACACATAGGCCTTCCAAGATGCACGTCGTGCCTCTTTTAAAACTCGTCTAGCCCGAGCCCTTGCCCGCCGGAAGTCCTCTAAAAGAGTTGGGTCCCCACGATTGCGACGAAGGCGAGAGAAAACAGCGCTCTTCTCCTGCACAGCAGTGGTGCAGACTGGTGACCACCAAGGTACAGGATGTTTGGGAAAGTAGCCAGAAGTTCTAGGGATAGACTTGAGAGCAGCAGAGTGGAGCATATCAGTGAAATATGTTACAGCCTCGTCAGAGCTACCAAAATCGGCTACAGAAGAGACCGAAGAAGTTAGCTCTCTAAAAAACTGCCAGTCAGCCTTCTCTAATTTCCACCTAGGAAGACGCGACTATGGTTCGTACCTGTTACCTTCTAAAAGTATAGGGAAATGGTCACTGCCATATAAATCAGGCAACACTCTCCAAGTAAAATCCAACAGAGCACTGGGTGAGCAGAGGGAAATGTCAATGGCGATAAAAGTCCCAGTAGAGCTATTAAAATGTGTCACATCTCCCGTATTTAAAACCCCTAATCCCTCATCCTCAGTAAAAGAAGCCAATAAAACACCCATGTGGTTGACTGAACTGTCACCCCACAGAGGATGACGACCATTAAAATCACCCAACAAAATAAAGGGAGAGGGAAGGTCCCGTACAAGACGGTTGAGATCACCCCTCTCAACTGTAACACTGGGAGGAAGGTATAGACAGCACACAGTGTAAGGGTGGTCCATAAAAACCTTAACTGTAACAGCCTGGAGTGGAGTGTCAAGCTCCAGGCTCGTGCATGGAATATCTCGGCGAACTAGGATGGCAGAGCCACCATGGTGACCCTGCCCTTCAAATGAATTGGAATAAAATGCAGAGTATGCTGGAGGACTGGCAGTAATGTAGTCCCTAAGCATTGTCTCTTGGAGAGAAACACATGTAGGAGAAGCATGCAAGCCACGGCAATTCCACTGAAGGATCTTGAACAGCGTTACTTTAGTACTGATTTTTGGGAAGCCTCACGGAGGTACTTCCCACTACCACCTCGACCTGAGGGTTTACTCAAACGATTTCTTAATCATAACAACTGGGGAGCAATAGGGGGAAGAAGACAACCTTATTATGCCTTAATCATAAAGGCTGTCAACTTCCTCCTCAAATTAACTCTGGAGGTGAATAGGAATTGGATAAGATTTGGCTCTGAACTTTTCAGTTGAAGATAAATTAATATCATGTCTGATCAAATCTGTGCAACCAGGTAACTTGGAAAACACATCGTTATATGAAATAGCAAGTCTACTTACGTCATCCGTCTGAGCTTGATTTAAGTCTAGGGATACCTGTGGCCCATTACCTTTAGAATCTAATTCAGCTGTAGTGGAACTGCCATAGGGAGTTATGGGTAACTAGGACCTCATCCCTGTGTTTGAAGTGACGATTCTGGGACTTTACATCAAAATAGGAACGATACCTGGCCGAGCTCACCTCTTCGTTTTGAGCTGCTATTTTGGCACAGTCCTTTAATTTCTCCCTCAAGTCAATGACATACTGGAAAGTGGAGGCCCTCTCACAGGCCTACCGTAAAGGAGTTCAAATGCAGAAAACCCCGTTCTGTCACTCGGTACTTCTCATAATGTAAACATAGTTGGAACCAGGTACCGGTGCCATTCTTTTGGTTTGTCAGAACATAACTTCCTCAAATAGGCTTTCAATGTACTGTGCAAGCGTTCAACTCTGCCATTACAGCTGGGATGGTAAGGAGTAGTAAAAAGTGGTTTAACCCCTAGTAACTTGTGGTGTTCAACCAGTAGGGCCGATGTAAACTGAGTCCCTCTATCTGAAAGAATTTCCCTTGGTATACCTACTGTAGAGAAAATTAATATTAAAGCTTCAGCCACAGATACACTGTCTATTTCCTTAAGGGGAAGTGCTTCTGGAAATCCTGTTGCATAATCTATCATGGTCAATATGTATCTATGTCCCTTAGATGATGGTAGAGACAAAGGGCCAACAAGGTCAATAGCGACACGAGCGAAGGGCTCAGTTATCGGCATTGGCTTCAACGGAACTGGTCTGAGTCTACCTTTCTGAGACATTCACTGACACTTGTCACAAAATTTACAATAATCTCTTATGTCAGAAGACATAGCTGGCCAATAAAATTGATCACGCACCCTCAACTCAGTTTTCCTATTTGAGAAATGTCCGGCAAGAGGGCTTTCATGAGCGACACTGAGAACTATCTTCCGACAATCAGCTGGAATTACAACGAATTTGCGGCCAATGCGGTCCCTAAGTTTGGAGTGAACACAAGTGCGATATATTAAGTTGTTTATCTTTTCGAATCTCTATCCTGAACCATCACGCATTGTCTCCGTCTCACCAAGTTCAACCTTGCTCCTTATAGCAGCTAAAGTCTCACATTGCTCCTGTAATTCAGCAAACTGGATTGGGGTTAGATTTAATGCTTGTACTTTGGGTAACACAAGTGGATGTACTCTCTTAGACTTACTTGCTCTAGTTTGCACGGCTTTGACATCCTGAATAGGTTCTTTTCCATTACAGATAAGTTTGTCTTATTTAGCCTCATTAGGACAACCAGGGTCATTGGCACCAGGGATATTGCCTACCAGTACACTACAAAATTTAATAGGAGCTCTAACTGCGGTTGCCCACCCAATATAATATGGACAAAGGATGTAACACTTAACCAGAGGAAAATAATCCTCCCTGCCAAAGTAATCAGCCACTTTCACCCGTTTACAACTAGCAATATCCACATCAGGAAGTTTTTCTTCGGATACAATGATGCAGGAGCAGCCTGTATCTCTAAGAACAGTACTCACCCAAGACCCATTAATGATTAATAGTTCCAGAGACATAAAATTTCTTGTCAGAAGAATCTTCAAGTGAGAAATTAACACACTGAACATGTTGAAAGGCTCGAGGGTTCTTAGGACATTTTGGTCTGATGTGTCCTACTTCTCCACAACCATGGCATTTAGGTCTAAACCGCTGATGTGCATGATCAGACTCTGGGGAACTAACTTTAATTGATACACTCTTCTTACCTTTATCAAGGTCAGGACGACTGTTGGACTTAGGGTAGGCGCCATGAGCAATTGCCCAATTGTCTGCCAATTCTGAAGTTAGGTCAGTCACATTATGTTCCTTTAAAAAAGTTCGCAACTCTGTGCAAACACTAGATTTGAATTGATCAAGAACAATAAAAGATCTAAGAGCATCATAAGTATGATCAATCTGGCAGGAATCTACCCACTGGTCAAGCAATCGTACCAAGCTTACCGAGAATTGTTCATAAGTCTCGCCTTGTCTAATTTTAGCATTTTTAAACTCCAGGCGATAACCGTCAGGTGTCTTACAAAACCCTCTGTCATAGTCAGCAATAATCTCTGGAGCCAAACTAGTATAAATCTCAACAGCTTTGCCAGTCAGAAGACTGCCTAATCTTACAGCATAGGTGGATTTATCTATATTGAGTAAATTGGCTATTCTCTCAAAGCGGGTGAAATAAGAGGAAATATCTTCCCCGTCTCCAAAAACAGGTAATGAAGGAAGTGAAGCTAGTTCAGGAACGGCTACTTTGCTATTATGGTTCTGTAAACGAGCTAGTTCTAATTCATGATCTAGCCTCATTTTCTCTTGTTCAAACTCACGCTCTTTAGCTCTCTCCTCACGCTCTTTATCTCTTAGCTCTTTCCTCTTTAAGTACAGATTGTTGATGAATTATAAATTTACCAAGAGCTTCGCCATCAAGCCCCAATGAGACTCCTTGAGCTTTAATATTATCAAATTCATCCATGTCAAAAATAGGCAAATCTTAAATAACATATATAAACAAAGGTGAAATCTCGCCTCCGGGCCCCAAGGACGACGAGAGAGAGAGAGAAAAAAAAAAATGAAAATGGGACTGTTAGGAGAATTGCTACTAACACCTACCACTATCAAGTATATTGTATACCGAGACAATCCAGATAACCAGTGTTCAATCCTGGCGAGGTCGTCACTTGTAAAGGTTTAAAAAGGTCCACTAAGGTATTGAACTAGGGTCACCAGATTGACTCAGGATAACAATACACAGAATAAAATATATACAATATAATATATTAACTAATCAGTACCATACCCTCAATCAGTACAAAATATAAATAACGAAGAGTGGCTAGTAGTCGCCTCACACCTGGATACCTCAGGCCTCACCATAAACAAAAGGGAGAGCTGCAGGTTAGGTAAACTAGAAGTTCCCTGTATACTCGTCGACACTGACGAGAAGAATAAAAATATACTGTCGCTGGCCACTCGTCCACTACACACAGCCGGAATGATTGGTGAACCTCGGACAAACTAGGAATATTCCGATCCAGCCCGGCCCTTGGCTGCAGGCAGGTCCTAATTACGGATATATAAAGTCGCACACATTAATCACCCAAACATAACAAAATATTCCAATGTAACACCACTGCCTCAATAATGATCATTCCAACACAGAACACCACACTGTAGCGCAGAAGATGCTCACCTCAGCAGATCTGGTGGGGTACTCACTTCTTGGATTTATTGGCTATCAACCGGTGGCATATAGACAAAGGTCATTAAGCCAATGGTTCCATTTTATTATATCAATCTATATTAGGTCATAAAGTTTTGTCTCCCTCAGAAAACTTATCAGTTTGTTTATAATATTCTTATCATCTGATTGAATATTTTCGATGGTAAAAGCTATATTTTTAAATTGAAAATATTGTTTAATTTTATTTCCTTGATTTTCAAACTTGTTGCAAGAAATTAGTAAATGACTTATAGACATAATTGATGTGAATAATAGGCACTCAGGGGGAAAATTTCTGTTAATGTAGGGTTCGAGATGGGTTAATCTGGTGGAGTTTACCCTTAGACGGGCCAACACCACCTCGTCTCTACTGCTACGCCATGATGACGTGCCCCAGGGTTCAATTACTTTTTTTACTTTATTGGTAATGTTTAATCTGGTCCACTGCCTTTGCCACAGGAGAGGAATTCGAGATTTAATGAGGGAAACAAAACACCTGAGATCCGTACGGACTATTCTAAGGTCCAGATCAACAGTTGACCCTGCTAGTATATCAGCCTGTTCATTGCCATAGATATAATAATGTGAAGGTACCCATATTAGCTTGATTGATTTATTGGCACAAAACAGCTTACTAATGATATTACCCTGTATTTCGTTGTTAGTAGTATTCAAGGATTTAATAGCTTTAAGTGAACTTAAAGAATCAGTAAAAATAACTATCCTATCGTGGGTCGTCGATAGGGCAAAATCCAAGCTTTATTAATAGCAAAAAGTTCTGCAAGAAAAATCGATGTATGATTCGGCAGTCTGAACCTTAACTGGTATTCGGTCGACCACACACCTGCACTCACACATTCATCCGTCTTGGAGCCGTCGGTATACAGATGGAAATATGATAGATGTTTAACAATTATCTCACGAAACATCTGGTGTACCTCCACCTCCGGCACCCGGGATTTATCCCCTGGCAGCCAGGAATCCACAATAGTGAAGGTGGGTGTTACCCAGGGTGCAATGTATACTAAAACCAGGGAATCGATTGTTGATAATTCTGTACCGACACACTCTACGAGGTCGTGGAGTCTTGCTCTGAGGGACCTCACGCCAGTGCCCTCCGGGACCATGCGACGCCCAGGCGGATAACTCAACCCTTCTAGGGGCCTATCTCTATGACCCCCCGATTGCAAATGCCTCACCAAGGCATTACCGGGATGATGACTCGGCTCCCCGGGTACCTGAACTTGGGGCCTGGTCCCCATTGGCCTCACGCCAGTGCCCCCTGGGGCGCAGGGGTTCCCAGACGGATGACTCGGTCCCTCTGCCAGGGGCCTAGCGCCATGGCCCCCCGGGTGCTGTTGCCGAAGCAAGGCATTCAGGGAAGATGACTCGGCACCCTGGATTTCTTACCACAGTACACTAAAAGTTTTTAGTCTCGTCTTAGACGGAGGGGAGGCACTTGTGACTCCACCTCTAGACGCTCAATTCGAGTGCAACGTAGGGCTCCAAGACACACACGCAAACAAGCATTCTGCACAACATTCAAACCTTTCAAAACAGACTCGAATGCCGAACCATACACTATTGACCTATAATCTACTCTAGATCTAATCAGGGCTTTATATAGCATTAGCAATGACTTCCTATCTGCTCCCCATTGGATACCAGAAATGCACTTCAGCAAATGAAGTGCTTTTAGACATTTAGTTTTTAACTGACTGACATGGACTCGCCATGTCAGTTGACTGTCAAAATGCAGTCCAAGAAATTTAGTTGAATTTAATATAGGTAGGGGGTTGTCACCCATAGTCAGCCGGACGTCTGGCTTCTTCCTATGAGTGAAAATAACCCCTACACTCTTTCTTATTGAAAACTTAAAACCCCACTGGAGGCCTCAATTGTGAATCAAATCCAGTGCCAATTAGATCCGAGTTGCCAAAAAACTCTGCACTACAGCTGGAGTGCCATATCGCATATCATCTGCATACAGTGAGTATTTAAGATTTCGAGGAGCTGGTAGAATGTCATTGATCATACATAGAAATAAGGTCGGAGACAGAACACTCCCCTGGGGGACCCCGTTTGCCTGGACAAATATGTCCGAGAAAGTGACTGTTTCCGAAAAAAGCTTGACAGAGAAAGTTCTGTCAGAAATGAAATTCTTAACAAAAAAGGGCAGGTTACCGCGTAATCCCATCGCATATAGTTTCCTGAGGAGGCCATGTCGCCAAGTCATGTCGTAGGCTTTTCAATGTCTAAAAATACTGCAATAAGAAATAATTTTTGGCAAATGCCTCTTGAATTTGAACTTCCAGGTTTACTAGCTGATCGAGCGTCTGGCGATCTTCACGGAAGCCACACTGCTCGTCAACCAGCAAATTCCTGGAATTTAAAAAATGAAATAGCCTACGGTTAACAATTCGTTCCATGACCTTGCATAAGCAACTTGTGAGCGCAATAAGGCGATACGATGTAGTCGATCTGAGGTCCCCCCCTCCTTTCGGTATGGGAATAACATTCGCAAATTGCCATGAGTTTGGAAAGGTGTGACCCCTCCAAATCTCGTTAAACATTTGCAACAACTTGATCATGGACCCATGATCAAGATCTCATCAGGTCCTGGGGATGTCCCACTACAGGCTCCTAGGGCTTGGACAAGCTCTTGCATTGTTAGATCACTGTTGTAATCTAATTCATCTCCTGTGGCAAAGTCAATATGCTGCAGCTCTGATGCTTCCTTGATGGGCAGGAAAACTGGATGGTAATTTTCAGAGCTGCTAGCAAAAGAGAACTGCCTGGCGAGGGCGTGAGCAATGTCTCTAGGTTCATCATAGTTGATGTTATTAAAAGAAATGTTGGTAATTTTATTGGAGATTATTTTCTTATATAATTTTTTAACAGTGGACCAGACTTGGAAAATTGATGTTTCACTATTAATTCTAGAGACAAAGCATCGCCAGGAGTCTCGTTTGGCTTGTCTGATGGTTCTACGAGCCCTAGCTCTCGCAAGTTTATACTTGCAGTTCTCATCACTAATGTGATTTTTGAAAAGCCTGTAGGCTCTATTCCTCTCACACAGTACCCTGCGGCAATCTGGCGTCCACCATGGAACTCTATGCTTTGCGCTATCTATTGAAGTCTTATAAGAATTGTTGCCATTGCGGCTTTGAGGATATTATCTTGAATATTATTTACTTTATCATCAATGGTTTCTCCAACAATTTCAATATTGACACCCTTTGTGAAGGACACCCAGTCTGCTTTTTTTACGTTAAATTTAGGTGCTGAAGGCTCTTTAATAGTGTCGCTTTTAAATTTAATCAAAATAGGAAAATGGTCGCTTCCCAATGAGTCGTCAACAGGTAGCCACTGGCAAGAGGCTGCAATTGATGGGGAGACCAGAGATAGGTCAAGGACGCTAAATTTACCAGTATTATCATCAACTCTCGTCGGACTACCGTCGTTCAGAAGAATCAAATTGGAATCACTGATTAGCCTAGCCATCTGTTCCCCCTTTCTGTCATCCTGCAGGGAACCCCATAACGTATGATGAGCATTAAAATCTCCTACAATTAATTTTCTACAGGGCAGACTGTCCTGTAGATCAAAAACATCATCATAGGTTACTGTGTCAGGAGGACAGTAGACAGAACAGATAGTCAGGTAGGTGCCACCGAATTTTACTCTGCAAGCGACACTTTCCAGAGGAAAATTACAGGGCACATCAGTGAAAGGGAGGTTATGGCGGATGTAGATTGCCACTCCACCTCCACCCCTCCCCCCACGGTCCCTCCTAATTAACCTGTAGTTCCGAAGCTGAACAACCTCGTCTTCAACTTGGTCGTTCAGATGAGTTTCCTGAAGGGCAATAATATCGGCAGCGTAAGAACAAGCCAAAAGTTTGAGTTCATTTAATCTAGCTCTAAGACTTCGACAGTTCCATTGGATTATGTTTAGCGCGAAGATTATCGCCGTTTAGGGTTTTTGGGGGGCCTTGTTCGTCTGCCCGAACCTTTTTGTGCAGGGAGGGAAGACCCTCCTCCTCCCCTGCACTTCCCGGGGACCTCTCTCGGGAGGGTTTCGCGATTGTAGCCTCCATCGCCTGTTTTTCTCCACGAGTTACAGAGCCAGTCCTCGAACGGCTCGTCTCGCGATGAACCGGACGACTCCCGGATGCAGGCTTCATGGGAGTCACCTGAGCGAGAACATGAGATTTAGAAGCTGATACGGTATCATCAACCTTGGGGTGCTTCTTTTGTTGGTTTGATGCAACAATTTCTTCTAATTTCTTTGTTAAATTTTCAACTTAAAGCATTAATTTGCTTACTTGATCTTTTAATTCTTTAATTTCTTTGTCTTCAGCCTGGATAATCACGTTAACATCAGTTGCATTAGCAGTAGCAGTGGTGCCAGTCATAGCTGCAGCATAGGAAACTGTGGGAGTTTGGTTAACCCCCTCCACCTTCCTCTTTGCCTCACCATAACTGACATCATGAGCCCTCATGTATGCCATTGCTTCAGTCTCCACTTTAAAGCTCCTGCAGTCACCTACACTTGCGTGGTGGGGGCCGCCACAATTAGCACACTTTAGAACTGTCTCTACACAATTCTGTCTCGTGACTACCTGCACATTTACCACAAGTGAATGATCCTTAATCTTGATTAATGCACCTCAATGCTGTGTGTCCGAATTTCTGGCAACGGAAACAACGCATCGGTTTCTGTATATATGGTCTAACGTGAACTATTTCGTAACCAATCTTAACCGTGCCCGGAATCTGAGGTGAAGCAAAAGTCATAAAACATAAGCCAAATTTCTCTCTCTTGTTCTCTCTCATCCTGGTCATACTTTGAACATCAACAACGCCTTGGTCCTTCATTCCCTCCAGAATGTCTGCCTCATTCAGAGCGGCCAAATCCCTATGGAAAATGACGCCCTTACAGGTATTTGGCCCCACTGGAATAGAGGTTTTCACCTTAAGGTCATGAATCTGCGTCAGTTTAAGGAGATCCTTAACCTAGGATGCCTTCAGTACTTTCACCAGGCGACTATCATCACGCAACTTCTTAGCATAATCAAGACTGCCACCTGCTTGACCATCAAGGACCTTTTTGATGATAAAGGGGTTAACAGTCTTGAGAGCCTGACTCTCATTTACACATCGAACATTCACATAACGAGCATTCTTGGAAAGAATTTCAATATCAAATAGCCGTTGTCTGTCTGCCGTCGGGATTCCATTATTGTCAGCCGTTGTTCTAGTTTGGTCCTTGGTCGTTAACCTCCCTCCATGAGGAGGAGGGAGGCTAGTCAGGGAAACATCCATTCGGGGCATCGGACTACGACCGACCCCTCTCCTCGCACACTCACCTACCTCCCTTAACTATTGTATCAACCCCCCAAAAATGGACAATAATTTAGGGAAATAAAAGTTGCCTTTACTCTCTCTCCCCCCCCCCCCCCCCGTGGTAGACTGGCGGCGTTCTCCAGTACCAGCTAGTGGGTCGAAGTTTGTGCGGAAGGAACTTCCCCACCACCGAACCTGCCTAATGCGAGGGGTGGTGTAGTCAGAACCCACCTCCCAAGCAAATACTGTTGGTCAGCCAAGAGACAACCGTAGGCCCAGGAGGTCACACGGAAAATATGGAAGAAAAATTAGATTAAGAGAAAGAGGCGCCCAGATGACGCACCTGGTGGGGTACTCACAGATACTTTCTACACGTATAGCTCCGGACAGATCAATGGTCCACACCCCATCCATCAGCAACTTGGTTTGTGCCTCGTCGGATCTGGTAACAGTTGCAGGTGGAGGGAGGGGGGATGTTAGTGGGAGAGGAGGAGAGAAATGTGGGTGGAGCTATATAGGAGGGTAACGAATGATCAGGTAGAGAGACGTGTGTCAGGAGGAATGAATGAAGCATACACTGTGAACGGTATCGAATCACCAATAGTATAAAGCAGGGTTCTTCAAACTTTTTCAGTCGTGACCCAGTTTTTACTATGACATCATATTCGCGACCCATACAGAAAGATCTTTTACAAATGATCAGAATTATCAACCAAAGAAAATACAAGGCCAGAAACTGAAATGTAATATTTATGATTAAAAGGAATTCTAACCAGAATTATAAACACTGCCTCACCTACCCCTCCCTCTCTCTCTCTCATTCTCTCTCAAGAAGGCTAATATTTGTGCAATGATTTTGTTTTATTGATAATTAAATATATGAATATTCGATTATAAAAATATGTTAGGTGGATTCACGTATGAACTTCATATTTATTTTATTGTCACGAACATTATTATTCTATTTTATTCATGTATTTATTTTTGTGAGCCTGCCACCCAGTTTGGAGGAATTCGGGACCCGTAGTTTGAAGAATCCGGGTTTAAAGAAGTGCATACTGCATTAACGTAGGTGGAAATAGGAGAGAAGAAATGTGATGATTTGAGGCGAGGGTGAGGGGGAAGAGGGTAAGAAAAAAGAAGGTGATTAGTTGAAAAGTAATAATAAACAAATAAAATTAGAATATCTGTTACATTATATCCTTTAAATAAAGGCACTGTCTTTTGTTCACCATCGTAGTGGGATAGACTACTGAATATATATTATTCTTTGGATATTAGACAGCTATCCCTGTATTCCTTTTATCCCTCGTGCTTGCCCCGTAGGGGGAGGTATTGCCTGTAATGATGTGGGCAATACTTTAAGGGTTTGGGCGCCCCTTCGGCCCCCGCCACTAGCTTATATTACTTCAACTGTCCCTCCTTTCTTCCTATTTCATTCTTGCTTGCTGTCACACCTCTCTATCACCTTTTCCTGGTGCTAAATGACCTCGCTGTTGCGCCACCTAATATCAATCAAATCCCTCGTGTATGTAGTCCACCCTATTTATCACCTTCTCCCAAGCCCAGCTGTTTTGTTTTCTTTTTCGGCAGAAGACGGTTTAATTTTCTAACTTTTTTAATAATCATATTTGTAAACAAATTCATTAAGATATTTACCAGGATATTTACTTCTAAATATGCATTTCCTTAAAAATAATCGATGTTAAACTTAAATAGGCGCCGCTATATGGCGTTTTCAATAAACTTGGTCTAATTTTATGCATAGGCTATATATATTACAGTATCTCTCAAGTAACTGGCAACCTTACACATCCTCCCTACTGTCTTATCCCTCTCTCTCTTGCCCTTCCCTCCTTTCTTACCGTTTATCTTTTCTTTCTCATATTTTTAACCTTCTCATTCGTTCTTAAAAAGTTTTAATGACATAGGCCTTTCTCCCTTATCACTTATAGTCCAATTATATGATTCGAAAAACTACGGCTGAGATTATGTTGTAGATCGCATTTTGGTTCTCAATATGTAGAGGTTGATTGATTGATTGATATTAGGCGCCGCAACAGCGAGGTCATATAGCACCAGAAAACGGTGATAGAGAGGCGAGACAGCAAGCAGGAAGGAAATAAAAAGAAAAGAGTGGTAGTTGAAAAACTAAAAGCTAGTGGCTGGGGCCGAAGGGGCGCCAAAACCCTTAAAGTATTTCCCACATCACTAATGCAGGCAATACTCCCATACGGGGTCAATATGTAGAGAATTTAGAAAACAACTAGAGATTTATGGGGAAAGATATATGAATTATTTAGAATTAAAGTGTTGGCAGATACGCATTATTATCCCAGCCACAGCATTTCGCCTTAGATAAAAAATAAAATAGATAAATAAATTAGGGTAAAAAGTGGATATTTTTATGATATATTTTTGCTTTTCCTCCTTCTTGGACTTCTTGAACTGAACTTCTAAGTCCTTGGCAGTAAACTTAAGGTTGAAAAGATGCTCTGTGAAAAATTTGAGTCTATTTAAAGTCCATTTGAATCCTTAAAAGTCCAAAAAACATAAACGAATTTGTGGAAAAATGAGAAAAGAAGACGACGACGACAAGGTTTTTATATGGGCAAAATGACTGCATAATGTGGGCGAAATGACTCCTAATGTGGGCGAAATGACTCCATAATGTGGGCGAATTGACTCCATATTGTGGGCGAATTGACTCCATAATGTGGGCGAATTCACTGCATAATGTGCATGGGCGAAATGACGTGTGGGCGAAATGACTCCATAATGTGGGAGAAAAGACCTATGGGCGAAAAGATCTGTGGGCGAAATGACTCCATAATGTGGGCGAAATGACCTGTGGGCGAAATGACTCCATAGTGTAGGCGAAATGACCTGTGGGCGAAATGACGTGTGGGCGAAATGACTCCATAGTGTGGGCGAAATGACCTGTGGGCGAAATGATTCTATAGTGTGGGCGAAATGACCTGTGGGCGAAATGACTCCATAGTGTGGGCGAAATGACCTGTGGGCGAAATGACCTGTGGGCGAAATGACTCCATAATGTGGGCGAAATGACCTATGGGCGAAATGAACTATGGGCGAAATGACTCCATAATGTGGGCGAAATTACCTGTGGGCGAAATGACCTGTGGGCGAAATGACTCCATAGTGTAGGCGAAATGACCTGTGGGCAAAATGACTCCATAGTGTGGGTGAAATGACCTGTGGGCGAAATGACTCTATAGTGTGGGCGAAATGACCTGTGGGCGAAATGACTCCATAGTGTGGGCGAAATGACCTGCGGGCTAAATGGCCTGTGGACGAAATGACCTGTGGGCGAAATGACTCCATAGTGTGGGCGAAATGACCTGTGGGCGAAATGACCTGTTGGTGAAATGACCTGTTAGCGAAATGACTCCATAGTGCGGGCAAAATGACCTGTGGGCGAAATGACTCCATAGTGTGGGCAAAATGACCTGTGGGCGAAATGACTCCATAGTGTGGGCGAAATGACCTGTAGGCGAAATGGCCTGTGGACGAAATGACCTGTGGGCGAAATGACCTGTGGGTGAAATGACCTGTTAGCGAAATGACTCCATAGTGTGGGCGAAATGACCTGTGCGCGAAATGACTCCATAGTGTGGGCGAAATGACCTGTGGGCGAAATGACTCCATAATGTGGGCGAAATGACCTGTAGGCGAAATGGCCTGTGGACGAAATGACCTGTGGGCGAAATGACCTGTGGGTGAAATGACTCCATAATGTTTGCGAAATGACTCCTTAGTTTGGGCAAAATGACCTATGGGCGAAATGACTCCTTAGTGTGGGCAAAATAACCTGTAGGCGAAATGACCTGTGTTTGAAATGACTCCAGTGTGGTCAAAATGACCTTGTGGGCGAAATGACTCCATAGTGTGGGCGAAATGACCTGTGGGTGAAATGACCTGTGGGCGAAATGGCGTGTGGACGAAATGACCTGTGGGCGAAATGACCTGTTGGTGAAATGACTCCATAGTGTGGGCGAAATGACCTGTGGGCGAAATGAGTCCATAGTGTGGGCGAAATGACATGTGGGTGAAATGACCTGTGGGCGAAATGACTCCTTAATTAATGTGGGCAAAATGATCTGTGGGCGAAATGACTCTTTACTGTGGGCAAAATAACCTGTAGGCGAAATGACCTGTGTTTGAAATGACTTCAGTGTGGGCAAAATGACCTGTGGGCGAAATGACTCCATAGTGTTGGCGAAATGACGTGTTGGTGAAATGACCTGTGGGCGAAATGACTCCATAGTGTGGGCGAAATGACCTGTGGGCGAAATGACCTGTGGGTGAAATGACCTGTGAGCGAAATATATATATATATATATATATATATATATATATATATATATATATATATATATATATATATATATATATATATATATATATATATATATATATATATATATATATATATATATATATATATGAGACAGTAGCACCGAGGCAGTTGAATATTCGTCGTATAATAAAAGATAATTTCTTTATATTGTTTTTATTATCTTTGCCTATCATTGTGATGCTGAGAACATGATTCTGAAGTTGAGCATAAAACACTGTGTTCAGTAACCTATAGAGAGATACATAAGCATCACGTTGATCACCATTACTGTCCTTTGGGTCCTTATTGTGTCATATGGTGTTCTGCGCAGTAATGCTGGAACTAGATAAAAGTAAGGTAATGTATATCGAAACATATTTTAATAAAAAATACCTATAAGTAATTTAAAAAGAAAGATATAATATATTTCTCTTTCCTCCAAATGGGTTTAACAAGTTAACATTATGACTAGCAACAAACTAGCAAATGGCAATGCATGAAACCTACAGTCCTTCAGTTTTATGAAGGCGAAATGCTGTGGCTGGGATAATCCCGTCAATAATGCGTATCTGCCAACACTTTAATTCTAAATAATTCATATATCTTTCCCCATAAATCTCTAGTTGTTTTCTAAATTCTCTACATATTGACCCCGTATGGGAGTATTGCCTGCATTAGTGATGTGGGCAATACTTTAAGGGTTTTGGCGCCCCTTCGGCCCCAGCCACTAGCTTTTAGTTTTTCAACTACCACTCTTTTCTTTTTATTTCCTTCCTGCTTGCTGTCTCGCCTCTCTATCACCGTTTTCTGGCGCTATATGTCCTCGCTGTTGCGGCGCCTAATATCAATCAATCAATCAACCTCTACATATTGAGAACCAAAATGCGATCTACAACATAATCTCAGCCGTAGTTTTTCGAATCATATAATTGGACTATAAGTGATAAGGGAGAAAGGCCTATGTCATTAAAACTTTTTAAGAACGAATGAGAAGGTTAAAAATATGAGAAAGAAAAGATAAACGGTAAGAAAGGAGGGAAGGGCAAGAGAGAGAGGGATAAGACAGTAGGGAGGATGTGTAAGGTTGCCAGTTACTTGAGAGATACTGTAATATATATAGCCTATGCATAAAATTAGACCAAGTTTATTGAAAACGCCATATAGCGGCGCCTATTTAAGTTTAACATCGATTATTATTAAGGAAATGCATATTTAGAAGAAAAAATCCTGGTAAATATCTTAATGAATTTGTTTACAAATATGATTATTAAAAAAGTTAGAAAATTAAACTGTCTTCTGCCGAAAAAGAAAACAAAACAGCTGGGCTTGGGAGAAGGTGATAAATAGGGTGGACTACATACACGAGGGATTTGATTGATATTCGGTGGCGTAACAGCGAGGTCTTTTAGAACCAGGAAAAGGTGATAGAGAGGTGTGACAGCAAGCAAGAATGAAATAGGAAGAAAGGAGGGACAGTTGAAGTAATATAAGCTAGTGGCGGGGGCCGAAGGGGCGCCAAAACCCTTAAAGTATTGCCCACATCATTACAGGCAAAACTCCCCTGCGGGGCAAGCACGAGGGATAAAAGGAATACAGGGATAGCTGTCTAATATCCAAAGAATAATATATATTCAGTAGTCTATCCCACTACGATGGTGAACAAAAGACAGTGCCTTTATTTAAAGGATATAATGTAACAGATATTCTAATTTTATTTGTTTATTATTACTTTTCAACTAATCACCTTCTTTTTTCTTACCCTCTTCCCCCTCACCCTCGCCTCAAATCATCACATTTCTTCTCTCCTATTTCCACCTACGTTAATGCAGTATGCACTTCTTTAAACCCGGATTCTTCAAACTACGGGTCCCGAATTCCTCCAAACTGGGTGGCAGGCTCACAAAAATAAATACATGAATAAAATAGAATAATAATGTTCGTGACAATAAAATAAATATGAAGTTCATACATGAATCCACCTAACATATTTTTATAATCGAATATTCATATATTTAATTATCAATAAAACAAAATCATTGCACAAATATTAGCCTTCTTGAGAGAGAATGAGAGAGAGAGAGTGAGGGGTAGGTGAGGCAGTGTTTATAATTCTGGTTAGAATTCCTTTTAATCATAAATATTACATTTCAGTTTCTGGCCTTGTATTTTCTTTGGTTGATAATTCTGATCATTTGTAAATTATCTTTCTGTATGGGTCGCGAGAATGATGTCATAGTAAACACTGGGTCACGACTGAAAAAGTTTGAAGAACCCTGCTTTATACTATTGGTGATTCGATACCGTTCACAGTGTATGCTTCATTCATTCCTCCTGACACACGTCTCTCTACCTGATCATTCGTTACCCTCCTATATAGCTCCACCCACATTTCTCTCCTCCTCTCCCACTAACATCCCCCCTCCCTCCACCTGCAACTGTTACCAGATCCGACGAGGCACAAACCAAGTCGCTGTTGGGTGGGGTGTGGACCATTGATCTGTCCGGAGCTGTACCACTTTCTCATCTTCTATTGATACAATGAACCCACAAATGAATCCACAACTCAAAACTGAATCAGTCGAAGGAGCGAACTGATGACCGGGGAACAACCCCAATATTGACTGGTGCTCCCAGGTAGCGGTACTGGGAACACATGGGAATGAATACTGGCAGAGCTTGAGGAAGGGAGCAGGTGAATATTCTGCTCTTATTTGGTGAGATAATAATGCCACAGTGAGAGGAGGCCACAGAGAAGGAGTCAAGAAATCGCTGGAGATCTCTTGACGAAGTAGAATGAACACAGATATCATCAGCATAGCACGTAATTGTAGTTCCAGGAATATCAGGGAGAGAAGTGAGCAATCAATATATCAGAATATTAAATAAAAATGGGCTGAGAACACCCCTTTGAGGCGTACCAATATGAAATCTGCACAAAGGACTGAGCGCACCACTGAAAAAATACACGGGAGGTCCTGTTACAGAGGTAGCCCCCAGTCTCGCTCCAGAACAGGTGGAGTGTGGACGTACTCGTGGCGCTCTGCCTCCATTCTCATTTGTGTTGTTGTTTTGTGTTGTTTTGGAGCTCTTGTTTGTGTTTTTTGTGTTGTTTGTGAGTTCTTGTTTGTGTGTTGTTGTTTCTGTGGTGTTGCTGGTGTTGTTTGTCTGTTGTGGTTCTGTGTATAGTTTTGTTGTGATTGTCTGTGGGTGTGTGTGTGTGTCCCTGGCTGATTGAGTGTTTAGTTGTTTGTGTTGTTGTTTCCTTTCCATCTAGGCCTTGCCTGGCCTGATGGAGAGTGCGGATTCCTGCTTGGAGGCCGACTTGGCAATGTCGGAGGAAGACGAGTCTCCAATTGAGGATCACTGGCCTGAGCTGCCTTCTCGCAACCCTCCCCCCCTCTCCTCGGTCACTCCGCAGCACAGGTTGCAGCCGTCCACCTCCTCAACCTCTACCAAGCGACCTGTTGATGCCTCGTCCGACTCCTCGCAGGATTCCGATGGTGTGGACTGTTTACCTCCAGCTGCCAAGACTGCCAAGGGTGCTTCAGCTGTGCACGACGTACCTTCTCTGCCTCACCCTGGTGTTTCTTCTTTGTATACCAACTCCTTGCCCTCGTCCAACCTTCCTGCTTTTGCCCCGAGAGATGCCTATGTCAAACTCTCCTTCTCTGGAAACCCATCTACAGACACAAAGCTGCGTTGGTTGTCTGATGTCAACAGGGCCTTCCAGTTGCAGCGTGAACTGGCTGAAGTCAAGATGGCTGCTGTCACCTCCCGGTTTGTCTACATCTCTAGGAAGCGTCTGGACATCATTGATAGAGTTAAGGCTGGTGAATTTTTATCTCTGCCTGTCATTCTTGAAGACTCACCTGAGAGGCCTCGTAAGTTCCCCAGCTACATCCTCACCCGTTTTCCTATTGATGTTGACCCGAAACTTGCCAAAGGATACCCTGGTGTGTACTTTGCCTGTCGTTTTTTCCAAGATGGTTCCCCCATTAGCCGTATTGTTGTTGTCTGGAGTCAACCCGATCCACCTCCAAATGAGATTTCCTTTGATTTCCTCCCTTGTCTTCCACCGTGTGAGGTGAGGAAACTTCATAATGACCAGCCTTGGTGCTACAGGTGCTGGGGAGTTGGGCATATCTCCCGGTACTGTTCTGCCAGGCCGAAGTGTGCATGGTGTGCGGCCGACCATGATTCCAAGACGTGTCCTGTCAGGGGTGAACCATCACGTCCTGCTGCCTCCACCTCTGAGCCTTCACCTCCTGAAGATACGTCTCGATGGAAGTGTCCACGATGCCTTCAGCCAGGGGTTAACGTGTGGCATGGATGTACTCGACGTAAGGTCCAGGCTCGTGTCTCTACTATTGCTCCGCCTCCACCACCACCACCACCACCTCCCCAGTCTGCTTCTCCTACCAACCCTGCCTCACCTCCAGACCTGGCCCTCCGCAAGTCTGTTGCTACCCATATGGCACGATGTACGGCTCTTGAAAACCGCTTTTCTGCCCTTGAAGCCAGGATTGATGGGCTGGTTGCCGCTCAGGCTGCCAATGACTCCAAACTCTCCACCTTGGTCGAGGCTCAGCAGGCCATCATCTCAACTGTCACTACCCTTACCGAAAAGATGGATACTGTTGCATCTCGCCTTGAAAAGCTTTTCGAGTCAGTCCCTTCTCCTGGTCCATCTTCTTCTCCAGGTCGCTCATCTGCCCCCACTCACCGGACTTCTACCTCCAAATACAGAGTTCGCTAGTGATTGCCGGCTGGATGTCATCTCCTGGAATGTATGTGGTATCACCAGTTATGCTAAGCTCACTCAACTCAAGGCCTATGTTTTTCGTCATCATCCCAGTGTTATTTTTCTCCAGGAAGCATTTCCAGGAAGGCCGCTCGCTCTTGGGCAAGCTCCTCCCCTCTCAGGTTATGTGCCATATGTTCATCTGGTAAGGAATGGTCTCCTGACTTACATACATAGCTCCTTGCCACATCGCCTTCTCCGTACCTCCACTGATCCTGACATGACCTTTCAGCTATTTGAGGTTCTACCTGGGAATGGAGTACTCCAACTATGTAATGTCTATTCTGCCCCAGCTAGACTCACTCTTGAGGCTCTTCCTTCTCCAACAGTGCGTGGTATGGTGTATATGGGAGATTTTAATGCTCGGCATTCTGATTTGGGTGATGGTACTGGCTCTATTAATCGTAATGGTGTTCGTCTCCTTTCATACATCCGCAAGCATCATCTGACACACTGGGACACTGGCGGTGCCACTCATTGCCGGGGAGGTACTCTGGATTACATCCTCTCGTCTGGCCTGATAGCATCTCAGGTCCAGTGCTTCTCCGTGCCAGACTTATTCTCTGATCACATTGCTCTTCGGTTTCATTATTCTCTAACTGCTGGGTCAGGTGCTTCAGCCACTCGTTTGCGTATTGCTGTGCCCCCTAAATATTGCCCGACTTACATCTTGTTTATGGCCCATGTATTCCCTACATTTGACATATCATCAGCTGAACAGTTGTACTCTGATCTTGTATCTGCTACTCATGACTTTTATAGGCTATACGTCTCCCGGCCACACCTCCAGCATCGCCATACTGCCCACTCCTGGACGCTGGATGCACGTATACAGGAGGCAAAGGAGGAGGCTGAACGTGATGGCCTATTGTTTCAAGCCAACCCAACCCCTGACCTACTCCATCGTTACCAGATGTCTAGGGATGCTTTAGTTGCCCTGCAGGATTGTGCTCACACTGAGTCTTGGCAGCGGTTCACGGACAGCATCAACCAGCAAACAAGTGTGGCTTCTATGTGGCACCTCATCCGTCGGGTTGTTAAAAAGACACCGGCCACTGCTCGTCATCACACTCCTGCCGACTATGCCAAACAACTTGTCGATGCCTGGTCAGAACAATCTACCCCAGCCAGTCTACCCATCCACATACAAGATGCACTCGCTTCCCGTGCTGCTGTCCATCGGCTACGTCTAATGTCTGCTCTGTTACAAGATGATGACGATGATGCAGAGGAGATAACTGAGGAGGAGTTGCGCCGTGCTCTCATTCGGGGTAGAGCTTCTTCCCCTGGTGATGATGGTATTACTTGTGCTGTGCTGCGCCTACTTCAACAAGTTCCTGGGAACCCTCTACTTCGACTGTACAATCTTTGTCTTCGTGACGGTTGTGTACCACGAGCCTGGACCAGCAGCACAATAATACCCATCCCTAAGCCCGGCACTGCGAAGTTCAGGCCTATTTCCCTTACTTCCTGTTTCTGTAAGGTTATGGAGAGAATCTTACTCAATCGTCTCATGTACAGACTGCATGATCGCCTTTCTCCATGGCTGTTTGGTTTCCTTCCCCAGCGGAGCACACATCACTGCCTAATCGACCTGTACTCTCGCCTTTCCAGGGACAGTGTGGTGGCCTTCATTGACCTTCGAAGTGCCTTCGATGTTGCAAATAGAGACGTCATTTTGGATCAACTGGTTGACTTTGGGATAAAGGGTAATCTACTGCGGTGGATTCGGGGCTACCTGAGTAACAGGACCTCCCGTGTGTTTTTCAGTGGTGCACTCAGTCCTTTGCGCAGTTTTCATCTTGGTACGCCTCAAGGTGGTGTTCTCAGCCCATTGTTATTTAATATTCTGATGCATCGGTTGCTCACTTCTCTCCCTGATATTCCTGGAACTACAATTACGTGCTATGCTGATGATATCTGTGTTCATTCTACCTCACCAAGGGATCTCCAGCGGTTTCTTGACTCCTTCTCTGTGGCCTCCTCTCACTGTGGCATTATTGTCTCCCCAGATAAGAGCAGAATATTCACCTGCCGCCTTCCTCAAGCTCAGCCAGTGTTCACCATTGGAGGGACTGTCATTCCCATGTGTTTCCAGTACTGCTACCTGGGTGCGCCAGTCAATATTTGGCCGATTGTCCCTGCCAGACCTCAAGACCATCCCATTGTCCAGGACTTATTGGGTCGTCTCCAGCGCCGACTTACACCACTTCAATGGCTATCTAACAACTCCTCGGGCATCTCCATCCCAGTAGCCAGGACCATCTATATTGCTTTTATCCGTTCAGTTGTTGATTACCTTTCCCCTGCTCTGATTCAACTTCCTAGGGCTACTCTGGAAACTTTAGAAAAATTTCAAAATAGAGCAATGAGAATTATTCTCGGCTGTCCAATGTCGACCAGGATAGTGAACATGCAGCGTGAGTTGCGTCTTCCCCCATTAGTGGAGAGAATTTATTCTAATGGTACTTGCTTCACTGTCAAGTGCCTCCATTTTCCACATCTTTCACCCCATTACTCTCAGTTAGTCAGGACTTCTCTTAGACCAAACTACCCGGTCCCTCCCATACTGCCTGCTGGACGTACTCTTATAAGGTCTGTTTCCTCTGTGCTCCGTGGTCTTAATATAGATATAATGGTTGCAGACGTCCCCCCAGGGCCCCCTCCATGGATGCTACCAACACCTGATGTGAGCTTTACACCTACTTCCAAGTCGGAGCTGCCTTCTCTGCAGCAGCAGTTGGCTCTGGAACACATAGAAACAGTGACTTCCTCCATCACAGATCCATACTGCCTCTACACTGATGGCTCATTGCAGGTGGATGGTGCAGCAGGTTGTGCTGTTTTCTCGCCTGACCTGGAGTCACCTCCAGGGGGCTGGGTTGGCCGTCGTCTCTGTAACCACTCTAGCTCAACATTGTGTGAACTGTATGCCATTCTGGATGCTGTTAGTGTTGTTTGTCAACGTGGAGTGAATGCTGCCATTTTTTGTGACTCCAAACCTGCCCTTCATTCCCTCTCTAGTGTTCAGCCCACACACTCTACTGTTATTCAGCAGATTTTATCGTTTTTGGCCTTATTGTGTCACCGTAACTTGACTGTCAAATTTTTATGGGTGCCATCCCATGTAGGTTTACGTCACAATGGTACAGTTGACAGACTCGCAAAGGAAGCCTGCCATCTGCCTCCTCGTGGTGCTGGACGTCCTCTCTCCCTGACATGTTACCTCTCTAAAGTCCGCTCCGCCGCTCTCCTCCCTGTACGGCGACGCAGGGATGCAGAGAGGCCCTTCAGCATCTCCATCACCCATTACGAGTCTGTATGCCATCACAATTATTCCTACCGTCGTCGAGGCCTCATGGTTCGGAGGCACAATGTAGTCTCTGCTCGTTTGAGGCTTGGCTACCGGCCACCGTGGCAGGTTGCTGGGATGCAGGGTGAGCCTCCCTTCACTGAGTGTCGCTTGTGTCGAGCGCCTCGTGCTAACACTATAGAGCACTATTGCCTAGCCTGCCCCACTGTCCGACACTTGCTGCCCCAGGGCCTGCCACTTGATGTGGTTTGTCGACACCTGCTGAACCATCAGGTTCTGGAGGAACTTCTGGTGCGCCACCCTCGTTTTGGTGGATTTAAGTAGGTCATGATATAAATATTTGTCTGTATGCTTGTGCTTCATACTGTTATGTTTTCGTGATGTGAGTGTGTGTGCGCATGTGTGTGTGCTTGTGTGTGTATGTGGTCATTGGGTTCTCGTGAGTCCCGCTTAACCTTGTGTACTGTTGTCTGCCTATTGATTGACGCTACGGCGCAATGAATTAAAAAAAAAAAAAAAAAAAAAAAAAAAGAGGTAGCCCCGAATCCACCGTAGTAGATTGCTTTTTATCCCAAAGTCAACCAGTTGATCCAAAATGACGTCTCTATTAGCAACATCGAAGGCACTTCGAAGGTCAATGAAGGCCACCACACTATCCCTGGAATGGCGAGAGTACAAGTCGACTAGGCAGTGGTGTGTGCTCCGCTGGGGAAGGAAACCAAACAGCCATGGAGAAAGGCGATCCTGCAGTCTGTACATGAGACGATTGAGTAAGATTCTCTCCATAACCTTACAAAAACAGGAAGTAAGGGAAATAGGCCTGAACTTCGCAGTGCCGGGCTTAGGGATGGGTATTATTGTGCTGCTGGTCCAGGCTCGTGGTACACAACTGTCGCGAAGACAAAGATTGTACAGTCGAAGTAGAGGGTTCCTGGGAGCATTTTCGCCAAGTCTGTCAGGCTAAGTGCCCGCACCGCTTACTGCTGGGCCAAAATCACGGTGGTTGGAAGTAGAATAACGCTTGGGCTATAACAATAAAACCAACCATGGGATAATTTGAAATTGTCTCATTCTCTTTCCCAGCTCATTTTACCCTAAATGAACCTAACCTATCCTGACCTAACCTAACCTATCCTAACATAAACTGGACCTAACCTAACCTAACCAAATCAAGTGCTGGCATATACCCGCATAAAGTTCACGAATATGTTTCCCAGGAACTTATTGAAGTAGGGGTAGCACAGCATAAGTAATACCATCATCACCAGGGGAAGTAGCTCTTCCCCGATAGAGAGCACGGCGCAACTTCTCCCCAGTTATCTTCTCTGCTTCATCATCCTCCTCCTCCAACAGACCAGACACCAGGGGTGGGATCTTCAAAGCTTCGTAACCGCAGTTATGATTCTCGTAGCGCCAAAAGTTATCGTAAGTTGTTCATAACCGCTAAGATCGTATCTTCAAAGCTTCGTAAGGGAGTTTTCGTCCGCCATTATGCGCCATATTTGTTCGTAGCGCTACGAAAACTGAAAAGCACTCTTAAGGCTGATAGCAGGGTCGCGTAGTTGAGAAACAACCCGTAAATAGTGAGATTTGAGTTTATTTATACTTGGCGCGGCCGACACAGGCGACATAATGGTTGTTGTTGTTGTAACTTATCGGTAAACATAAACAAGAGGAGGGGATTCAGTGAGCAGCTTAGGAGAATGGAGCTTCAAGTATCAATTTAAACTGATGCATTGTGAAATAGAAAGTTACAAATACTTTTTGTGTGTATCATTACTTTTGGAGTGTTTAAGAATAATAGTATATAATGGTGACTTACTAATTGCAGGAAAGTGGCTTCCAGTTACCTGCAAACAAAGCAGAAATTCTTCATTGCATAGTTAGACCTAATTTAATCCATGTAGTATGAGTCTTTAATCAATATTCTTAAGGTTGATAAACTTTCTTTATGATTTATTGACTTTCTAATGAAATTATTACAAGCACAGTAATGAGATGTGTGAGCTGGTAACATTTAAATAACTGGAATTATATACTTACTGATATATACTGGAGAGTAAAAGGTTGACCATATTCCCGAATCTAAAGGCAAAATTATGTCACAGAATTAACTATTGTAAATATTATCATGTTGTAAGTCTCAATAACATGTACCGAACATGAATCTTTCTTACCAATTCAATTAATTTTATTGAACGGTATAAATTTAATACATAATTTTCACCTGTTTTCGTATTACATTAGACTTGTATTTTTCTAAAATAAATGCTTTTCAACAGCATATAACAAATATGTGACTGGTATTGGTTTTTCTTAATGTTTTAATTATAGACTATAAAAAACCCTACATTTTATTTACATATGACACCTGTAAAGTTTACAGAAATCCATGATACCTCCCTAGCTATTTGTACTATAAGTTTCCTGCATTATCACAGTTCATTACATTATATATACCTGAATAAAAACCTGCAAATTTATGATATTGGAAAGCTGTTTGAACTCATGTACTTTCCAACAATGACTGAAAACAAAAAAACACCAATTCCTTAATGACTACAGTACTTGTTTGGCACTCTTCACATTGCTTGGACATATCACAGATATGGCAGAAAAATTATTAAAATACAAGATTAAAGCCACAGTACGGTATAAGTATATCCTTATAGTTAATCTCCGAACCTTGATATGTAAATGAAACTAAGACATTAATAATGATTCAAGTACTCTTACCTTCATTAATATTATTAGCCAAAGATAAGAATGCATGAAAAAAAAGTTGATTTTACCGAAAGAATAACAAATCTAACATGAAATGTGAATGTTAAAAGCTATATTTGAAAGACAAAATATATAATGAAAATAAATAACATAATTTCTTAAAAAACATAAGCAGAAGTTAACAATACTTTAGATTGAAACCTACACACAAACCACACAACTAAAACCATACTTGCACACTAATAACTCTGTCACAAAATATAACACAACTTAAACCACACTAATCATTAAAAAAAAAAAAAAAATCACACACACACAACAAAACACACTTGAAAACAAATCACCTTTTCTCGATAGCCTTTTTAATGTTCACCAAAGTTTCTGATATTTTGGCTATATTTTCTGCAAGATCCATCAAAATATCCCTTATAGTCTTATGGACAACTAGTATATCAGGAGCTAGCATAGCTTCCAGATGAGCTGTCACACCTCTAGCTGACCTAGAAGAAGGGCGACTTGAGGCTACAGAGCTGTGGTATGAATGCTCCTCACTTGGTGGTAGGTTTTACCAGCTTCGACAAGCTGTCGCCAGTCAAAACCTCACAGTCTTCCACTGTAACTGGCCCGAAGTCCTGCCAACTTGGCCCAGGTCTAGGTGAAGGGGCCCTTGATGGCAGTCCTGGGTCATCCACATCACCTTCATCCAAGTCTTCTTCAGCAGCTGAGAAATGATGAAAATTAGCAACTTTCATATAATTTTAGAGAAATATTAAAGTCATGCTTAAAGAAAGCAGTATATAATTAGTCATACATATAAGTACAGCAGCAGTACTGCAATTTTTACTTGGTTAAAGTACCCGTATGATACATATGGAATCCAATAAAGCATCACAAATTTAGTTTTGATTAACATGGCTCCAATTTTTACGAACTGCTAACAGGAGTTATTTATATATGATACACAAAATATAAAAAATCACTATGTACTTGACTCTTGTAAATTGGGTAATCACAGTACATGTACCGTATTTACTGAAGGTATGGATATATGAGAACATCTTGTACATTTGTTCCTGGGACTAAGGCCTTATGATTTGCACTGTTTAACTTTGAATGGAATTGAGAGGTAATGCTGCTCAAAATGCATGTTCTATATATATAAACTCTCAATGTAATTACTTCACTAGTGCCAATGAGGGAAGATTTCCATATTACTAGCCTAGATGAAGAGCAGGACATTTTTTACTGTTATATACTGTACATACTGCCTGGGTCTTGGAGTCCACAGGAATACCCGACACTTGCACTTCTTTAATGACTTGAGCCATAGCCTCTTCTATGTGGGTGAATGCCTTTGTGTCGCTAGTGTCACCACCTGATATATAACGAAAAATGGCACATAATTTAATAACAAAGCAGAACCATGCAGACTAAATTACAATACCTGGTTATGGTATTAAAATGGTACTGTATCTAAATCAGGTAATGGATACTCCCCCCCATCCTTCAACCCATGTGTGTCCATGCCAACAGCCGAATCCATAATATAAATAATGCTTATATAATTTATTTCCTTAATCTGTCTTTCAATAAAAAATTTGAAGTCTTAGTTATTATATTGCACTTATCAGATTTCACTACATATGGTATATTTCTGCCTGTTACTTGGTAATGGCAATCAACTGTACAGATTTTGAGATAAAGGAAATAAAACAGTGACAGTAGAAGTTAAAAGAATATAATGTCCTCCCAGTCAATGTCTTTGATTTATTTTCATGACATCCAGCTACCAGTAAACTTTTTGTATCATGCTGTTCTTGATTTACAGTACTTATCCTAACCTATCTTAAACTAAACTAGCCAAACCTAACCTAACCAAAAATCTATATACAATATCATACTAGTGATTGGCGTGATATTAAAAATATGCCCGGGCAGCTGCCTTAACTCCACTGTTGTGTATTGTGTTGTGTTGTGTAACACAGTATAATAATTCCCTTACCTGTCTTTTGCTGTTAATTCCTCTCTGATGTAACTTGGTGACTGTGTCATCCTTATCACCTGGTGGTGTTGACATCTGAGACAATGTTTATTTGTTGACATTGTGATACTACGTTACGATTGGCTTACAGTACCAAGGACATTTTGTTTCCTTCATTGTGATTGGCTGAGAGCCAGTCAGCTGGGTGGCGGGATGAACAAAACAAACAGAACGGAACGGGCAGCGACGCTCGCTACAAAGCTATCATCGTGAGCTACGAAGGAGGTTACGAAGCTTTGGAGATAGCAACTTATGATCTTCGTAAGCCACGATCAAATATGGCGGCTACGAGAGAGTAAAGGTGATCGTAGCGCCACCAACTAACGAAGTTTTGAAGATCCCACCCCAGACGTAGTCGTTGGACAGCAGCACGGGAAGCGAGTGCATCTTGTATGTGGATGGGTAGACTGGCTGGGATAGATTGTTCTGACCAGGCATTGACAAGTTGTTGGACATAGGCGGCGGGAGTGTGATGACGGGCAGCGGCCGGTGTCTTTTTAAAAACCCGACGGATGAGGTGCCACATAGAAGCCACACTCGTTTGCTGGTTGATGCTGTCCGTGAACCGCTGCCAAGACACAGTGTGAAGACACTCTTGAAGGGCAACTAAGGCATCCCTAGACATCTGGTAACGATGGAGCAGGTCAGGGGTTGTGATGGCTTGAAACAAAAGACCATCACTTCAGCCTCCTCCTTCGCCTCCTGTATACATGCATCAAGCGTCCAGGAGTGGGCAGTATGGCGTTGTTGGAGGTGTGGCCGGGAGACATATAGCCTATAAAAGTCATGAGTAGTAGATACACTATCAGAGTACAACTGTTCAGGTGAAAAATTATCAAATGTAGGGAATACATGCGCCATAAATAAGATGCAAGTCGGGCAATATTTAAGGGGCACAGCTGTACGTAAACGAGTGGCTGAAGCACTTGACCCAGCAGGTAGAGAATAATGAAACCGAAGAGCCAAGTGATCAGAGTATATATTTGGCACTGAGGAGCACTGGACCTAAGATGCTGTCAGGCCAGATGAGAGGATGTAATCCAGAGTACCTCCCCAGCAATGAGTGGAACCGCCAGTGTCCCAGCATGTCAGATGATGCTTGCAGATGTATGAAAGGAGAAAAACACCATTACAATTAATAGAGCCAGAACCATCACCCAAGTCAGAATGCCGAGCATTAAAATCTCCCATATACACCATACCACACACTGTTAGAGAAGGAAGAGCCTCAAGAGTGAGTCTAGCAGGAGCAAAATATGCATTACATAATTGGAGTACTCCATCCCCAGGTAGGACCTCAAAGAGCTGAATGATCATGTGGCAAGGAGCTATGTATGTAAGTCAGGAGACCATTCCTTACTAAATGAACATATGGCACATAATCTGAGAGGGGAGGAGCTTGCCCAGCAGCGAGAGGCCATCCTGGAAATGCCTCCTGGCGAAAAATAACACTGGGATGATGACGAAAAACTTAGGCCTTGAGTTGAATAAGATTAGTATAACTCCTCTTCTTCTCTCACTTCTCTCTCTTGTGTTCTCATCTTCTTCTCTCTCTTATGGTCTCCCCTTCTCTCCTCCTCCTCTCTTCTTCTCTTCTCACTACACACCTGTAAAGTAAACATATTAATTAGTATTAAACCTTTTTGTGTGTTGAGTACAATATATTTATAAATCCAACCTACATATACATACATACATACAAACTGTATATTATATAAATCATACAGGGCAATTAGGTTGATCTTAAGGGGAGAATTCTTATTGGTAAGTTGGAAGGCTACTGAAAATAATAATAATAATAATAATAATAATAATAATAATAATAATAATAAATAAAATAATAATACCAGTAATGATGATGAAAATAATAATAACAATAATAATAATAATAATAATAATAATAATATCCTAACTCTACCAGAAAACAGATACATTCAATGGTACTACTAATAATTTACGGATGTGTTTCATGGCATAGTTTGGAGGAATCAGTAGTACTCAATAATAAATAATAATAATAATTATTATTATAATAGAAATAATAATAAAAATAATAATAATAATAATAATAAAAATAATAATAACAATAAAAATAATAATAATAAAAATAATAATAATAAAAATAATAATAATAAAAATATTCTCTTTTAAGTGAATTGGAAGGCTACTGATTCCTCCGAACTATTTTTCCAAGCAACAGAACACCATTATTTTTGTTCATCTGGTCCTGTTTCCTGGCATTATTATTATTGTTATTATTATTATTGTTATTGTTTTTATTATTATTATTATTATTATTATTTATTATTATTGTTATCATTGTTATTAATATTATTATTTTTGTTCATCTGGTCCTGTTTCCTGACATAATTTGGAGGAATCAGACCTTCCAATTCACCAACAAATTAATTTTCCCTTAAACTAAGAGAGCCATATAGAAATAATAATAATGTGAGCTTTAATAATAATAATAATAATAATATTAAGAGCCATACAGAAAGTGATTTGTACAGTCATGGGTAATAGTGTTGGACAGCAACTGAAAAGAGATAAAAAAGTGAGTCTTCTAAATCCTTCCCTTCCTCCTTCCCTGTCTTCCTCTCTTCTTCCTTCCTTCCTTCCCTGTCTTCCTCCCTGTCTCTCTCTCTTCTTCCTTCCTTCCCTCCCTCACTGTCTCTCTCTTCTTCCTTCCTTCCTTCCTTCCCTCCCTCCCTGTCTCTCTCTCTTCTTCCTTCCTTCCTTCCCTCCCTCACTGTCTCTCTCTCTCTCTTCTTCCTTCCTTCCTTCCCTCCCTCACTGTCTCTTTCTCTTCGTCCTTCCTTCCTTCCCTCCCTCACTGTCTCTCTCTTCTTCCTTCCTTCCTTCCCTCCCTCCCTCACTGTCTCTCTCTCTTCTTCCTTCCTTCCTTCCCTCCCTCACTGTCTCTCTCTCTTCTTCCTTCCCTCCCTCACTGTCTCTCTCTCTTCGTCCTTCCTTCCTTCCCTCCCTCACTGTCTCTCTCTCTTCTTCCTTCCTTCCCTCCCTCCCTCACTGTCTCTCTCTCTTCTTCCTTCCTTCCTTCCCTCCCTCACTGTCTCTCCCTCCCTCCTTCCTTCCTTCCCTCCCTCACTGTCTCTCTCTCTTCCTCCTTCCTTCCTTCCCTCCCTCACTGTCTCTCTCTCTTCTTCCTTCCTTCCATCCCTCTTTCCCATCCTCTAAACCTCTCTCAACGTTGAGAATAGTTTGGAAAATTCACTTGTTGGAACTGTGTCTAGTTGCTCTCCAACCAACACTCCTTGTACCCTGGTCCACCACTATCACCCATGACTGTACAGTCAGAGGCAAATGTGAACCTGTAATTTATCACCAACAAGTACAGTCTGTGTCAATAATAATCATCCACATATGGGTATCTCAAACAATTTACTGTGTAATGTTTTCACGTTCACAAATGATGTTATTGTTTTAAGTAGTGTGTAGCTGCTTGTATTAAATTAAAAGATGATAGTTAACCTGTGTGTGTGTGTGTGTTATTGTTTTAAGTAGTGTGTAGCTGCTTGTATTAAATTAAAAGATGATAGTTAACCTATTTATTGTAAAGTTTATCATCCAAGGAACAGAGGGAAGCTGTCAAACTCTTATGTGAGTTACCCCTATATGGATGATTATATTTGACACCAACTGTAGGTGTGGTTGTTTGTTGTTGATAGTAACAGACTGTATGTCAAGTTTATATTAAGGTGGTGCGGGAATAGGGGGGTTTAGGGGGGTGCGGGAATAGGGGGGTTTAGGGGGTGCAGGAGTAGGGGACAGGCTTGGGGGGGGGGGGGTTGGGGGGTGCGGGAATAGGGGGACAGGCTTGGGGGGGGTAGAAAGCGTGTCCCCCTACTCCCGCACCTCCCCAAGCCTGTCCCCCTATTCCCGCACCCCCCAACCCCCCCCCCCCAAGCCTGTCTCCTACTCCCGCACCCCCCCACCAAAAAAAACAAGTCTTTTATTTGTAGTAAATGTGGACCAACTGACTCCACCAACCAAACTATTACAACCAACAACAACAACAAATATAACAACAATGTAATGCCATAAACACTTACAGTTGTTGTTGTTGTTGTAGTTGTAGTTCCTCAAGCTCCTATAGTAAATGCTTGTACTGTTGTTGTTGTTGTTGATGGAAGGAAGAACACAGTGGACAACAAACAAACAATGTAAGGTTCCTCAGTCTCTTGTACAACTCCACAACTCTGTAACAAAATACAACCTATTTAATTTATGGATGAGCAAAGATAAGTGAAAAAATGGTTCATTAGCTTCCCAACCAACCACACTTGTAAGGCTTCATTATTTTCCAAAAGGTGAGTATCCACATTTACAAAATCTATCCAACAGTTAGATAATGATGATCACTGTATAGTTTACTCACCAAATTCATTAAATAATTCACCCACAAGTCATTTAATAATAATAATAAAAATAATAATAATACCAGTAATAATAATAATAATAATAATAATAATAATGATAACTGTATAGTTAACTCACCAAATTAATTAAATAATTCACCCATAAGTCATTTAAAAAGGTTAACATTCTTTCGCTTGCGTGCTTACAAACCAATACCAACCACTGTGGAATCGACTCAAAGATAGGTACAGTAGGTAAATAGATAAATAGACAGATATATAGACTGAGAGACCTCCAGATACAAAGATATGTAAGTAAGTATATAGATAGAGAGACAAACATACTGTAAATAGTGCATAAATAGTTAATGTGTACAGTTACGGAAGCATATTCTGCCCCACATTTGTTTGGCATGTGGATATATCTGGCAACTCTCTCTGAATAGACAGCAGTTCATACGAACCCCAATGACTGAACCACCAATGACCTCCAGTCACGAAGAGAGTGTGTGAAATTTCAGGTCACAAATCATATATTTAATAATTTTCATTGATATCACACACACTCTTCGTGACTGGAGTTCTGTGGTGGTTCAGTCTTTGGGGAAAGAAGATTTAGGGCTTTATGCCTATCGACTCATGGTGTTGGTCATTATGGCAGACAAGTCTAGTTCATATGAGCTGCTTTTTATTCAGAGAGAGTTGCCAGATATCTCCACATGCCAAACAAATGTGGGGCACAATATGCTTTCGTAACTGTATATGTTTTAGAATTAGCATGAATTTATTCTGTCTTATCTGGACTGAGGTAGACTACTGGGACATAATCGAGGAGGGTGGTGGGTGGAGAAATAGTGGTTTATCCAATAAACAATATGATAATATTTTTTTTTTTTTTTTTTTGCTAATTTTAACGAATACTTTTTTTTTTTATTGTTATTGTATTTTTTAGAAGTAATACTACTACTTCTAAGAGTATTGGTACTAAAATATCTAGTAGTAGAACTAATAGTAGTAGTAGTAGTAAGGCCATGATGCATACTTTTCCAGATGCACCCATGATTTTAAAACTGAACATTTTTTATCACCGCACGCCTTTCAAGCTACATCAACTACTGGGGGCGTGGTCAAGGATGGACACACCCTTACCATCACACATTGCAATTTTGCAAAAACAGTCGTTTTTATATCAAGGTCAGTAACTGTTCACACACACACACACACACACACACACACACACACACACCTCTTTGGTTAAGGTCAGTTCAACATACTTTACAAATTTGAGTAATTATTTATTGTAACTTGCCTACACTGTTTATAGAAAATTAAAATTAATGAAGGAGAAGGTGAAGAAACTAAGGAATATATATTATGGTACACTTGCAATCCAAAATTTGTATCCAGCTCGTGTTGAAGTTTCGAATAATTTGACATACTAGTGAACCAATTACACGCTTATCCAGTTTCATGTTTGCTTGAGCTCGCTTAATATTTGATCAGGCTATTCGAAGCAAGCCTGGATACATATTTTGGATTGCGAGTGTACCTAATATAACACTACCATAAAGGATTAACGAGAGAGGAAGAAGACTGTTCCAGGCATGGTAGACCCTGTAGGACGAGAGTTATGGTGACAGAGACGAGGGACAACAAACAGAAAGTAATTTAAAAAGGAAAGGATGGACAGCTGAAGAATTGATAGGCAGTGGTTCGGGTCCCAAGGAGCACCATAATTGCTCATCTCATGAAGAGCCAAATACTTCACTGAACATAACCTCCGCATCACTTCTGTGTTGATGGGTTATTGATTCCTCTAAACTGCTTCAATGCAGATCCCATAATGAAGTAATCTGTATTCTGGCAGAGTTTGGAATCAGGCACTCTCAAATAAACTCAAATGTCTTCCTTCATAATTACCTAAGCATTTAAGAATATTATTACCTTTAACTGTCCCTCTTTTCCTTTTATCTCCTTCGTGCTTGCTGGTTTGCTGTCCCACATCTAGCACCTTCTCCCTTGTCATAATAAAAGAGTTGTAGAGGCTGAAAGCCACTATAATTATCTTTCTTGGTTTTGGAGCATCAATACCTTATGAAATATAATATGCAGACAACTAGGTTGCCTGAGATACCAGTTGAAGCAGTCCATATGATCCCGTACCATAGGCAATACATAACGAAGAAATCAGAAAACGGAACTCTGTGGCATAGTCCAGAGCTTGATTGATTGATTAATTTATATCATCTATAAGATAGATACAAATATAACCTAGGCTTCAATACTCCTAAAGAGAGAAGCAGCAAAATTAAAAGGACATATAATCGAAAACTCACATTTTACTAAAATAACCTGATTAAGTAAAAGATACAAAATTATAAATATAAAAGTAAAACAAACATTGAACTATCTAAAAAAGAAACCATAAAAATCACAACTTGTGGAAGAGGCCAGAATCCTCCACAAAGGAGAGGGTGATCCCTCCCACACTATAAGCCTCCTCCCCAAACACCTAAGAGAGGCTGTAAGAACCGTCCCCCATCCTGTACTCGGAGAAGTACAGCTCCGGACAGATCAAGGGACCCCACCTCTTCCACCAGCTACTTGGTGTGAGCCTCAGTGGATCTGGTATCACTGGCAGGTGGAGGGGGGGAGGGGAGAAATGTGGGCGGAGTTATATAGGGGGTAATGTGGAGGCGTTACCAATGTTGAGCCATCCAGAAATTTGAATCCCGAACCACTTGTGATCATGGATGTGAACCACTCACTGGAAGGTGGTAGGAGGGGTTGGGTTGAGGAGAGGGTGTAAAGCTTCACAAGTGATGGAGAGAATTATTGGATCAAGTAGCTAAAGATTATAAACGAACAAAGCTCACTGTCGCCTTTATTATGTTTTCTTCTGTAATCTAAATCCAACTCTGATGCTACATTCTATAAGATATTATTTATTATTTGAAATGAATCCAGATTTTACGTAATACAATTCACACGACACCATTATTTTATGACTAATATATCAAGCCATGCACCACCTACACAGTGTTGAAATAAATTTCAAGTAAATCCTTTATCGTTACCCTGTATTATTCACGACATTTTCTAAGAAACTTTTAGTGTGTAACTGGTTACCAAAGGATAATAGTTATATAGTGTAAGTTAATCTTTACCCAATAACCACTCCATCTGTTCTCCCCCACCCCATCCTCCCTTATTCCATTCGCTGTTTCCTCTCCCTCCTTCCCAGCAATCCTTTACTCTCCATCTTACCACCATCACCAACATTCTGTGTGTTGCTGCATAATCTGTTAATGCGCAAACAAGACCAGAATAGAAATAAAAGTGATATTTGGTATGCAAATACAATCCGTTATATATGACGAATATATTTATTACCCTTATTTATTTATCTGAGGTCAACATTCAGACGCCGGTGTTAGTGAACCAATCACAAGATTTAGAGGATATTGTGTCGGCACTAATGTTATTACTAATTAAAACAGGGAAAAATTGAAATAAGACATTTATTGGTTATTGTTTACATGACTTGTCAGTTTAGGTGAAAACTCCACAAGTCCTCGTTACGAAGCCTTCCACACCCATAACCCAACTGTGACTGTAGGCACCACACTGTAAATGATGAACACGTTATATGTATAGTTGTTGTTATTAATTGGTGTCATACAATTATAATACCTGTTAACTTAATATAACCTCAAGTTTTTACTTCGACCTCACGTTTGCATTAAGCATGTGTAATGTTTTTTTTTTATTATTATTATAATCACCTGGATATGTATTGCTTTAGACCCTTAGCCACGATGAGATACAGTGTATACACTATTTATATACGGTACACTTCTATGAACACATTAAGGCTTGAAATACTGTAGATTACATATTTCATGTTCTTACTCATCAATTTGTTACTAGTATCGTGTCCAGCCACCCTCCTTCTCAATGACAGCCTGCAGTCGCTCGGGCATTGAGGCACCATGCCTTCTCACTATATCGGGTTTTCCCCGAAAAATCTCCCACTGTGCTCTGGTGTGCCGTAACAACTCTGCTGTGGTTCTCTCTCGTTCCGGCTCCCACGTGTTAACAATAGAACCCCATAGATTTTCTATGGGGTTCATATCACAGTTCTAACTAGACCAATCTATCACCTGCAAATTATCTTGAGCAGCAAACCATTCTTGAACTATCCTGGCCATATGGATAGGGCATCGGTCGTGTTTAGGACAGATGAGGGTGAGTAGTTGAAAAGAAATTAAAAACAATTAGTATATCTGCTTCATTATATTGCATTTGATCTATTAAATAAAGAACACTGTCTATTGTTCACCCCTGTAGAGAGATACTGATTATTATCATTTGGATATTAAGCAACAAATAACGGAGCCGAGACAATCCCTTTTCTGTCTTCAGCTCTCCCTGTATTCTTTTCGCCCCTCATGCTGGCAGTCCCCCTCTTTATCTCCTTTTCTCGCTGTAAAATAAATAATCATATGCCTATATCTTTCAAGTAACTGGCAACCTCACACAACCTCTTCTCACTTGTCTTCTCTCTCTCACACTCCCCCTTCCTTCCTTGCCTTCTGTAGTATTCTTTATCTTTTCTTTATCATATTTTTAACCTTCTCATTCGTTCTTTCAAAGTTTTAATCACATAGGCCTTTCTCCCTTATCACCTATAGTGCTTCAAATTTATGCAAGCGAAATGCTGCGGCTGGGATAATATGGTTAATACCGTTTTGGTTCTTTGTATTCTGTGGATTTACAAAACAACTAGAAATTCATAGCGAAGGATATGATAATAGTTATGTAGAACAAGTGTTGGCAGATACACATTCTTGACGGGATAATCCCAGCCACAGCATTTCGCCTACTTAAAACAGAAGGACTATAGGTTTCATGCATTGCCATTTGCCAGTCTGTTGCTAGTCAGAATATTAACTTGTTAAACCATTTTGCAGGAAAGAGAAATATATATATATATTTTTTTAAGTTACTTATGGGCATTATTTAGATATATTAACTTACTTTTACTTACATCCAGCATTACTGTGCAGAACATGTGACACAATAAGGACCACAAAGACAGTAATGGTGGTCAACGTGATTCTCATTAATCTCTCTATATGCTACTGAAAACAATGTTTTATGCTCAACTACAGAATTATGTTCTCAGCATGATAATGATAGCCAAAGATAATGAAAACAATATAAACAAATTAACATTTATTGCACAACAAATATGCTTATGCCTCGGTGCTACTGTTTCAAGGGAGTAACCAGCCCACACTGAATCACATGGAACCTGAAAAGTTTGAATACAAGATCAATTATATATATATAAATACAATACCATATTATATCTGTTTGTCTATCTACGTCTTTGTGTATATGGCACTTTTATTAATATTCACGATCAGCACTGTGAAATATAAATTTAAATTTATTTGGCAAAGCAGAGGACACTGACTAGTATGGCAACCTACCATACGGAAGACCTCCACGTTGCACTACACACCGCAGAAGCCGATGCACAGACCTTGCTGTCAGCGAGAGGACCATCAGGAGAGTGTTGCACGAAGGGTAATAAATATATTCGTCATATATAACGGATTGTATTTGCATACCAAATATCACTTTTATTTCTATTCTGGTCTTGTTTGCGCATTAACAGATTATGCAGCAACACACAGAATGTTGGTGATGGTGGTAAGATGGAGAGTAAAGGATTGCTGGGAAGGAGGGAGAGGAAACAGCGAATGGAATAAGGGAGGATGGGGTGGGGGAGAACAGATGGAGTGGTTATTGGGTAAAGATTAACTTACACTATATAACTATTATCCTTTGGTAACCAGTTACACACTAAAAGTTTCTTAGAAAATGTCGTGAATAATACAGGGTAACGATAAAGGATTTACTTGAAATTTATTTCAACACTGTGTAGGTGGTGCATGGCTTGATATATTAGTCATAAAATAATGGTGTCGTGTGAATTGTATTACGTAAAATCTGGATTCATTTCAAATAATAAATAATATCTTATAGAATGTAGCATCAGAGTTGGATTTAGATTACAGAAGAAAACATAATAAAGGCGACAGTGAGCTTTGTTCGTTTATAATCTTTAGCTACTTGATCCAATAATTCTCTCCATCACTTGTGAAGCTTTACACCCTCTCCTCAACCCAACCCCTCCTACCACCTTCCAGTGAGTGGTTCACATCCATGATCACAAGTGGTTCGGGATTCAAATTTCTGGATGGCTCAACATTGGTAACGCCTCCACATTACCCCCTATATAACTCCGCCCACATTTCTCCCCTCCCCCCCTCCACCTGCCAGTGATACCAGATCCACTGAGGCTCACACCAAGTAGCTGGTGGAAGAGGTGGGGTCCCTTGATCTGTCCGGAGCTGTACCTATGATGAAGGTCCGTAAGGCTGGGGTACACCACAAGAAGATGCCGCAGTCAAGGGAACTAGACAATCATCACAGTAGAGAGGGGGAGCCCTCACCATTAAAAATCCAGGAGCCAAACGTGAGTGGCCAATGCGGAGACGGGCAAGAGCAGTCTCCCACCGGCGTGACAGACCGCTGTAGCTCCACAGGAAGTCGATTTAAGCAATGCCAACAACGAACCATCAAGGACTGGCAATGGAGATCAAGAGGTGACTTAACAGCTCTACCAGGAGATTGGGGATTGGGGACGACCTGAAGACTCCAGTCGCCAGACGTACCCCAGCATTATGAACAGAGTCTAAGACTCTGAGATGGGCAGCCGTGGAAGAGGAATAAACCTCACACCCATAGTCGAGTTTTGACCTAATAAAAGCACAATATAGGTGGAGGAGGGTGGCCCAATCAGCCCCCCAGAACATATGGCCCAGGTCTCTCAACAGGTTGAGAGTCTGAAGGCAAGAGACCATAAGTGAATGAAGATGGGGAACCCAAGTCAAACGTCTGTCAAAAAGTAGACCCTAAAAGCGAGTCTCCTCAACACAATGTATCCGATGACAATACATGAATAAATCCAGATCGGGGTGGATGCCCCGAAGGCTGCAGAAGTGCATAACAACCGTCTTGGGAGAAGAGAAGCGAAACCCATGAGAACCAGCCCAATGCGACAGCCTGTCGAGGGCAACCCGCATGCGCTGCTCCGCCACTAACATATGGGAAATAGCAAACCAGATCGCCAGGTCGTCAACATGCATTGAGTTGGCTACACTGTCCAGAAGGGATGCGGCAATGGCGTTAATTGGCACTGCAAACAATGTGATACTGAGGACGCTTCCCTGGGGTACGCCCTCCTCCTGTGCTACGGGTGCAGAGAGGGCTGTACTAACCCTCACACAAAAACTGCGACCACTAAGAAACTCCTTAAGAAAGAGCGGAAGTTGACCCCACAGACCATATGCATGGAGTTGCTGCAGGATGCCATATTGCCATGAAGTGTCATAGACTTTCTCTAAATCAAAGAATACACATACCAGGTGTTGATGTCGTGCAAATACCTCACATGCAGCAGCTTCCAGCCTGACCAGAGCGTCTGTAGTGGAACGGTGTTAACGAAAGCCAGACTGGGACGGAGACAGAAAACAACCCTGTTCGAGGAAGAGCACCAGTATGACATTCAATATCTTCTCAAATAGTTTGCCCCCCCAAGCGGGAACCACCTTGATGTGTCTCTAAGACCTGATGAGCTAGACTAGAGGGGGCTCTGGCCCCTGCTCTTCACCGATTTCACGAAGAGAAGGCTTCCCATACTAGAAAGGTCGCCCGTGAGAGACCAGACTAAATGGTTCCCTTGTCATATGCTGCCAGTACTAACCAACTGTGCTGCCCAATAGAGGGACAGCCCACTAGGGCTCGTCCTGTGTTGGATGGTTGAGTGTCTGGGCCGGGAGATGTTGGGGAAGGGGGTCTCAGCACCGTCGTGGGCAAACATTCGAGCCATTGGGGCTGCTTTTTATAACGAGTTGGTGACCAGCGCTCGATCCCCTCATCTGCCAGGTAGGTAGGAGCTCTTGGCTCTTTGGGCCATATAACCATAACATATGACATATGGATAACGATAAGTCTCATTGTCTTCCTCGAGCGGTGGTCGACCAGGCCCTAGAGACGTCACTCTCTGATTGTGGCGGTAAGCAGAAGGCTGCTAATAAGAGGTCAGATATTGTGTTGACGAACCCTGTTAGCAGTTTGGACACATTAATGCTGACTAATGTGCTTGCATCCCTATCCTATGGCGCTATCCACTCTGTTTGTCAATGTTTTGGAGTGGTTCTTCGAATTCGAATCACCTATGACAGTGACTGCAGATTGAATCGTTGCTATATTACTTATAATACAAATGCTGCTGCCAAAGTAGCTTTTGAGGCAAAAAATTCTATATCTTTGGGGGATACTCATTGTAAGGTTCAAATGATGCGGTCCATAAATGTAGTTGACAGTGACAATGATTACAGCTCTAACATCTTCGATGGCTCTGTTAAGCATGTCCCTAAGGAGCGTCGTGTTCCTACACCATTTTGGTTTTTGACTTACTACAGGAATGGGCGGAGTAACCTCATCCATGCTTTTAGGTATCTGGGAAAATAAATTGGATTAATACCGATGGGCCACATAAAGTAGTACGGTAAGGGTGTTTTAATCAGAGCCAAAGATCTTACACAGGCCATGATGCTCCTCAATTTCCCCAGTCCTTCTGGTGGCATGTTTGAATCCATCAAACAACATCGAACATTAATTTTAATTATATCAAGGGGCGTATGTATAATAAGGACCTATATGAATTATCAGAAGAGGACATTCTTGCTATGTGCCCAGATAGTGTCCAACGAGTAACAAAGATGAAAGGCAGTAAAAATATGATCATCCTCACTTTCTATGGCTCGCATATCCCAGATCGCATTAACATCAACCCCACCTCTTTTGAGGTGAAGCCTTTTGTTGAGCGTCCTTTACAGTGTTTCTGTTGTTATGAGTTTGGTCATGGGAGGAGGAACTGCAACAACTGTTCCCGATGTGGTAATTGTTCCGCTCTTGACTCACATCCTACTTCTGAGTGTCAGTCAGAGAGTTACTGCTTTTACTGCATGGACGCTCAACCCTTACGTTCGAGCCAATGTAAGATGTACCTCCTTGAGCAGGATATCCTCCACTTGGCTAACACCCAATTCATCAGCATTGGCAGTGCCAGAGGGCAACTCAACTTCAGGTGACAGAAGGATGGTGGTATTAAGACATACGACTCTTCCCTTCGCCCTAAATTGGTTGCAGCACCTCTCAACTCTCTCAAGAAGCAGCTTACTCTAGTGAGAGCGTTTCTAAGGTTTCACTACATAATAGTTTCTCTGTCTTGGAAACTATATCAGACACTCATTCTGGTGACCCTTCAACTGATGGTAATTCTCAGACTTTAACTAAACGTGTCAATGTGGTAGAGGTTCACGCTGCCACACGCTCTCCAAAACGGAAACATAAGGCAACTAAACTGCAACAGAGACGTCTTCATGATTCTTCTGAGGCACTTGACTCTATGGACGTTCTTCTTGCAAAGCAACCGTCTCTGTAGACTCATCCATAGTTTCCTCTCAATTTCACCAGAAGCGTTCTTGTGGTTCTGATGAATCTCTTGATTCAACAGATGTTCCCCCTCGCAAGTTTCCTTTGGGAACATCGGAGGGGAGTGAAGTGAATGTGGATGCCTTGGATTTTGTTACTTAAAAAAATTCAGTTTCTCTTCCGCTTGAGCAGCGGAGTGATTCTTCCACCTGTATTATGGATGTTAACATATCTGCCTGTGTCAGTGATACCACTGCTGTACAGGACAATACCAATGTGGTTGTTTCAAAGAATATCCCTGCTCATCTACCTTCACTTACTAACATATCAGATGCTTCAGGAACTCGTGTATGTGTCCCAATTACTACTCCTCGGGTTCGCTCTTCTTCTAGTGGCCCAGGATTAGACAAAACTTGTCGTTTGAGAAAAACCTCTGGTCAAGGTGGTAGTGGGAACAAAAATCTGTACAAAAGTAACCCTGTTCAAGGTTCTTCAGTGGAATTGCCGTGGCTTGCGTGCCTCTTGGGAGGAACTGAGTGTTCTTCACTCTCGTTTCTCTCCTGCATGTGTTTCTCTCCAAGGTTCTGGAGGAACTTCTGGTATGCCACCCTCGTTTTGGTGGATTTAAGTAGGTCCTATGTAAATATTTGTCTGAATTCTCGTGTTTCATACTATTATGTTTTCGTGATGTGTGTGTGTGTTTGTGTAGTCATTGTATTTTCATGGGTCCAGCCTACTCTTATGTTTTGTTGTCTGTCTTTTGACTGATGCTACGGCGCAACAATAATAAAAAAAAACCTCACCCCATACACATTCTTGGAAACAATACCATATTCTATAAACAGATCCCTATATATCTCATATTTTCTATTTACACTATAAAAAAATTTCTCTTGAAATAAATTAATAATAATAATAATAAGTTCATATTTTATTATTATTATTATTATTATTATTATTATTATTATTATTATTGTTATTATTATTATTATTATGATTATTATTATTATTATTATTATTATCCAGGAACTCTGACATTTATGTTTTTATTTTTCTTAATTAATCAGGAGATTAGAGTCAGTGTAATCGCTTGTCCTGTGATACAGCCCCCCTCCCTTCCTTCTCTCTCTCTCTCTCTCTCTCTCTCTCTCTCTCTCTCTCTCTCTCTCTCTCTCTCTCTCTCTCTCCTTCACAGTGAGTGGACGCCTCCTCTCTCCTGCTGCTCACTCACTTCGTCTTACGGAAGAAAGTTTAAATATTATACCTTCTTCATCTACTCTACCTGGTGGTAGTACACCAGTATGGAATACTCAGGATCAACTCATTTTTCTGGTCTTGAAGAGGATCTTTTAATCAGTGACGATGAGGAGGGTGAAAAAAACTGGCCCAGAATACAACCGCCGGTTGGTGCAGGACTGCCGGTTGCCCCAGTGATGCTAGACCAGCCTTCTACATCGACTTCCAATGCTGCTTCAGCTCCTAAGCGACAGTTGGAGGACATGGGCACCAGCAGTGAGGAATCTAAATCACCAGTGTCTAAAGTTTCTAAGCTTGAGAAAGGTAACAACCAACAGTGTGGTTATAATCGTGACCTTGCATCCCCCCTCCAAGGACCACCTCCATCCAGACCTGTACCCTCCATTCCAGCATTTGCACCCCGGGATGAATACATCAAATTTATGTTTGAGGAAAATATAACTGTTGATGTGAAGTTAAGATGGTTAACGGAAATCAATCGAACCTACCAGCTTGATAACACCCTGGCTGAAGTAAAGATGTCAGCAGTGACTTCAAAGTTCGTGTATATATCTAGGAAACGAGCAGATATTATACAAAGTGTTGAAAAAGGTGAATATCTTTCTCTTAAGCTTGTTCAGCAGGATTCTCCTGATAGACCTCGTAAACTACCGACGTATCTCATCACTCGTTATCCGGTTGGTGTGGACCCTACCCTCAGTAAGGAAATGAAAGGTGTTTACTCTACACGACGCTTCTATCAGGACGGAAGACCTATCAGTAGAATTGTCGTCACATGGACACTGCAAGATCCTCCACCAACAACATTTGAGTATTCCTTTCTGCCATGTCTCCCACCATGTGAAATACGCAAATTTGATAATGATCAGCCATCTTGTTACAGGTGCTGGGGGATCGGGCATATATCACGGTATTGCCAAGGTGTGGAGAGGTGTGCCTGGTGTGCTGAGAGTCACGACTCGCGTACCTGTCCTCACCGAATCTCATCACAGCCTCCCACTGACAGAGATTCCACCATTCGGCCACCACCCCCACCTCCTGAAGTCACTACACATTGGCGGTGCCCTCGTTGCCAGGAACCTGGAGTGAGTGTGTGGCACGGTTGTTCTCGTCAACGAATGAATTTGCCCAAACCACTTAATAACGCACCACCACCACCACCACCAAAAGTAAATGTATCTACGAGTGTGTTCAACTCGCCACAGATTCAGGCTCTTCGTAGTGCAGTGGATGGGATGGTAAATAGATGTGCCACTGTTGAGTCTCGGTGTGACTCAATTGAAAATCAACTGGGAAAGATAGAAGCTACCATTGAGTCCCTGGTTGAAGCACAACAAGCGACAATCTCTTCTGTCAACTCCCTTTCTGATAAGTTGGATAACATCCTCTCTCGCATATCAAATGTAGGCGAGAAGGTTCCCTCTTCTAGTGTGACAAACATCGCAGGTACTCAAGCCCGCAAAAAGAAGAATGTACGATAATAGGACCCAGCAACTACATGTTGTCTCCTGGAATGCTTGTGGAATTACTGCATTTGATATACTTGCTGCCCTTCAGGCTTATGTTTATAGACATAATCCACAAATTATATTTATTCAGGAAGCTTTTGTGGGACAACGTGAAGTTAGAACTGCTCCATCACTCACAGGATTCTCTTCATATATTCATAATCCACGACATGGTCTGATTACCTATATTCACTCCTCATTACCACATAGACTACTGTACAACTCTAACAATAATGACACAACCTTTCAATTGATAGAGGTAGCAGCTGGTGATGGAAAATTACAGATATGTAATGTGTATTCTGCCTCTGGTAGATTAAATGTTAATGTTCTCCCTCCACCAACAGATCAAGGCATCATCTATGTGGGAGATTTCAACGCACGTCATACAGAACTAGGGGATATGTCTACAATAAATACGAATGGTCGACAATTACTTCATTATATACAACGTAACCATCTAACTCGCTGGGAAACAAGGGGAGCTACACATGCCCATGGAGGGACCTTGGATCATATTGTCACATTTGGCCTTGTTGAGGCCCACGTCAACTGTACTTCCATTGCAGCTCTGTTTTCTGATCATGTGGCACTCGCCATCCAGTACTCAATTCCTGCTCGTCACACTTCACCTCATCATCGTTCCCGTATAGATATTCCACCTAAATACTGCCCTAATTATATTGCCTACATGACAGCCGTTTCACCTACATTTGATAAAACGTCACCTGAAGTCCTGTACACTTCATTGGTAACTAAAACTCAAAATTTTTATTCCCAGTATGTATCCAGACTCCACATACAAAGACGTGGAGCGGCATCATCCTGGACTCTAGATGAACGGATACTACAGGCAGAGAGGGCAACAGTGCAGGATGGTCTTCTCTTCCAGAGGGACCCCACACCACACCACCTCCATCAATATCAGAACTCCAGAGACTTGTTAGTTAATATGCAGGGCTGCATGAGGACTGAGGCATGGAGGAAATTCACTGATAACATCAATCAACAAACAAGTAATGGGACAATGTGGAGGCTAATTAAAAGAGTAACGAAAAGGAAGTCCGCCTGTGTCCTCCATCATAGCCCTGAAGAATATGCGCAGCAGCTCATCAATGAATGGTCCAGGCAGTCACAGGTAACTAGCCTGCCCATGCATGTACAAGCGGCACTGGCTGAACAGGAGCATAACCGCACTCTAAAGTTGATGGGTGCAATACTGGAAGATGATGACGAGGATGCCATACCCTTCACAGAAGAAGAACTACGACGGGCCTTAGCAAGAGGAAAAGCCACTGCCCCTGGAGACGATGGCATTACTTACTCCGTGTTAAGATTGCTACAAAAAGTACCAGAAAACCCACTTCTACACTTGTACAATCTGTGTTTTAGCTTAGGATACGTACCGATTGCCTGGACTAGAAGCACAATTACACCCATCCCTAAGCCTGGCACAGATAAATTTCGTCCAGTCTCGCTCACCTCGTGCTTTTGCAAGGTTATGGAGGGAATGTTGCTAAATCGTCTCATGTACAGTATGGAAGATATGCTATCGGATAGACTCTTTGGATTTTTGCCACACCGCAGTACGCATCACTGTTTGGTGGAATTATATACTCGTCTCTCGCATAACAGTGTGGTTGCGTTCATAGACTTGAAAAGTGCATTTGATGTGGCAAACAAACATGTAATTCTTGATCAACTAGTAGATTTTGGAATAAAGGGACAACTTCTCAAGTGGATAAGAGGATATCTTAGTAATAAAAAATCTCGAGTGCATTATAAAGGGGCTTGTAGTACCTTCAAAGATTTTGAACTCGAAACCCCACAAGGGGGGGTTTTGAGCCCTTTTTTATTCAATTTACTTATGCACCGATTGCTTACAGATCTGCCAGAAGTACCTGATACCACAGTGACTTGTTATGCGACGATATTTGTATACATTCTACATCACCTTGCAACCTTCAAATTATGCTCGACTTTTTCTTCAGATCTGCTACCAAATGTGGCCTGATTACATCCCCGGAGAAGAGTAGAATCTTTTCGACTAAGAACCCAAGATTACTACCAGAATTTACCATTGGAGACTGTGTCATTCCACTGTGTAGACAGTACACCTATCTTGGAGCTCCAGTGTATATCCCTCGTACTCCACGGGCACAACGGACACACCCCATAGTAGAAAACCTTCTTAATCGACTCTACAAGCGATTTACACCTTTAAAGTGGCTAACCAATAACGCAACTGGAATTTCTATCGATGTAGCAAGAACAGTCTATATTGCTTTCATCCGTTCTGTTATTGATTATCTTTCCCCTTTTCTCATTCAGTTACCTTTAGCCTCCTTAGATCCCCTTGAAAAGTTTCAAAACAAAGTGATGAGAATTATTTTGGGCTGCCCCATGTCAAACAGAATTGTAAATATGCTGACGGAACTTAGATTGCCACCAATAAAGGAAAGAATCTGTTCCAATGTAACACGATTCACTGTAAAGTGTCTTCATTACAATCATATAGCTACTCATTACTCACAAATAATTAAAAATACACTAAGGCAACGACAACGTGTTCCCCCTCTCCAGGCTGGCGGTCGCACACTCATTAAGAATGTTTCTCGTATTTTACAGACGTTAAACATAGATATCCCTGAGGCAGAACCTGTTGCTGGTCCACCACCATGGATGATTCCCTCTCCAACAATCCACTACACACCAACCACCAAGACTACTCTCACTGCTCTGAAGAAACAACTGGCATTAGAGTCCATCACAAATGTATCTTCTTCTGGCCTCGAATTGCATAAGGTTTATACGGATGGGTCTCTACAGCCGGATGGGTCAGCAGGATGTGGGGTTTTCTCATCAGACATGGATCCACCACATGGAGGATGGGTTGGAAGAAGACTTCCCGACTCCTCCAGCTCTACATATTGTGAACTGCATGGAATTCTAGATGCAGTTAGACTAATTTATCAAAAGAATGTTAATGCCATGGTGATCAGTGACTCTAAATCTGCCCTTCAGGCTCTGTCATCCCACAAGCCTAGCTTAAAAGTAGTTCAAGACATCCTTACATTTTTATCGTTAATACAACAAAGTGCCCTCACAAAAAAATTTGTATGGATTCCTTCACACGTAGGAATATCACATAGTGACACAGTGGGTGCAATAGCTAAGGCTGCATGTGGTTTGCCTCCCCATGATGCTAATCCCTCACCCTCTCTCTCCTATTACTTATCAAAGATTCGTGCCAATGCCTGTTTCTCCACTAACCAAAATAGAGATGAACAAAGAGGTGGAAGTGTCTCCATTCAGCACTACGATGCCTTTCGCCACAATCGCTACAAGTACAGACGACGAGGCCTGATGGTGCGAAGACATAATGTGGTAGCAGCCAGACTACGATTGGGCTACAGACCGGTGTGGCAAGTGGCTGGGTTGGAGGACATGCCGCACTTCACCTCCTGCTGTTTATGCAACTCTGCTAATGATAACACGTTGGAACACTACTGCTTACAATGCCCCGAGGTTGACGGTTTGCTACCTCCGGATCGCCCACTAGTAGATGTATGTCGTCATCTTCTGTCACACGAAAACTTAGACGAAATTCTTGTGCGTTTTCCACGTTTTGGTGGGAGAAAATGAAACCTTCACAATAATGTTTTAGTTTTAATAAATGTCAGCGGGGATGTGAGTTTCTGTGGAGGATCTTGGTTTGACTGATTCTTTGGCTGGCAACAGCCAAGACAGAATGAAAATGTGGCAGCATGTATTTGACCTTCAGAAAAATTGTAATTATGAATGAATTAAAATTAAGATGTTACAATTAGATGGTATTGAATTGTATTAAGAATTATTGTTTAAGTATGTCAAGCTGGTGTCCAGTAACAATATGAAATGGAATGACGCTAATAAATAGCGTAATAAATTTATCAAAACAAATCTCTCTCTCTCTCTCTCTCTCTCTCTCTCTCTCTCTCTCTCTCTCTCTCTCTCTCTCTCTCTCTCTCTCTCTCTCTCTCTCTCTCTAACGAGACAACCATCTTGCCGTCGGTGAGAGAGCTTATGTGTGATTTGTTTGAATTTTGCTAGCTATGCTGGGGGACATTTAGTCCAGTTGGGTTACCCGTGCCAGAAAGGTAGCGTTATTAGGATCCTGACTAAGAGTTGTCAAATCTTCATGTTAATATTAAGTTTCACAACTGCTCTTCAACTGCCCTAACAAAAAAAAAAAAAAAAAAAAAAAAAAAAAATCTTCATCACTTTCGATATAAGTTTTTATTGGTATAGTGAAACCAGTACAGCTGGTTGCTATAGAATAGGCCCCTTCACAAGCCCAGGCCCCGTGTAGGCATAATCTGGGTTGGAAGGGTCAATTCCGTGACGTTCATCAGAAGTAAATAAAAATTCAAATCTGGCGCTGTACTGATAGTGGAGCCACCTGGAGGTGGTGAGGTGAGGTATTAAGCCCCTCCTCCGCTGAATACCGCTCGTCCACTCTGTCGCGGAACACACGCCTGTCAACATCTACGCTCCTCGCTGCTACGCTATGGTATTGTGTCGCGTGTTCCTGCTAATTTTTCTTTTGTGTTCTAGTGGCTGGCCTGCTTTGCAGATGTATATTGTGTGTTTTCTAGGAGGGTTTTTAGGTGTTTATGGGGGTTTTTTCTTCGTTAGGACTTAGTTCTTTCCTTAAGCGAAGGGGGCTTTTCAGCCCCTGTTTTCGGAGTTTTTCTCCGTCTGTCCCCTATTTCACTGTCCCTCCTGCCACTAGTACATTCTTCATGTGTATTTTATCGGGGTTTTCTGGGGTTTTTAGCGAGATTAGTGGGTTCCACGTGGGACTTCCCCACTCCACGTGGTGACCACATGGGGTCTTTGCAGACCTTCCTCTTACCTCCCCCGATTATTATGTGTCCCCTCTCGGTAAGGGGGAGGGAGAATTGTGCCCTGGTTCTCTCTTCCTCTCCCGAGCGGGGGTTTTTTATTTTATTTTGGGGTTTTTTCCATTATTTCAGCCTGGAGTGTTTCTTCTCAGGCTATCGGGTCCCCTCCTACCCCTCCTTCTGGTTCATCGGTCCGGGGGGGCCCCCCTTTTTACCCGCTCCATGTGGCGGACGATTATGGTTTTACGGGGTTTTTTTCCCTGGGCGGCTGCGCGAGTGTGGGGGATTGTGTTCTGGTCCCCAGGTTCAGCGGGCGTGTCCCGCGCTTCTTTCCTTCGGGGAGGATGGGTTTGTGTTCCAGTGTTTGCACGTGTTAACCCATGTTTGTGTATTCTTTTCTCCCCCAGCCTACTCGTGCCCTTTGTGCTGCCTCAGGATGTACCGTGCGGGTCTCGCCTGACGGACACCTGCACTGTTCTCCTCACGCACCCTGCTTCACTCCCTTGGGTTACGACCCTTTGGCGTGTGGTGTGTGCCGCCCCTGGGCTGAGTTGTGTCGGGTTACCTCCCCTTCTGCCCGCTCCAAACTCCCTGCCCTTGCTTCTCTTCGTATGGCGTGGACGAGGGCTAGGAGAATGGCCCACAAACGAGACGGTTCTTCTTTGGCGTGGGTGGACCCGATTTTGGGAGCGGACCTGGGTTTATTCAGGACCCGTTACCCTTCTTCCTGTCTCTCGGAGTCTCAGGGGCTAGAACCTCCTGAGGCCCGAGAGATTGAGCCTGCTTCCCTAGACGGTACTACGACTCCTTCTCGGGTCTTATCCCCCCGGGAAGCGAGCGAGTCTGTCGCGCTGGTTCCCCCGACTGCCTCACCGGTACAAGGGCCCAGCAGGGAACCCCCAGCTTCGCCTCCTGCTAGAGCTGGCTCCTCAGGCCTCTCTAGAGGACGCAAGCGTTCGGCTAAAAGGTCCCGCCACTCCAGGAAGTCCCGTGCTCGTCACCGTTCTCCTTCCTCCTCGTCTTCGTCTTCCTCTTCCTCTTCTTCGTCGTCGGGGAGCTCTCCTTCGCCCGCCCGCAATTCCCGCAGGGGTAAGCGGGGGGGGGGACAGCCCCTCGTCGAGGAAGATAGTTAAGATCTTCCACACCCTTATTCCTCACGCTTTTCCTGGGGCTTCCGTCGCGCAACCTCAGGCTGTCGCTACGGAACCCGCTCCTGTTCCCCTGCCTCCCGCTGCTGCTCCCGTCGAGGGCTCGAGTCCTCCCGGGGATGTGGGAGTCCTTTTCGTGCCTCCCGTTTCCCCAGGGCTCGAGTCTCCGTCGGGGGACGTAGCTGAGGAGTTGGTTACCTCCGCACCCCCGTCCCCGTCACCCCCTCCTTCAGGAGACGGATACCTTCCCTACTCTTGGTCTCTCCTTCCTCCTGCTTGGACCCACTCTTCGGAGGAGGGCAGACTGGTGGCCTGGTCTCCGGACACAGCTCAACCAGACGTGTGGATCCGGAGGGATGACGTCGTGGTGAAGTGGGGGGCGGATGAGAAGGGCGAGGCTATTCCCTTCTACAAGGTCCGTCCTATCTCAGCGCCCTTACCCACTTCAGCTAGGGTGTCCTCTGCGGCTACCCTGGACGCGATGGGTTTCCTGGTGGAGTACAGCCAGCTACACTTGTCCGGGGCTTGGAGGATTGACCGCTCACACGGTAACACGGCTCTCCTCCTTTCCCCGGACGCGTACTTCCCGGGGGATAAGAGTGAAGGGGACCTGGATATTCCAGCCCTTCTCCTTAAGTCCCTGGACCACCAGAGGAACAACGCGCCCAGGAAGCCCCCTCCTCCGTCTTTCCCCGTCATCCTCCCTCATTCCCGGGCTCCCCCGGGCTTGAGGGAGTGCCTGTGGAAGACGGAGAAGGAGCCCCCGGTCCCCTATCAGCTGAAGGAGCCCGATGGTAAATTGAGGCAGGCGGAGTCTGCTACCCGTCTGGAGCTGGCCCACACCATCTCCACGGGAGCAGCCGCCTCTTTGATTAGGGACTGCCTCAACGCCCTAACAAACTCCTACCACGAGATGTCGGGTGTACAGCTAGCGTGAGTACCTTTCTCGTGTTTCATGTTTGTAGGCATGCTGGGTAAAGGGTCTCCCTGTTACTCCCGGGTACTTATCCCCGGGTTCGCTCGGTTCTTTCTTTGTTTACCCCTTACAGTGACACCCTCTCTTCCATGGCCACCGTGATGGAGGGCGTGGCGGCAATGGCTACCCACTTCATGCGGGAGGAGGCGAAGGCGTTCGCCGAGGCGAGACTGGCAACCCGCCAAGCGGCAGCTAAATCTGCGCCAGAAATGGCACAGAGGGGAGTGGTACGAGCTGTCCCCTTGTCCCCCGCCCTCTTTGACCAACCGGCGACAGACACGATCTTCGCCTCCCTCCCAACGGTAATTAATTTACCAAAGCCTTCCACCTCCAAGTAAGTACCTCTCGTGTTCGTCTTACCCGAGTTGTCACGGGGTGAAATGAAAGGATTTTCGGGTCTATTTTGGGTCCTAATCGTTCTGTTTGTCCGTAGGCCACGTGCCCCACAGCCAGCCAGACCAGCCTACCAGCCCCGGAGGCCCTCCCAGCCCTCCAGGCTACCGAGGCCCTCCTATCCCACTCCCCCGAGAGCACACAACAGGCCCTCCCAGAGGGGCCAGCAGCCTTTTCGAGGAAGGGGACAGGTCTCCAAGCCCTTCGCAAAGCCCAAGTCCTTCAACCACCCCTCCCAGAAGGACCGCGCCACTTGAGGGTCCCACTCTGGGCTGCCTCACAGGGTGGTCAGCAGCCTGGCCCACCCACGGCTGGGCAGCAAGGATAATTCGCCAGGGCCTGTCATGGCCCTGGATTACTGTTCCGGTGAGTAACTGTCATCCTTACTGTCTGACATATGAATTATGCCTAATCCCGTCCTTGGGCTACCGTTAGGTCAAAATCAGATTTTCCCTTGCGGTCAAAATCTCTGCCTCTCCTGTCATTCTCCCCCCAACCACCCCGGGTCCCTCGGGCCCCGGGGGATTAGGATTAACGGTACTCTCACTGACACCTGTCTTCTCCCGTTACAGCCACTACGTCTACCTCCTGCCTCAACCAAAGTGTCACTTTCGGTCGTCCCGCATGTGCGGGAAATGCGGGAAAAAGGGGTAGTGGAGCGGGCGACGGGAAGGGTCTTTCTTTCTCGTTTATTCACGGTCCCCAAAAAGGATCAGGGAAAAACGAGATTGGTGATGGACCTGAGCAAGCTAAACAAATTCGTGAAAACATTACATTTCAGGATGGTTTCGGTTGCTCAGGTCCGCACAGTTCTGAGGAAGGGAGACTGGTTAGCATCCCTGGATCTCAAGGATGCTTACTGGCACGTCCCGATCCACCCCAGGTTTCGCCGCTTTCTGGCCTTCCAGGTGGGGACCGAGACGTTCCAGTTTACCAGGCTCCCTTTCGGTCTTTCTCTAGCTCCGCGAGTCTTCACAAAACTCGTGAGGGTGGTGGCATCCCGTCTGGCAGAGGCGGGTGTCCCCACCCTCATGTACCTGGACGATTGGTTGCTTCACGCCCCTTCCAAGGAGCAGGTAGCAAACAACGTCCGGGTAGCGAGGGGAGTGCTAGAGGAAATGGGGTTTCTGTTGAACATCCCCAAGTCCTCTCTCACCCCCACTCGCAAGCTGTGTTGGCTAGGAATAGAGTGGGACTCTCTTTCGGCCACCCTCTCTCTCGCTCCAGACAACGCCCGCCGGACCCTCCGCCACGTCCGCCGGGCGCATTTTTCCCGTACTTTCTCTCGCCGCCAGTGGGAATCATTGCTCGGGTCCCTAAATTTCGCGGCCCCTGCAATGCCCCTGGGACGACTGAAACACAGGAGGCTGACGCGGGAGGTAAACCTCCACCTGTCCCCCACACACAGGGACCTTCCCAGGCAAGTGTCCCCCTCTCTCCACCGCCTCCTTCGCCCCTGGCTACGTCCCGGTGCCCTGCGTCAGCGGGTCCCCTGGGTGTTCCCTCCCCCGGGGATTACGGTGGCGACAGACGCATCGGACGTAGGCTGGGGATACCAGTCTTGCCTGGGACATCAACGGTGCGGGGGATGGAAGGAAGGGGAAAGGCTACTGCACATCAACGCCCGGGAGTTGATGGTAGCGAAGGAATGGCTCAACAGACACCCTCAGTTTGCCAGGATAGGCGTCCGCTTCGATATGGACAACGTTGCGGCCGTGCAGTGCCTACAGAAACAGGGCACCGTACTGTCGGAAATTCTCCTGTCCCTGTCAGAACAGATTTTCGCAATAGCGGCCAAGAGGGACATTCACCTCTCGGCCCGCTACGTGCCAGGGCGGGAGAACGATTGGGCGGACGCCCTATCCAGGTTCAGGGGGACGTCAGTCGAGTGGCAACTGCGTCCCCTTGTGTTCGAGTCTCTCTGCCTTCGCTACGGGACACCGGAGGTGGACCTATTCGCCTCCCCATCCACGGCCCTACTCCCTCTGTTCCTGACTTTCTCATCCAGAACAGAGGCGGGAGGCCCGGACGCCTTCACGGAGGACTGGAACAGGTGGGGTCATCTCTACCTCTTCCCACCCCCAGCCACTTCAGTCCTCCTGAAGGCGATCCTCAAGCTGCGCACTTTCAGGGGGAGGGTTCTCCTCATAGCCCCCCGCTGGCCAGCACAGCCGTGGTTCGGAGAGTTGTCCCGGTGGTGCCCGCATCCCCTTCAGTTGGGATCGGCGTGCCTCTCCAGCACCCTGTCTGCACCACTCCAAGCGTCACTGAAACTACACGCTTGGAGTTTCTACGGGGAGTCCTCAGCAAAAGGTTCACTAAGGAGACAGTGGACAAGATGTTGAGGGCTCATCGTCAGTCTTCGGTGCGACAATACGAATCGTGCTGGAAAAGATTCCAGGACTTCTTGCGAAGACACCCCTCCAGGGTCATCTCGGAGGACACAGTCCTGGAATTCCTCACGTGGCTCGCCGATTCCACCAACAGGGCCCCGGCGACGGTGCTTGCGCATCACGCAGCCCTGTCTGATCCCCTCCTCCTGGGTTTTAACATTAAGGTTTCGGAGAGGCCTCTCTCTCTCCTGAGGATGGGGATTCGGGCGGGGACCGCACCTCACCGGGCCCAGGCACCCTCCTGGTCCCTTCATCGTGTCCTTTCCTACCTGACCTTCGAGGGGGTCCCTCTGGAGGTTTGTCACCTCCTCCAGAAAGCTCTCTTCCTGCTCGCCTTAGCTACAGGTTACAGGGCTTCTCAGTTGGCAGCCCTGACCCGTCACACAGCCTTTTCTTCAGTAACCCCTAACCTTACTTCCTTAACCATTTCCCCCTCCCCTGCTTTTCTAGCTAAGAACGAGCAGGCTGACGACAGAATTGGCCCTCTCGCAGTACCCTCGTTCCTGAGGGATGGAAATTTCCACCCCCTCTGCCCAGTCCACGCCTTTGTTGCATACGTGGAGGCGACGAGAGGGGCTTCTCCGGACCACCTCTTCTACAACTCTAGGTCCGGTAACCCTCTCTTCCCTAGGTCAATCGCTCGCCTTCTCTGCCGAGTGATAGAGAACGGGGATCCCGGACACGCCCCGAGGGCTCACAGCGTTAGGGGCGTGGCCGCCTCCCTCGCCTTCCTCAGGACTCACTCGGTGGAGAGGGTCAGGGATTTAGGGGGCTGGGCGTCCACTTCTTCCTTCAGGACGAGGTACCTGTTCCACTCGCTCTCCCCTACCCCCTGTGTGGCTATGGGTACTCCACCTCCTATTCCCCAGGGTCCCCGCGGGAGACACATGGGGGGGAGGGGCCGCCCGAAGAGAAAAGGTCGGGTGATTTAAGTCCCGTCACATCATCCCAGACCTCATCCACATCTTGTACAGCTTCATACTCATCCCCATTCTTCACGTGTACATATGGTGAAAGAGAATATATAATAAATTACATTGTTACGGAATTCTTGTGTATTCATTTTCCAAACAATTATTAACTAAGATGAGTGACAGGAGATATTATTACACAGGATATCTGGATCCTAGTGTCCTCCTTCATCCCCTCGGGATTACATTACCTGAGCGAGGGCCATAGCCCTAACTCAGAAGACTTGAATAAGGGGGGGGGGGGGGGGGGAATGGGGGGGGGAGGAAAAGGGGGGGGGGGGGAGTATCCATGGGAACCTCCCCCCTCCTCTCCTAGACCCGAACCCTCGAGTCTACCTATAAAGACTTTATGTGTAACAATTCTGGTCTATAACAGAATGGTCTACGGTTTTATGGTATACGCTACTTCTCCCCCACCACGGCGTTTCACCTAGCCAGTGTCGGGAGGGGCGTTAGCTGCTGCCTCACCGGGCTCGGTTACCTTTCCTGCCCTCCGCTCTCAACCACTCTTAACTAGCACGTGATTGCCTCCACCTCACCTCCCACCTACCGCATCGCATGCTTAGCAACCAGCTGTACTGGTTTCACTATACCAATAATAGTGCATTTGTCGTGGCTTCTAGCCGCTTAAATTGTATTTATTGGTTTGTGAAACCAGTACAGCTTCTACTGTCCCACCCACCTCCCGATGCGGCAGACACTCACTTCTTTCTCATTGGAGTGGACGAGCGGTATTCAGCGGAGGAGGGGCTTAATACCTCACCTCACCACCTCCAGGTGGCTCCACTATCAGTACAGCGCCAGATTTGAATTTTTATTTACTTCTGATGAACGTCACGGAATTGACCCTTCCAACCCAGATTATGCCTACACGGGGCCTGGGCTTGTGAAGGGGCCTATTCTATAGCAACCAGCTGTACTGGTTTCACAAACCAATAAATACAATTTAAGCGGCTAGAAGCCGCGACAAATGCACTATTATTGTTAAGGACCTCACCAGCTACCTTATGCCGTGTGAGAAGGGAGGCTTTGGAACCTCCTAAAACTACGCCTTTTAACGCTCACAGGTTTCGAAAGGGCTGAGATTGAAGGGATCTCAGGCGTGTGGGGTACGAGTAATGGAGATGCCTCAGGACCCCCGTAGGTATTCTCTTAGATTAATAAGCCTGACCAGCTCCCTGTGACCGTTCTTAGGTGCCTAAAGGCTCGACTGCTCTTTGGTGAGAGAGCTTTCGTGCCTCGCTGGTTGCCAGGCCAGTAAAAGATCTCGGATTAAGTCGTGGACATTTAGTTTTACTATTTGCTTTAAGTTTGGCCGCGGATGGAGGATTAGTAGGGATTAGTAGGACGACGGTTACACTTCAAGCACCCCTGTCGAAAAATCAGAGTCCCATTTACTTAGGACTCTTGTGCTGCTCAGTTGGGAGCTGCAGCACGATTGGGGCCGTCCGGCCCAGGGGAGACCTTAGGGTTGGTGTGCTTGGCTCATAAGGTTTCTGTTGGCCGAACGACCGAAAACCTTCTGGAAGTAGGCGGATGAGACTTATGCGAGACCAAATCACATTACCCTTTCTTTTGTATTATTGGTCTTAAATTGAATTAGAGCGAGATAACTGGTCCATCAGCAAGAAAATTTACATGTACTACATGCAAGGTGTACCGCTGGTGTGAGGACTTCAGCGGGAGGAGTGCGAGCGACCTAGACTCCTCGAGTGTCTGCGACTTTTGCAAACTCGAGGAGAGGTTGATGAAGCACATCTCACTGCTCACGAAGGAGAACAACTCCCTAAAGGAGGAAGTTCTCCGAATGGACTCACAGAGGTGTGACTGCCATGTGAGAGACAAGGCAGTCCAAGGAGCTTCTTCACCGGAGAGCTCCACCACGGCGGTAAAGAAGAAGAAGAAGAACAAGAACAAGAAAAAGAACAACAAGAAGAAGAACAACAACAATGAAGAGGGAAAAGAGACTGCAGAAGGAAAAGAGACTGCAGAAAGTGATGGAAAGGAGGAGGGGAATATGGAGAAGGGAGAAAAACCCAAGAAGACAGTGGAGGAGGGATTAGAGGAAAGTGAGGAATCAAATAAGAAGGAAAAGAAAATGAAGAAGGAAAAGAAGAAGAAGAAGCAACCTGGAGGAAGTGACGAGCCCGGCAGGAATTTAAAACACTCTCGGGTTCCTCACAAGGCATCTCGTGCTCCTACCAAGGAGAGGCCTGTGGATATACACATTGTAGGTGATTCCCAGGCACGAGGGCTGCAACCCCTAATGGCAGATCGCCTTCACACTTCTGTGAAGGTGAATTGTTTGCCAGGTTGTGGCAATGCTGACCTCCGAAAGGAAGCTGAGAGGATCCAAACGTCCAGATCTGCTGTCATTGCACTCATAGTGAGTGGTAATGACATCTACCTGAGAAATGGTAGAGTAGGCATGACCAAAGGAGTCCTCTCGGATGTGCTCGGTGCAGTAGATGACTGTGGGTTAAAAACCCGCAGAAGGGTAGTTGTTGGCATGCTCCCAAGGAGAGGCCCTTTAGGGACTGCTCTGTCAAAGAACATTGCAGTAAATCAGCGCCTGGCTGATTTGTGTACTGCCTAGAGGGTGTTCTTTGTGGACCCCTACACCTCACTCTTTGGTAGAGACGACCTCTACCAGAGGGATGGCACACATCTCTCACTAAAGGGGAAAGAAGTGCTTTCCAAATTAATGGAAGACGCCGTCCGACGATGTCTCAGAAGCACTCGACCGAGCGTGGAGGAGAGCCCTCGTCGCTATGCTAGAGTGACCCCAGAGAAGACATTCGCTGAGATCCTGAAGAAGGATATCCCCAGCACTACCAAGACAATGACCAAACCGGGAAACGAAAGAGTATAGGGAGCCCTGCAGTTGGGGGTTCCCTGAAGGTTCTATTGTTCAACGCCAGGTCCATCCGAAACAAGTTTTTGGAACTGCGGGCCCTCGTTGCGACAGAGGAACCCGAGATGGTGGCCATAACGGAGTCATGGTTGAGAACCTCAGACAGAGATCTTGAAGGGGAATTCGTGATTCCAGGCTACCAACTCTTCCACAAAGATAGAGAGGACAGAGGGGGTGGTGGTGTGCTGTTGTATGTAAAGAACTCTATCAAATAGATGACCTGCAACATCACATCGAACCACGAGCTCCTTGGAGTTGACCTAGAAATAGGCACTGCAAAATACAGAACCCTGCTGCTTTATAGACCCCCTGGACAACTCAATGAGATGGACAGGGACCTATACCAGTTGCTGGGTGAACTAGTGGATGGCAGGGTGTGCATCCTTATGGGGGACTTCAACACACATGTTGACTGGGAAACCAGAGAGCCCTCTGCCGAGAACACACCACTCTTGGAGTTTGTAAATGATGAATTCCTCACTCAATGGGTAAGGGATCCAACAAGAGGTGCTAACATACTCGACTTGGTCCTCACCTCCGAGGATGACATCATTCAAGACCTCTCTGTAAACGAAGAAATAGGCGGAAGCGACCACAAGCTTATAAGATTTTCAGTTAAGGTCCCTAATATGGAGATCGTGACCCCGGTGCATAGAAAATTAGACATGGGGAGAGCGAACTTTGCAGGTCTTCGTGAAGGCGTTGCTGAAATGGAACTAGAGGAGGAAGAGAGTGCTGATGATCTGTGGAGGTCATTCTTGTCTTCCTTCATGGAACTTCAGTCGCGCTTTATTCCTCTGAAGGGAACAGGTCAGAAGTTCATTCAACCGAAGTGGTTTAATCGGGAAATCCGTAACCTACTAAGGGAGAGGAGAACTGCGTATCGTCGAGCGAAGGCATCTGGGGACTTTGACGGTCATAGAAGACTGAATCGAAACGTGAAGTCCAAAATAAGGGCTGCTAAGCGTGCTGAGGAGGTCCGTGTGGCTAGACTCTGCAAAGAGAACCCCAAGGAGTTTTTCAGTTATGTGAATGGCCGTAAACCAATCCGACGCAGGATCGGTCCCTTGGTGAATGAGGATGGAGCATTGATGCACTCTGATGCAGAAAATGCTAACCTCTTAAATGAGTACTTCTCTTCAGTGTTCTCTGAGGAGAGTGGTCCCATTCCCGAACCCTTGGACTCCTTCAGTGAGAAGTTGGAGTCAATGGTCTTCACCCAAGAAGAAATCGAGAGAAAAATAATCGAATTAAAAGCAAACAAGTCCCCCGGTCCGGATAGGTTCTTACCTAGAGTGTTGAAAGAAGTGCATGGTGAAGTATCACGGCACCTGTGCATGGTCTTCAACAGGGTAATCCAGACTGGATGCGTTCCTAGAGACTGGCATGAGGCAGAGGTGACTCCTATCTTCAAGAAGGGAGATGCTAGCCAACCGTCAAACTACAGACCCATCAGTTTAACCTCGATAGTCTGTAAACTCATGGAGAGCATCATGGTGGACAAAATAACAGCACACTTTGAATCAAATTTGCTACTGAGGGGTTCCCAGCATGGGTTCCGGCAGCACCGGTCATGCCTCACAAATCTGGTGGAATTCTTCCATTTTGTTTTCAGTGAGCATGATCGGGATAAAGCGGTCGATGTTGTCTACTTAGACTTTCAGAAAGCCTTTGATAAGGTACCCCACCGCCGCCTTCTTCGGAAAGTGCGTGCACTGGGCATAGACGGAAATGTGGCAAATTGGATAGAGAACTGGCTAAGTGACAGACGGCAGCGGGTGGTAGTGAATCGACAGGCTTCAGAGTGGGTGCCCGTTACTAGCGGTGTTCCCCAAGGTTCTGTTCTGGGACCACTACTGTTTATCATCTATGTTAATGACTTGGATGGTGACATGGTTGGCAAGATTTCCAAATTCGCCGATGATACTAAGCTTGGTATGAATGTCGCGAAAGAAGGAAATACTACCCGCTTACAAGAAGATCTTAGGAAGATCGGGGAGTGGTCTGACACGTGGCAAATGCCATTTAACGTGAACAAATGCAAAGTTATGCATATAGGCCACAGAAACCCCCGACCAGAGTATAACCTTAAGGGCAATGCTCTCGTAAGCACTGATACTGAGAAAGACTTGGGTGTAACTATCACCAGCGACCTCAAGTTCTCAAAGCAGTGTATTGAGGCTGAGAAGAAAGCCCAAAGGATGTTAGGGTACATAAAGCGACAGTTTGGATACCGGAACAAGGAGATAGTACTTTGTCTGTACAATTCCCTTGTCCGACCGCACCTGGAGTATGCAGTCCAGTTTTGGAGTCCTTCTTACCGAAAGGATATCGCGAGATTGGAACGAGTGCAAGCCAGGGCAACCAAACTTATACCCTCTCTTAGACACAAGAGCTATAAAGATCGGTTGGTAGAACTCGACCTGTTCACTTTGGAAACCCGGAGACTGCGTGGTCAGCTTATCGAAGTGTTTAAAATACTACGAGGCTTTGACAATGTAGACTACAGGGACATTTTCCAACTCAGTGAGGGCACAACCAGGAATCATGGCTACAAACTTGAACTGAAGCGATACAACCGTGATCTGTGTGGTAAATTCTTTACATACAGCATCTGCGGTACTTGGAACGTGCTTCCTGCTGATGTAGTCAACAGCAACTCTGTGGATCAGTTCAAGTCCAGATTAGACAAAGCCTTAAATCACTGTCTAGGTGTTTAAGCCGTTGTGCGAGTGTTCCTTGATGGTTTCACATGACACATTCGAGGACGGTCGCCTACTTGCGCAACTAAACCCACAAGTACCCTCTTTGTATGGATCGTAAGGTCCCCTAGGGTACTTCTTTTCTTTGTAACTCCTTGTAACTCTCTCTCTCTCTCTCTCTCTCTCTCTCTCTCTCTCTCTCTCTCTCTCTCTCTCTCTCTCTCCTTACAACCCCAACACACCAAAAAAAAATCGAACATTTTCTTGGGACCTGACTGCAAACTTTGAGTCCTCAGAGAGTTAGTTAAGAGTATGAAGGGGTATTTCTTTCTCCAAACTATGCCAGAAAACAGACGAGCTCGGTGTTATTAATGGAGATTTGTTTCGTAGTTATAGTAGTTTGGAGGAAACAGAAGCCCACCGATTCATCCACAAGAGAGTATCATCTCAAGAGTCGAACGAACCATCCTAAGTCTTCTTCGAGCATTTTGGTTCAGGTGTCTTCAGAGCTCTCCCTCCCTCTCTCCCTTCCTACTTCTCTCCTTCCTTCCCTCTCCCCCTTCCTACTTCTCTCCTTCTCTCCTTCCTTCCCTCTCCCTCTTCCTACATCTCTCATTCTCTCCTTCCCTCTCCCCCTTCCTACTTCTCTCCTTCCCTCCTTCCCTATTCCGCGAGGCTAATTTCACGCATGTGCGGATGGAAATGGCGGGAACAGAGAAGATGAGGGAGGACCGGTCTGAGAGAGGACTCAGTATACTATCAGCAGTTGGAGTGAAGAGAAGACCTACTTAGTGTTAAAGGAAAGTGATCGTTGTTCATTTGCAGTTTGGTTTTACTTTGCTTTATACGTGTTCAGGGTGTCCGAAAATTATCAGTACACTTGTTTGTCATTAATAGTTGATCAATGTCAAAATTCCAGTCTTTTCCTGCTATATATACCGAGAATTTTAAGTTTTCTGTGTAAAAGATTTTGTGTTTACATTCCTAGGTACAGTTGCGGAAGGGAGTTTCTTTATCACCCTAGGCTCCTCTATACCCTACCCCACAAGGAGGTGACGTAGGTGTAGAGAGTTGAACATATAACGACGGAGATGATTGGTCGATAAGTTGCTAGGAAAGTTTAATGATAATATAACCTTATTATATCTAAACAAGAGAGCATTGTGGTGAACTAAACATATTATGTTTATTTGCCATATATACAGTATATGAAGAACAGTAGCATACATTGTTAATGAGGAACTGAATTATAACGCATACTGAAATAACTCTTATTTTATTCTCAGTTGTGGTTGTCATACATCAGCCAACTGATGGTGATGGGAGGGGATCTGCCTGGCATTGCTTCACGGGCTCACGGCTCGTGCTGTGATTCGTTTTAAGGCTTTAAATTCTTTTCTACCATAGTAATAGGGATAGGTTATATGCTTTTTATATAATTATAGACAAATTTATAACGATTTACATTTACAGATAGTGAAGTAGTGTTATCGTTTGTTGTTAATTTTGTTATCTGTTTTCTTATTTATTTTCAGTACGAACTGTTAAAATTTATTTTGATAGATCCTAGTGAGATGAAGAACGTTGAGTTAAAATAAGCATTTGCTTGACAAAATGGTAAGAACAACACTCTATGACGAGGAGCCTTTATTGACGACGTTTCGCTATTGCTTCTTCAGGGCAAAGGCACATCCATATAACATACAGTACTGTGTAACTTATAGTTCTATTTTTATTTGTATGTAACTGTATTCTGTTTTGTTCCACTTCCTCCGTTACCATTCCATGTATTTTTTTTAATTTGACCCGATGTTCTTTCCTTTCCCATTATCAGCTCGTCCTCTCCGCCTCTCCCCCCCCCCCCATTCTACCTCCGTTTCCTTCCTCCTGCGTGAATTCACCCACCCCTACTCTTTCCCCCTTCCAACTTCTCTTCCCCCTCCCCCCTCCTCCCGCCTATCACGTGACCCTTCCGCCTCTCTCCCCTACCCCTCTCCCCCTCTATGAGCGATATACATATATATTCGTTTACACTACCTGTCCTCACTCATACCTGAAGAGAGCTATGTGATGTAACCGAAAAGTCGTATATCTTTTTCAATAAATTACAAATAAATTGGGAAAACCCGAGCCAACTTTTGCCAAAATTTGGGTGATGGGGTATGGCCAAAACAGGATATTTGCTCAATAAATGGATGTTAAAATCAAATTAATCGAATGAAAAACTATAGGAAAAACTGTTTTGTCTGAAAATCTCGCACATGTATTAACTCTGAAAATTTACCGTAATATTCCAGATATATATAATGCGCTAAATACCCATTTAGCTTAATGTGGAAGTAGCTCTGCCAATTAAGTCTCTGTAGCTCTTTCACTGTTTGTTTATAACTTATAAAAGATATACTTAAGGAATGTGAACAGGCTTTCACGAATACAAACTAAAATTTTACAGAATTATGAGCTGTAACCCATTACACTTGTGCATCACTGTATTATGGTGGAAACTTGAAGAAAGTTGACAAAAGGCATATTTACTGATAAACATTTAATTAATGGATTAAAGAAACTCAAAATGCAGCATAAACATTACCCCATCCCTTGTTGTAGCGTATTAATCCTAATTTCTGCACCCATACCTTACACATCCAGTCATTGTATCCGAAAATTTCCTAGCAGTGCAGCGGATAATTATTTTTCCTCCTATATCGACCTCACCAGTGCCGTTCTGGTGGAGGATCGACTATGTATTATAACAGTTTGCAACTCCCATGTCATAGAGCTCAGTGGATTATTTGGAAGAATCGGTAGCGCATCAATTTACAAAAGAGGTGCTCCACTTAAAATACTTAATGAACCAGGAAAAAAAAAATTGACCTCTCTGACCTGTTAGACCCTGTAGGATGAGGGAAGAGATAGAAGGGGACAGACAGTGTGTGGGTTTTGATCCGAAGGGTTGAAAAGTTTCATTAAGAACTGTATGGTCTGAAGCAAGGCCGCTTGAAGACTCTTCAAGCGGCCTTGGTCTGAAGGGTCTCGAGCCTTGAGACGAGTCTTGGTGAGGTTTGAGGCAAGAGTTGGTGGCTTGCATAATCCATCGCTGATCGGATATATTGTTTGTACACTGTGGTGGTGGTTTCTTTGTGTCCAAATGTTGTGCTGGGAAGTGATCTGAGGGCATTAAGTCTTTGCATGCATTTGTTTTTGATGATTGTGTTGTTTGAATGATAGATGTGTTTTGTTGTGCCAAGTATTTTGGATGTGTTTATGGTGAGGTGAGGTGTGGTGTGTAGCGGTGTTCAGCGTTCCTGTTTGTGAGAAGAGTGACAGTTGACTTGGTGGGTACTAATTATTTTTGTTGTGGTGTTTTGTTTGTGGTGTGTTGAGGTAGGGTTGCAGGATGTGAGTGGCTGTGTCTGCATTTGTGTGTACATGTGTGTGATAACTCGTCTGCGTAGGATGCTACGTGCAAGGCCGCTTGAAGAGTAGGTCTTCCCGCGTCTGTCTCTAAACTCGTCCTACCATGCGCATGACGTCAGAGTGAAGACAGACAGGATTGGTGACTCCCCTCACCTCACCTCACATCACCTTGACCTAATCAGACCCACGTATTCTCACTCAAGACCGCTTGAAGAGCTTCAAAAGGCCTTGTTCTCACTCACACTCGGTAGTAGCGCGCAACACATCTTGGTATCAACAGTGTGATTTGTGATGAGATACGGACTGGGGAGACTATAGATATGCCCACTAATTGTGCTGTATATGGGTGTAATTCTGTATGTAAAGGGGACGGACTTATAAGCTTCTACTAGCCCATGAAAACAAGTAATATACTATAATTTTGATACAGACATGAGCAAGGATATTTTATTTGATTAAATTAGCAGAATGGAAGCAGTTGGATACCCAGTTGTAGCCATAGTGAATGATCTCAGTCCCACAAATGTAAGATTATGGAACAGTCTGAGTGTAAATGTACATAATACCTCTTTCACTAATCCAGCTGCTGCAGACAGGGAAGTATACGTGTTTGCAGATGCCCCTAACTTGATGAAGCTGATTCGTAACAATTTTCTTGACTATGGGTTTATTATACATGATACTATGAAAGTCAATAGTGAATGTGTTCGTGAACTAATCAGAAGAAGTGTGCATGACCTAAAAACCACATCATTTGTCACATAATCATATTGATGTAACAGGAGTACAAAGGATGAACGTCAGGAAGGCTGTTCAGTTGCTATCAGAAACTACAGCTAAGTCCTTGCAGTATTTTGGTCTGCAAGGACTTTTGCAGAGCAAAGATTGGGAAGGTACGAGCAAATTCATTTCTCTAGTGGATTCATGGTTTGATTTGTTGAACTCCAGAGTGAGTTATGATGCAAAGTTCACCAGACATGCCTATGGACTCAACTTAAAAGATCAAAATAAAGTTTTGGAGGATATGGTGAACACCATTAAATCAATGAAAGTTTGCAGTAGAAAGTCTCTTTCAGTTTCAGAAAGGCATGCTCATATCTTCTCAGTCTTTGCTTAAACTATACGAAATGCTGAAGGAAAGGTTCAATATTTCTTATATATTAACACAAGTTAATTAAACCAAGATGTTTTGGAGAATCTGTTTGCTTCCCTTCGGCAGATGGGAGGGTGTTCTGAACACCCATCCCCACTTCAAGTGAAGTATAATCTCAAAACATACCTTCTTGGGAAGAACAGTGCGTTGGTTGGGGCAAAATACAACACACAAGAAGATGCAGATGAGGTAAACATGTCAGGCAGTTGGTTTTCCAGCACAGCTTCATCACAAAATCATGAGATGGAAAGTAGTGATAGGCCTAAAGATGATTCACTTAGTCGAGAGCTTTGCCTGTCAGCTATACTTTTCACATCATTTGATTTTGATAATTCTTTGTGTGAAATGGAAGACACTGAGAACTGTCTTCCAATAAGTACAGAAGAAGAAGAGACATTAGAAAAAGCAATGGAAACAGAAGGACTGAAGTACATTGGGGGTTATTTTGTCAAAGTTTCCACAATATAATTTCCTAGGCACAGATGAAAGCACAGAAGACTGGATTGGTACAATTTCTCGAACAGAAGGAAAGTTAAAGAGACCCAGCATTATTTTTTTTGATCAACTGAAACTAATGGAAAGACTGTTTATTTGTTATCACGGGGATAAGGAACTTAGAGAGGGATCAAAATGTGTAACAACATTAGTAAGTGAAATTAAAAAATTTGTAGATTTACCAGAAGATGTGATTAGGTTTTTTGTTCGTTGTCGAATATTTTTCAGGATACGGATATTAAACAGAAAGCGAAATTCACAAAGGAAAATTTCTAACAAAATGTCCAAACTAAGATAAGAACTCAATAAAAGAACAAAGAATGGTATTATTTATGAATAAGTATTGTATATATCCTACATGGTATGCATGATGAATTATGAAGTTCAAATTTACTCTTAGTGCCGTAATTTATATATTATGTTTCCTTATTAAAATATTAATGCCTACCTCAAGTGTATGTACCCCATTTTTCTTCAACTAGGCTTGGAAATAATTTAAAGTTGACAGCTGATCACAAGAGAGAGAGAGAGATTTATCATATCAAAAGGTAGGCTACTCTTTTGGTGCTTGCATAAACAAATGCTATAAGGAATGATGGTCACAAGCTGCATCATATCCCATCTGCCCCCAACAATATCAAATATCATGTAACATGTGCAAAAGGTCGAGTTTTGGGCAGGGTTTGTAAAGGGTATCTATGAGTGAGGGAGCGAGAGACTCTTCGCGATGACGTCATCACGCTCTCCCTACCTGCGCGGCGGTACGACCTACTCTTCAAGCGGCCTTGGCTACGTGTATTTGTGGTGTCTGGGGCGTTGGTAGGTCATGCATGCATAAAATGAAAAAAAAAAAAAAATGGGTAACCATACAGATCCTTGAGGGGACACCGTTGGTGAAATTTATATTAGATGACTGACCAGCAAATGTAATATGGGCTACTTTCCTCCCAAGAATTGCCTAGCCATATTTTTGTGTTATGCATGTTTGTGTTGTATATTCAGTTTGTGAGGTTGTGGCGGGGGATGGCATAGAATGCTTTGCTGATGTTCAATGTGGCGAGGAGTGTTTTGCGTTGGGGGGGGGGGTCTATCAGAGTTGATGCGATCAGAGATTATTTGTGTGAAGTGTTCGTTGAGTGTAGTGGTCTGAAACCATGTGAGGATGCAAGGGGAATGTGTGGTGTGATTAGACTAATGAAGAGGCGCTTAATAACTATGGATGTGGTGCAAAGGAGGGTGATGAGATGAGCGTAGTGTGGGATATTTGTTGAGTTTGGGGATAGTGATGATATTTCCATGCTATAAGATGTTGTGTGAGTGGCTGTAGTTTGCTATGCCTTGTGGTCCAAGGTGTAGGCTATGTTACCGATGTTGTCAGGGCCACTGGTAGATGAGTGCTTGAGATTGTGGATGATGTGATTCGTCTGACAGTTTGTGAATGGTGCATAGTCTGGGTCAGTGGGGAAATGTCTTACGTCTGGTAACTCGTCGGTCTTTAGGGTGAACGTGACTAAATGAGAGAAATGGTGGATGAGGGTGTTTGCTTGTTTATTTGAGGGTATAGTGTCTGTTCTTATGATAGCTTCATATGATTGTGTAGTGTTGCTGTTGGACTGTGTGATGCTGTCTTAGAGTTTTGTAGATTTTGCTGGTGTTTTTGTGATAAGGTGTGTCAAACTTTTGCCAAAGTGTTTCTGTTTAATAATGTTTATGTAATTAGTGCTTGTATTTGTTGTGCGAGAAGAATCGGGAATGTGTGTATAATTGTTTCATTGTCTGATGAGGCTTTGAATTCCTGGTGTAGAGTTGGGGTTGTGTTTTCTTCTGTTGCCTCTAGGGATGTGTTGTTTGTCTACGTTTTGTATAATTGTATTGAATATTTGTACAGCAGTGTTGATGATAGGTAATGGGTGTACCATTCAGTGCTTCAAAGTGTTATTCTGATTCGGTAGTGAAGACTTCCCAGTTGGCTCTTTTGTAGTTAGTGTACAGTCGGCCACAGTTCTGGCTGTTACAGTCAGCACTACAAACTCCAGTTGTCTGACGTTTGTATCCCTGACTTTTCGAATCATGGGCTCGAAGAGTCTCAGGGGTGAAGAAGTGAGACGGTGCAGGGGGCGGAAGAGAGAGGGAAGGACGGGGGAGGAGAAAGGGGGACAGAAACGGGTGTGTTTTTCAGTTTGAAAACGATAAAATTTCTCATGATAGGATTACTCAGAGTTGCCACTTATTTCAATACCATACTGTGTGAATCGTGCTACTTAAATAAATATCGATCACAATAGTTATAATTATACACTGGAGTGTTAAAGTAAGCATCATACTGCCTTTCATGGCGTTCTTGGTCACAGCAATTGTTGTTACGGTTTGTTATTGCGTATAAAAACAAGCAGTTATTAGCTTGTTGCCTAGAGATAAACCTCCTCGAGCTACGATCAAATTTTGTTCATACGAAAGTTGAAAATAATTTGTTTATAACAATTAGGGGTGTAATACTACTAGTATTAACAGTACTCGATTTATTAACATTATTGTATAGGTTAAATAACTCTGGCAGAGATTTATACTGTATATTGCCAGACCCATGCTGCCATACAAGGAATGACAAACACTAGGCTATACCAATGCACTTATAATTTCCGTAGTTGATACTAAAGATTTTTTTTTTATTACGGCGAATTAGGTAAAGCTGACATTATAATAACGTTATTACACTGGCCAGGTAGTAATAAACTTATACAATCATTGGTCAGAGAAAAAGAGCAGAATCAGTGTTACCGAAAATTGTGGGTTTACTCTCTTTCTCTCTGTCTGTCTGTCTGTCTCGTGACGATGTTATGAAAGCTTTGTTGAATAAATTACTTCACAGAAACATTTCTTTGTTTATCACTAGTATAGTTACTGGAAACCCCCGCAAGAAGGTATGACTTACAATTTTTTTTTTTTTTTTTTTCGTAGGCAATACTTGAGGGAATTTGGCCACCCTTTGAACCTGAGCCGCTTCCTTTTAAATCTTCACCTGTCTCTCTTTTCCTTCATGCTGGCTGTCCCACCTCAGTTAACCTAAGGCGCTGTGAAAAAATATCTGCTATCCAAATGTCATGTGATATCTCCGTATCACTGATAACGATAATTGCATTTTATAACTCTTTTACATCCGACGTGGCTATATGGTTTTAATTATCTTTCTCGAAGTAATATAAAAATAAAATTTATCTTTTGAATATTAAGCAATATCTTACATTGGTTGGCTTATGCTATTTTACCCTCCACTCGTTCTGTCCCCCTTCCCCCTCTCTCTCCTTCAGCCCACCCTCTCCTCCACCCGGCTCTCTCTCTCTCTCTCTCTCTCTCTCTCTCTCTCTCTCTCTCTCTCTCTCTCTCTCTCTCTTTCTGTCCCCTTTTCTCCTCCCCCGTCCTTCTCTCTCGTCTGTACCCCCTCTCCCTCCCTCTCTCTTCCGCCTCCTGCACCGTCTCACTTCTTCACCCCTGAGACTCTTCGAGCCCATGATTCGAAAAGTCAGGGATACAAACGTCAGACAACTGGAGTTTGTAGTGCTGACTGTAACAGCCAGAACTGTGGCCGACTGTACGTTTGTCTGTTGTCAGTTGGAGTGATTCTTGTTTTTGTGGTGATTATGACTGGGAGATGGTCAGAGCCAAGGGTTCTGACCACTATCAATGACGTTCTGGGGGCGAGGTTGGGGGAGTAGGTGATGTTAGGTGATGATGATGATGATTGGAAAAGGGCTTGGTGAGGGATGTGGGGATGTTGGTAAGTGTTTTTTTAATGTGATGAGATTGTCTGTTTGGGAAAGGATTTAACGCCCTCTGTCTATGCCTGGGTTGTTGACATGCCAGACCAACGACTTGGCGTTGATGTCACCACTCAGGATGAGGTCAGGTTGGTTAGTGATTTGTTGGATCTGGAGTGAAAAATTATGGGGAACTGTCAGGCAGGCTTGAGTATTGTAATGCTTGTTGTTTTGCCAGTGGGTACTATAACGGCTTGAATTTCCTTGGTGGGGGAGGAGGGATTTGGTGTGCACTGAATTCTTTATTAAGGGATTTGTGGACTAGGGTGGGGAGTCCAACACCATTGCTGTAGACCTGGTCTTGGCTGATGGTGGTGAAATTGGGAAATGTAGGCGTTTCATGTGTTGCGTAATCTTGTTCCTTGTAAGATGGCAATGTGTATGTTCCTGTAATTTTGTGTTGATGCCATCTATGATTATTTGAAGTATGTTAATGTTGTGTGTTGCTGCACGGGGGTGAGGAGTCTGTGAGGGGATGGAGATAATGGTGGTAGGGGTGATGGTGTCTGAAGTGAGGGTGATAGAGATGGGAGTGAAGGTAAGGTGCTATTATAGTAGAGGTATGGGACATGCGGGACAGGTCCATGTGTTTGTGTAGTGTTTTCTGGAGCCAAGTGACGGACATGTGAAGTAGGTCCAGTTTTTGCAAGAGTTGCATTGAAGTGAACCCTTTGTCTGTTTACTAGATGTGATTGGTTTTGAGCATGTCCGACATGTGTATTTGTAAGAGTCCAGGATTGATTTCGATGTCTCCGGCAAGAAGCCGAGAAATGACAGCCGGAGAATATTTCTCTGTAGTGGAAAAAATGTGTAGCGGAGTTATGAGTGGGGTGGTAATTGGTCGGGTGACCGAAGCCATTCCCAGGGACTCTCACCCCCTTGGTGGGGGAGGGGGGAATTTTGTAACTGTTTGGCCCCCATAGCTTCCTTCCTTTCTACCCCTGGGTGGTGGTCCTAAGACTTAGATGCCACCACTCCAGGACTAAGAGGAGGATCTGTTTTGAGACGTATTTTGGAGGATTCAGTTTCCCTGCAATTTAGTCACTAGTGTCTATCCCTGTATTGTTGAGAATATCCTTAATTAAGGGGATCGTATCGTTTGATTCCTCCAAGTTATGCCATGAAACGGATCCTATTAGTGATATTGAGGTTGTTTCCTGCCATAGTATGGTGAAATCTGTTTCGTTCCAATTCGTCCTAGATGTCCCTCGGCCCCACTTAATGGTAATTTTCTTAACGGCAATCTGATGTTTAAAGGGATTCTCTGCTGTTTGTTTATTCGGGAAGACTACTGAATCCTCCAAACTATCCCAGGATACAAATTTCCATAATTATAATGGAGGACCAATTTTGTGACATTGGCAAAAGGATTTAGTAGCCCTCCAAAACAATGATTTTATTTTCCCTGAAATAATACACTATAACCATAATCCCCATCCCCCAACTTGTCTATCGAGGTGCTGTATTAATGTTTCTTGGTATAATTTGGAAGACGGCTCTGATTCCTTTTATAGGGGCAGTACAGATCTGTGTGCAACTGTACATACAGTACAGCCGCATGACAATAGCGTTCCAACAGCCACGTGGACAATGTAACATCTTCGTCATGACGGACACCGTTGGCTCTGACACAGCATCTGACTGTGTGTAAAGGACTTCGTCCATGTGTACCATTTTCACACGAATGAAACACACCACTCCTGAATTCCAACAAAGCATTGGTATCCCATCAAGCACTGGCGTTATCGTACACAACTCTACCATATATATATCCTCGCTGTTATGTATCATTATATGATAAAAAGTGATAACAATAACATTAAAACATATTGCCTGCTAGCAATATATACATATTTTTATGTGACCGTGTTGTATTTTCGAACAAAGTTTCGAGACCAGAGAGAGAGAGAGAGAGAGTAGGGTGGGGGAGAGAAAGAAGGGGATGGGTGGAGCCTGTGGACTGACGTGTATATACGTCACACTATGATCGTTCGTATCCCAGAGTAATATTTCATAAAAATGACGCATTTCTCAGGGACAAGTGCCTTCATTATTCACTTTTGGTAATCCATTATAGTGCCAATAATTAGCGGAAGGTGTGAAATAACCCGTGGCAAAATATCCTACTGATCCAACTTTTAGTTACAGAGTTATTCCCGAAAAACAGTGCGACACGGGTCCTGAAAGCGTTAGTAGTTCGGCCGACTCACTCACTCACTTGGGTCCGTCACTACTGTATACCGTCACTTGGGCTTGTATACAGGGTTGCCGTTTTGTAGAATTTTGCTGAGAAACGTAGAAAAATAGCGACATCTGGCAACTGATCGTAGATTTTTTTTCCACATCCACACTAGGCAAAGAAACCAAATTAAAAACTAAACATATAATTTATAAAAACTGTCCTTACATGAATGGAAATAAATAGTGATAACAGATGATGTTTTTCATTGTGTCAAATAAGTCCTTAAAATTATATTTAGCACTAATTAGAATGGACGTTTTCGGGTTCTTCTGTGTGTAGAATTTTTTTCTACAAAATTAAATTAAGCATTTTCATGGCAAAGCAGCATAAAAATATTTGTTTAACTATTTTTACAAATTCTTTAGGGTATGGAATTGCATTGTACTTACAAATTCCTTAACAACATATTAATTATGAACCAATTTATGTCAAATCAAGACAGATACTGTAAACAGATTTGAAGCAGATGTCAGTTCTCTGGGTGCATTCACATTGAAGACATCATCCAAGGTGTTCCAGAGCTACAATACGAACTATAGATATCTCGCCGACATCTTTCCCTCAAACTCCGGTAAGTGTTAATAGGTAAACATTACCTTTGGATTGAAAATTTTAACTTTTTACGAGTGTAAGGAAAATAAAGAAGTTATCCATTGCAAACATTTAACAGATTATACGGCACGTAACAGAAAATGGGATACCTTCCTATAACTTTTGTAAATTGACATATTTTATATTGTTTTCAGATTGAAATGGCTGGTAAACGGAAACTAAGGGATGAATGGTTACACATGGACGATTTTAGGCCATGGCTAGAAAAAGTAGATGGAGATCCAACCAAAGCCTACTGTAACAAATGCCAAAAGACGTTTTCTGGGGATCTTACAACAATAAAGCGTCACAAGGTAAGGCAACCTTTTCATTTAATCATACGTTAAAAAAAAACAATCATGGCATATTATGAAAAAGAATTAAGGGAGTACGTAGTACAATGTTTTTGGTGGTAAATCTGGAGCAACTGATTATTCCTAACTATTGCAAGCAACAGATCACCATTATATTTATTCATTGGCCCCATTTTCCAGCATACTTTGGAGGAATCAAGGCACTCTAATATAGAAAATGCATAGGCTACTATCCCCATAAGGAGAGCCTCCACTCTCACCCCCATTTGCGCTCCTGTTAATTTTAGAAGACAAAGCTCTTTGCCATCGTAATCCTCGTTGGTTTTTACATATACTGACCAATTTTCATTGCAATCGAGCAACAAATAATATTTTTCTCAATGTTTGAAAAAAAAATTGGAAATTATTAACAAAAAAAAATCTGTTTCAGAATAGCATAAGATTTTATGTAGACTATCCTCTGATATATAGCAACACTTCTATGGAACGAAAAGTCCTTTATCACTGCTATAAATGAGAAAATTCCTCGCCTGAAATAGTTGAAATAAATTGTCGCCTGAAATTTTGGAAAAAAAAATCACCAAAAATAAAATAATCATTTTTGATCGAAATCCCTCTAACGGAATGTGCTCATATACTGTATACGTATATCACGTGTGAAAAGATTAATTGATATGATGTAAAAACCCTTCGTGTTCTTAGCTATTATACTGGAAAATATCACTTGAAAAAAAATTTAAATGAAAAATTCTTTTGTTAGTGCTCTAAATTTGTAATACCTCCATTTTCTTTATCTTTCCTAAGTTATACTGAGTATGGAGAAGGGGCTGGTGTATGGCAGACTATTGAATTTTGCCGATTTTTTTAATGCGAACATACGGACCTGACTTCAAGTTCAAGTTCAAGGTCCCGCAGAGGGCCGCTCATGGGCAGCATAATATGCGGGGGTTGTGCGGGGGATTTAGGGATCCAGGGTAGGATTAGGAATGGGGTTAGGATGAGGGTGGATTGGGTCAGGGACTGTGGGTTGAGGATTAGGATTGGGGAGGTAATGATTGGAGATAAGGATCTGACTGGAGGGCCAGTGGAGGCTCCCCTTAAGCAAAATTAAAGATACACCTAGAAAAATTATCATTTCCTGTCCCACAGAAAACACAAATTCATGCAGCCAGCTCTAGTCAAGAGTCTCGTCAAGAAGATCAGCAGGGATGTCAAGATATTCGGTATAAAATAAACGTAGCATATATATTATTAATATGTTTCATGGCCGAACATAATTTACCTTTCCTCATTGCTGACCATATGACAGATCTTTTTAAAACAATATTTCCCGACTCTGCCATTGCCCAGGGATTACACATGAAAAGAACAAAGTGTACAGAAATTGCAAAGAAAGTTGGTTTAGTTATCTCAGAAGAGTTTGTGAGAAATTTGAGGCAGCATAAATTTTCCATAATTATTGACGAGTCAACTGATGTCGGTGCAACCAAATGTCTTACGTGATAGCAAAATTTTATAATTCAGCCAAAGGAATAATTGTTACAAAGATGCTAGATTTAATTAACATTTATGGTGACAAAATGCAAACGACTGGATCTTCTGGCCAGTCACTGTATAACATGATTATTGAAACTTTAAATTTTCATGATACTCCCCTGAATAATTTGATTGGTTTTGCTGCAGACGGAGCATCGAATTTAATGGGAGAATCAAACTCTTTATGCAGTAGGTTAAGGGAAAACTTTCCTGGGATTACAATTTTAAAATGTATTTGTCATTCTCTACACTTGTGTGCTTCCGAAGCAGCTAAGACTCTTCCCAGACATTGTGAAGATTTGATAAGAAGTATTTATACCTATTTTGCTCACAGTGCCAAACGCAAATATGAATTTAAACAATTTCAAAACTTATTGGACATAAAACCACACAAAATTCTCCATCCAAGTCAAACACGTTGGCTGTCACTCCATCAGACTGTAGAGAGGATATTAGAACAATGGGATGCATTGAAAGAATATTTTTCAGTAATGGAAAAGAAAGAAAAACTAAGAAGTGTAACACTAATTTTAAAATATGTCAGTGACCCCTCTGTGTTTCTTTATCTAAATGTTTTAAAATTTATTTTGCCAACTTTATCTAAATTATAGTCTAAATTTGTTGTTTCAGAGGGAGACTCCAACAATCTTTCATGTTAATTTTCATCTTAACAGATTGTATAAGACCACACTGCAATATTTTTGTCGGAAGGAACCACTGGATAAATCTGAAATTTACACCTTTGATCCAGCTATTAACAGTACTAACCATGTACCATTAAACAACATATAGTTAGGTTCATATGTTCATGGATTATTGCAAAAAGATTAATTTAACAGGAACATTAAAATGGTAGATGATGTGAAGGAAAGATGTAGATTCTTTATGATTAAATTGTGTGAGGAAATTAAAAAAAGATTTGAATTAAATGACCCACTATGGCAAATGACATCATATTTTATTCCTGATAAATTCATTGACTCAAGATCGCGGGATATGATGCCTTCATTGTATCCTCTTGTAGAATGTTTACCTAGAATATATACCGGTGATATGCAAGTCCTTGATAATGAATGGAGACATTTAGACAGTGTTCCATTGCCAACAGAAATAACTACAAATTCATGTGATCCTGTTTTGTTTTATACCAAACTTGGGAATATGACCTAAAATAATAAGTATCTGTTCAAAACTCTGGCCACGTTTTCTTTAAACATTTTAGCGCTGCCTGTAACAAACACAGACGCAGAAAGACTGTTTTCTAAACTACATTTAATTAAAACAGATATAAGAAATAAGTTAATTATCCATTCTCTTAAATCATTATGTTATGTATCTGAAGCAGCCAGGGAACAAGGAGAGTGTTATAAATTTAAAGTATCTGGTGCAATGATGGAATCCTTATAAATAGCCCATGTAGCCTACAATAAATAAAATATTGTTTATGTTTGTTAAATGTTTACTTGTTTATTAATTATATATTTTACAGTTATATTTCTTGTTTCAATAAAAAAAAAACTTATAATGTTGTATCCTATAGTTTAGTTTCCCTTTCTATATCCTTCAATTATAAACGAAAATCGGTTACCTTGAACTAAGAAATGTATAGGTGAAATCAAACAATAAACAATTACAAATATTTTTACAATAACATATTTGAGTTTACACTCAAATTATTCTAAAATATAAAAGAATTGTATACACACAAAATTAATTACCTTTGGTAACCCAGTGTTCAGAGTTGCCAGTAAAGAACAGAAACATACTAGCGTGTACTAGCTGGCAACAGTATTCCACAGTGTTGTGTAGAAAACGCGGCAACACTGCGCGGCGGCCAGGCGGTTCTATACAGTTTCAAGCGACCATCACCACCGTCAGGAGGGATACACGCTGCCTGCTGTTCCAACAGACCTGCACGCAAGGTAAATAGAGTTTTACACACATACACATGCTGTCTTCAAATTACACACACACACACACACATTACTTTCAAATTAAACACACACACACATTACTTTCAAATTAAACACACACACACATTACTTTCAAATTAAACACACACACACATTACCTTCAACTTACACACACACACACATTACCTTCAACTTACACACACACACACACACACATTACCTTCAACTTACACACACACACACACACACATTACCTTCAACTTACACACACACACACACACATTACCTTCAACTTACACACACACACACACACATTACCTTCAACTTACACACACACACACACACATTACCTTCAACTTACACACACACACACACATTACCTTCAACTTACACACACACACATTACCTTCAACTTACACACACACACATTACCTTCAACTTACACACACACACACATTACCTTCAACTTACACACACACACACATTACCTTCAAATTACACACACACACACAAAATCCACAAATTTTATCCCCTTCCCCCACACACAAGTAAGTATTCTCTCTCTCTCTCTACAATAAGAAGTATTAATTTTGTATTCATAATTTAACTTTACTTTATTATTATTATTAGCTTGGGTCAATATAGGGCCCATATTAACTGAAGCAAATAATTATTAACTTATCAAACAGATATTTCATTATTAGATAAATTATGAATACAACGTTAATACTTCTTATTGTATAGAGAGAGAGACAGAGAGAAATACTTACCTGTGTGTGGGCGAAGGGAAAAATTTTGTGGATTTTGTATGTGTGTGTGTATAATTTGAAAATGTGTGTGTGTGTGTGCGTGTTTAATTTGAATGTAATGTGTGTGTGTGTAATTTCAATATAGCATATGTATGTGCGTGTAAAGAATATGAAAATACGTGTGTGTGTGTTGGGGAGATAACAATAATAATAATAATAATAATAAATACTTTATTATTGACATACACGTGAAAGTTCTCTTGTACATTTTCCGTAAAATATATATAGAGAGAATACATGGAAGGTACAGTGACGAGCACTAATAAGTATCCAGGTGTGCTTCGAATACCTAGCTAGAAACAGTAAATAAATGCTCAATAAGATCTCCATTGGAATTCCTTCGTTGGTGAATTGGTGGAATTGTTCAAAGCTTCAACCCAAGCTGAATAATTATTAGTGCTCTTAACTATACCTATCTTTGTATCTAGAGGTCACTCAGTCTATATGTCTGTTCATTTATATCGGTCTCATTTTCTTTTTACCTACTGTACCTATCTTCGAGTCGATTCCACAGTGGTTGGTATTGGTTTGTATGCACGCAAACGAAAGAATGTTAGCCTTTTTAAATGACTTATGGGTGAATTATTATATCATAAAATTCATTTGATTACTAAAATATTGTAATGTCAAGTATATCAAAATTGAGAGGTGTATATGACAGTCGAGTCATGCAGCCACATTACAACTCACTCATCTCATCACAAACCATTAAAATATCCAGGTTCCACAACAACAGCTTACGTTCATTTAATAATGTTACACTTGATGGTACAGTACAAATGACTTACTATATCTGGCTGTATACAACACTGAATAGATCTCTGTCTTTTACTTAGGGTTAAGGGGGTGCGGGAGTAGGGGACAGGCTTGGGGGGTGCGGGAATAGGGGGACAGGCTTGGAGTGGGTAGAAAGCATGTCCCTTATTCCCGCACCCCCCAAGCCTGTCCCCCTACTCCCGCACCCCCCAAGCCTGTCCCATATTCCCGCACCCCCCTAAACCCCCCTCAAGCCTGTCCCCCTATTCCCGCACCCCCTTAAGGTGATGGCTACTATCTTTCATAATATCATTACTTCTCTAAATACATGTTTTGTTATAGATATCTAACAGGGACTGGGTCTTACTAACTCCAACTCTTACACTGCATAATTAATTTAGTTATTTTTTTTTTTAAGGCTCGTTCGTACAATTTTCAAACCAACATATTATAGCAAATGATAAGACAGCCTGTACAGTCGGCGGCAAAAGTCCTGTCACCTCACTTGCTTCACCGAGGCACGCAATGTTCATAGACTCGAGATTATTAGGTGTAGAAAACATGCGTATTTCTCGAGTCCATGAACACTGTGCGTCTCCGTGAAGCAGGTGAGGGGACACGACTTCTGCCGCCGACTGTACAACACAAGTGTAAAAGGAGTTAATTATTTTATCATCAATTTTAAGCTTCCATAATTGCTTCACAAAGCATATCTTACTGTTTGTCTTTTTATAAATTGCAGTAACATTACTTTCAAAATTAAAAGTGTCATCTATTATTGTTCCAAGATATTTGTATTCATGAACTTTTTCAACTATTTCGTTACTGATATACAGTGGCAAGTGTTCTACTGTTTGCTTCCTAAAATCAACAACCATTTCTTTTGTTTTTCCCACATTCAGCTAAAGATAATTTTCCTGCACCATATGGTAAAATCATTAACTTCCTCCCTGTAGTTTAATTAAGTCAGTATTAGAACACAAGCTATCGCTACTGATATCCCTCACCGTCCATTTATTTATTCATTGTATATCAAGGTGTATAGTATAATTTATATAATTTCTAACCATGTGTTATTTTCAGATAGATTGGTGTGGTTGGATGAGGATGAAGGAAGACCATGCTAAGAAAAACCCACTTTTTATAGACAAAAAGTATTTAATATGGACGTTTCGGAGGCAACTACCTCCCTCTTCAGCAGTACAGAGTTGAATGAAACATGAAAGGAAAATAAGTAGCTGACAGGGGGAGGGAGGGACAAGGTGTGTTCTGATGACAGACAGACCACACCTCACCTCACCCAACCGACCTGACCTGGCCATTCTTCAGGGACCCGACCCCACATCTGGGAGGGATTTGACCACTAGTGATCTCATTAATGGATCTAGTTTGAACATACCTTCATTTAAGTTAAAGTTTTTATAGTGCTATATACATACTGATTCTAATATTCTACGTTTCTTGAAATTGTTGCACTTAATTATCATTTTACCAGAATTCCAATCAATACAGTGGTTGTTGTCATATGCATGGACAAAGTTAGCATTATTTGTGTTACAATTCGTCATATCTCGTTTATGTTCTTTCATTCTAACATCTAAAGATCTCCCAGTTTCACCTATATAAACTAAGTCACAGTCTTTGCAAGGAATTTTGTATACTCCTGCTTGGGGTTGAACAGTGGCATTATTTCTTACAAGAGTGGTTTTGATGCTAGAAGTATATTTGAAGGCTATGTTTACATCAAGTTCTCTGCTAACTGACTGAATTTTTTCCAGACTTTTTACATAAGGAAGACATAAATAAGGTTTCCTTTCTGACTGACATTTAGGAACATAGAAGGTTTTCCTAGCCTTATAATAAGCTTTTCTGATAAACCAATCAGGATATTTCAAGTTACGGAATATAATCCAAATTTTGTTGTTTTCTACCTCTAAATTTTGGGGGCTACAAATTCTTAATGCTCTGAGAAACAAGGTAGATATGACAGACATTTTGATAGAATCATTATGATAAGAGAAAAAATGAATGTACATATCACAATGAGTGGGTTTCCTATAGACAGTGAAAGTAGGGAAGTCATTAATTTTAGTAACCAAAACATCAAGGAAGGGTAGGGACCCATCAATTTCCCATTCAATTTTGAAATTGATAGATGGAACCAAGTCATTTAATTTGCAAAAGAAATCTTCAAAATTATTGAGACTGTTGGGCCAAAAGGAGAAAATGTCATCTACATACCTATGCCATATTAGATTTGGGGGTGCAATGTTGGATAATAACTCAATTTCAAAATATTCCATATACAAGTTACTAAGGATGGGGGATAATGGCGACCCCATAGCATTGCCAAATCGCTGAATGAAGAATTTATCATTAAAAGAAAAAGCATTGGATGAAACACAAAGTTTAATTAATTCAAGGAAGGAAGATATTGGCATACCCAAATCTAAATCATAGTCTGGCATTTTCCTACTTAGAAATTCTAATACATCGTTAATTGGCACTTTAGTGAAGAGTGAATCTACATCAAAACTTATCATTTTTCCATTAGTTAGGTTTAGTGACATAATTTTATCAATAAAATGTGAGGAATTTTTAATGTGTGAACTTGAGATGCATCCCACTAATGGTGATAATTTGTAGCTAAATGATCCACAGTACGAAACAATGGGGCGAAGAGGAACACCATTCTTATGTGTTTTGGGTAGACCGTATATGTGTGGAAGTTTAGGGTTGACTTGCATGAACCATTTGGCATCGATGTTGGGCACATTATTGAGTAGTTCTTTCACAGTACGGTTGAACTGGGTGGACAGATGCTTTAAGTTAGAAGATCTCAACTTTTCATATGTGGTGACGTCATTTAATAGATTTAACATCTTTTCTTCGTAGTTAACTTTATCAAGTATCACAACTGAGTTCTCTTGTCAACTTTAGTTATGAAAATGGAGTTGTTTTTTCTTAAATTCTCCAAGGCCAAACGAAACCGCCTAGGAATGGAATCATAGGAGTTAAAATGATCCAAAATGCCATTGATTATAAAATCATTAAGGCACGGGAAATTATGCCTTCCATTAAATACAGACGCAACAAAATCTAGGGCAATATCTCTACCAAGTTTTAGAGCAAAAGAAAAACCCAGTTGCAACACTTGATTTTCAATTTCCGATAGCACATAGGACGACAAATTCACCACTGAGCCCATAACACCACAGTTGCTTCACTCACTGGCACTGTACAACTCACCGATGACTCTGTTGTGTCTAATTCTGGTCTTGTTCACTTCATGGTTACACTTGTTACTGGCTGTCTGAAGTACGGATTCCAACAAATCATCATGAAGGTGTTTTTGAGAAGTCGTAGGTTACGTTGAAGAAGCCAATACGATTCATCAACTTCTCGTTTTATGCAGGCAATACGCTCAAGTAGAGTGGCACGGGCAACATCAGGAAACGGTGTAGTCCTCCATCGAAAGAAAGGCAAGAAAGACTTAGGGATGACTTGTTCATGGAGGCAATCCTGGAGGAATTTCAATTGAAGCTTCTTTTTCTTGACTGCCATTAAACACTTCTCGTAACGTCGGAAGCAAGAGGTCAGGAACGGGAAAGTCAGCAGGAAGAAGGAGAAGAGGTGGTGTCTGATCGTGGGATCCATAATGGAGTGGTAATTCACAATGACGTGAAGAGCAGCATGCTAAGAAAAACCCACTTTTTATAGACAAAAAGTATTTAATATGGACGTTTCGGAGGCAACTACCTCCCTCTTCAGCAGTACAGAGTGAATGAAACATGAAAGGAAAATAAGTAGCTGACAAGGGGAGGGAGGGACAAGGTGTGTTCTGATGACAGACAGACTACACCTCACCTCACCTCACCCAACCGACCTGACCTGGCCATTCTTCAGGGACCCGACCCCACATCTGGGAGGGATTTGACCACTAGTGATCTCATTAATGGATCTAGTTTGAACATACCTTCATTTAAGTTAAAGTTTTTATAGTGCTGTATACATACTGATTCTAATATTCTACGTTTCTTGAAATTGTTGCACTTAATTATCATTTTACCAGAATTCCAATCAATACAGTGGTTGTTGTCATATGCATGGACAAAGTTAGCATTATTTGTGTTACAATTCGTCATATCTCGTTTATGTTCTTTCATTCTAACATCTAAAGATCTCCCAGTTTCACCTATATAAACTAAGTCACAGTCTTTGCAAGGAATTTTGTATACTCCTGCTTGGGGCTGAACAGTGGCATTATTTTTTACAAGAGTGGTTTTGATGCTAGAAATATATTTGAAGGCTATGTTTACATCAAGTTCTCTGCTAACTGACTGAATTTTTTTTTTCCAGACTTTTTACATAAGGAAGACATAAATAAGGTTCCCCCTGTCAGCTACTTATTTTCCTTTCATGTTTCATTCAACTCTGTACTGCTGAAGAGGGAGGTAGTTGCCTCCGAAACGTCCATATTAAATACTTTTTGTCTATAAAAAGTGGGTTTTTCTTAGCATGCTGCTCTTCACGTCATTGTGAATTACCACTCCAAGGAAGACCATCCTAGCCAGAAACGAATGAGAAAAGAAAAGAGAAGAGAGACAACAAACGCCAAGATATCAGAAGGAAAGAAGGCACAGTAAGCATATACAACAACATCTGTGTGTGTGTGGTACTGGTAAGACGACTCTGTTGTTTGTCTATGGAGCCATGGTATTGGTCCAGCCACAATCAAATATCAACCCACACTTTCCTTCCATCGTGGTAAATATCTTGGTAATAAAGAACAACACGTGTATAATTTTGCAGCACCTCATAATAATAATTGAGGGGTTGAGTTGACATAAGGTGTTGTCTGATTATATTTTGATATGATACTGCTTTATTTGTACGATGGAAGGAAAGTGTTGGTGGTTATTTGATTGTGGCTGTACCAATACCATGACTCCATAGACAGAGTCGTCTTACCAGTACCACACACACACACACACACAGATGTTGTTGTATATGTCAGAAGGTCATACAAAGAGCTGAGTTTTGTTCTGTAGTGTTTGGATGGACTGATGAGTGATTTGAGAATGGATGTGTTTCTAAACACATGGTTTGGGGTGGGCAGGGTGTAAGAGATGATAGTATTTGTGTATGGTATACTGGATGTTGTTGCTAGGCATGTGTGGGTGTTTTGCCATGTAGTGGAGTGGATGGTGTGGGTTTGTGGAGGCTGCAGCAGCAAGTGTTTACACTCTCATGTCAAGATGATCCTTGATTGTGATGACTTCGGTTTCATGGTGTAGGTGTGGTAGGTGTGCAGCCTGTCATTATCTTTAGGGCTCTGTTCTGTATGGTGTGAATGGGTGTTGAGAGTTAGGTTGGTGGTGTGGTAGCTGTGTGGCCTGTCATTATCTCTATTTTGTATGGGTGTGAAGGGTGTTGAGATGCGTGTCAGTGAGGTTTGAGGTGTCTGTTGTTATGATGGCTGCATGTGATTGTGTAGTGTTGCTGTTTAGTATATTGTAAAGTTTGCTGGGGTTTGTTTTATGGTTAATTGTGTTGACAAACCTTTGCCAGTTTAGTGTTTTTTTATTCTTTAATTTTGTTGTTTATTTGTGTATTTAGTGCTTGTATTTGGTGTACTATGTGTTGTGTAAGAGGAGTTAGGGATGTGTGTTTAAGTGTGTCTCGTTGTCTGATGAGGTCTTGAATTTCTGTTGTAAAGTTGGGGTTGTGTTTTCTTCTGTTACATCTAGGGATGTGATGTTTGTCTGTGTTTTATGGTCAGTCGTCATTGGGTATAAATGTATGTATGGTATAGAGATGCTAATTCGAGTTTTGTAGAAAATTAACTTGCGTTACTTCTCTCTCTCTCTCTCTCTACAATAAGAAGTATTAACGTTGTATTAATAATTTATCTTTACTTAATTATCACCTTTAGCTTTGGTCAATATAGGGCCCATATTTACTGAAGCTAATAATTATTAACTTATCAACAGATATTTCATTATTAGATAAATTATGAATACAACGTTAATACTTCTTATTGTAGTATGTGTGTGTCTGTCAGGGTGTATGTGTGTCTCTCTATGTCTGTGTGTGTGTGTCTGTCTCTGTCTGTCTCTCACTGTGTGTGTGTCTCTCTCTCTCTCTCTCTCTCGTTGTGTCTGTCTGTCAGGGTCTCTCTCTCTCTCTGTGTGTGTGTCTGTCTCTGTCTCTGTGTGTGTGCGTCTCTCTCTCTCGGTGTGTCTCTCTCTTTCTCTATGTATGTGTCTTTGTCTGTCTCTGTGTGTGTTTGTGTCTCAGTCTGTCTCTCACTGTGTGTGTGTGTCTCTCTCTCTGTGTCTGTCTGTACATTTGTCTCTCTCTCTACTAGAGAGAGGTACAACTAACAAACCTAACACCAATAAATAATAACTCAATAACAACAAAAATAACAATACAGTACTATTAACATTTGTTATTATTATTATTAAGGGGGTGCAGAAGTAGGGGACAGGATTATGGGGGGTTTGGGTGGTGAGGGAATAGGGGGACAGACTTGGGGTGGGTAGAAAGCCTCTCCTAAAGTAGACAACCATATCATCGCCTCCCTGGATGTTGAGAGTTTGTTCACTAATGTACCAGTGGATAAAACTATAGACATCATCCTCCACCGGGTTTACGAACACCCAGACCTCCCACGACTGGACATCCCCAAGACCTGCCTCAAGACTCTACTTGAACTCTGCACCAAGGAAGCTCCATTTATTTGCCCCCGTGGCAATATGTATCAGCAGATTGACGGTATAGCGATGGGTAGCCCCCTGGGGGTCCTCTTCGCTAACTTCTTTATGGGTACTGTTGAAGAGGACCTTCTCAAATGTAATCGCCCATCGATATACTGTCGGTATGTTGATGACATTTTTGTTCAAGTGAAGAACCTAGACGAGCTACTACTACTACAACAACGGTTTATCTCCTCGTCTGGTCTGAACTTCACCTACGAAAAATCAACGGATGGCAAACTACCCTTCCTGGACCTCTTGGTTGCCCACCACGACTCAGACTTCCGAACCACAGTGTACACAAAGTCCACCAACAACGGACGGTGTCTAAATGGTGACAGTGAATGCCCCAAGAGATACCTCCAATCCACCATCTCATCCTACGTCAGGAGGGCTCTCTCCCACTGCACCAGCTGGAGAGACACACACCAGGAACTGGACCGTCTCACCCAAGTCCTGGTAAACAATGGATATTCCAACACAGACGTCTCCAACACCATCAAACTCCAGCTAGAAAAATGGTACGAGGTGAATCCCCCAACCAAACCCAACAGTGATATCAAACTTTACTACCGCAACTACATGTCTATCGACTACAAGACTGACGAGACCATACTAAGAGACATAATAAAGAAGAATGTTCACCCCACCGACCCAGACAGCGAGATCAAACTAGTAATTTACTACAAGTCTCCAAAAACCTCGAACCTCACCCTACACAACCGACCTACTAACCCCAAGAGACCGATGAACAGTGACCACGTGATTTACCAACACACCTGTAACAGTGTGGACTGTGAGCCTCACCACTATGTTGGTAAAACACAAACATCACTGTCTCGTCGTCTCACCATGCACCTCCAGTCAGGGTCTATAAAAGACCACTACCTTACCCACGACAACCAAGCTCTGACACGAGACAAACTAGTAAACAATACCACCATACTAGACAAAGAAACAGACAGCAGAAGACTCTCCTACCTAGAAGCGATCTACATAGAAACCCTACAACCCTCTATTAACAACCAGACACAAGACCTCCAAATACTGCCCTCCAGAAAACGACACATCACCAACACCGTCAGGATACTCACCACACATCCAACACCTACTGACCCACCACAAACATCTAACATCTTACCCACCACCACTACAACCAACCAACAACTCAGACGTAGCGCCAGAATCAGAAGCTACCCCCTATCCACCAATCACTAGGCCTCTGATATGGTGGCCCCGCCCACCCCACATACGGAAAACAGATAAATACCCCTCACCCACTCAGAATCGCCACTTCCTCCTGAAGATGTCCGATGTACTGGACGAAACGTCGACCTCCCCCAACAACTCAACTTTTGCCTCACTCATCCACCATCTAAGTGAAGACTTAAGAAAAATTGTAAGAAATATTGAAAATATAAATAATAAACTCATTAATGAAGAACAAGCCATTTCCTTCAACCTCGTTTGTTTGAAAGAGAATATATATATATATATATATATATATATATATATATATATATATATATATATATATATATATATATATATATATATATATATATATTAATTCTCTCTCTCTCTCTCTCTCTCTCTCTCTCTCTCTCTCTCTCTCTCTCTGTGTGTGTGTGTGGTGATTCCCTTGTTGTACAATCGACATTACCACATCAGGCAATGCTACTCAGGAGGAAGGAGATGGATATACAACAGCTCCTGTACTATTAATTCTCTCTCTCTCTCTCTCTCTCTCTCTCTCTCTCTCTCTCTCTCTCTCTCTCTCTCTCTCTCTCTCTCTCATAATAACAGTTCAAATTAAGCTCTTATTATAACTCGCTCTGATTGGCCCACCTCAAAAAATCAATACTTAAGATTATCGCTGATTGGCTATAACCGAAGGACATTATTTTAGTGCTAAGGGGGTGCGGGAGTAGGGGACAGGCTTGGGGGGGTGCGGGAATAGGGGGACAGGCTTGGGGGGGGGGACTGGGGGAGTGCGGGAATAGGGGGACAGTCTTGGGGGGGGGCGGGGTAGAAAGTCTGCTGTAACCTATTCCCGCACCCCCCTAACCCCACCCCCCTCCAAGCCTGTCCCCCTATTCCCTCACCCCCTAAATATTAGCTCATTACGAGTCTAACACGTGTTATATGGTTTGTATAACCTTATAGTACAACAACAAACCCAAATATCATAGTTTACACACTCGTCAATGTCTCGTTTCATTATAATTTGGATGACAAGTGGACGTCAAATTTTCGGAAATATTAATTAGGTCCATCTTTTTCCTATTCTCCTTCGCTGAGAAAATGGGAAGGGTTGGAGAAAGAATGGGAAGGGTTGAAGGAAGAATGGGAAGGATTGAACGAAGAATGGGAAGGGCTGAACGAAGATTGGGAAGGGTTGAAAAGAGAATGGGAAGGATTGGAGAAAGAATGGGAAGGAATGAGAAATTTAACAGCCGACTTAAATACCTTTTATGAAATACGATAACCCAAACCAGGGGGTGCGGGAATAGGGGGACAGGCTTGGGGGGGGGGGGTGCGGGAGTAGGGGATAGTCTGAGTAGTTTAGTAAAAGCTGGAGTAAAGTCTGAAATGGAGTCTAGTTGAAGAGGTAAGAGGTTGAGCTCTGATGGAAAAGCAGAGTTTCTATAGATCTGAACAATCTGATATAATGAGTGATTGGGTGATGAGTGTGTAGTAAAGTTTAAGGTAATAAAAAAGACTTTGAGGTTTCATGTCAAAGTTGGAAAGGAGTGTAGTTAGAGGAATAGTTATTGGATATTCACCTTGCTGATTTTTACTCCAGTCCTCATACTAACTTGACATTATAAATTATATATAGTTTTTTTTTATGCAATAAACACAGGAATAACTGAAGAAGACACACACACACACACACACACAATTATGAGAATATACGAATGCACACACATAGGCCTACGTTACACACACACACACACACACACAGTCATGAGAATATACGAATGCACACACACATAGGCCTACGTTATACACACACACACACACACACACACACACAGTCATGAGAATATACGAATGCACACACACATAGGCCTACGTTACACACACACACACACACAATTATGAGAATATACGAATGCGCACACATATGCCTACGTTACACACACACACACAGTCATGAGAATAGACGAATGCACACACACATAGGCCTACGTTACACACACACTCACACACACACACATTCATTCATAAATATATGCGAATAGACATACGTTACTCACATAGCAACACACACACACACACAGTTGAGTGACATTAATTTTGTTGTTTGTTGTGTGAGTGAGTCTTTGGTATTAGATATTATTCATGTTCAAACATTAATTAATCATTGAATATTTTTTTATCATTGTCATAATTTGGTCAGTTTTTTTTGGTTGTGGTGTGTGAGTAGATGGAACGTGATAAAGATGAATTTAAGTCTACGGAAATTACACGATGTTATTCCAAACACAGAGAGAGAGAGTTACAAGGAGTTACAAGGAAAAGAAGTACCCTAGGGGACCTTACGATCCATACAAAGAGGGTACCTGTGGGTTTAGTTGCGCAAGTAGGCGACCGTCCTCGAATGTGTCATGTGAAACCATCAAGGAACACTCGCACAACGGCTTAAACACCTAGACGGTGATTTAAGGCTTTGTCTAATCTGGACTTGAACTGATCCACAGAGTTGCTGTTGACTACATCAGCAGGAAGCGCGTTCCAAGTACCGCAGATGCTGTATGTAAAGAATTTACCACACAGATCACAGTTGTATCGCTTCAGTTCAAGTTTGTAGCCATGATTCCTGGTTGTGCCCTCACTGAGTTGGAAAATGTCCCTGTAGTCTACATTGTCAAAGCCTCGTAGTATTTTAAACACTTCGATAAGCTGACCACGCAGTCTCCGGGTTTCCAAAGAGAACAGGCCGAGTTCTACCAACCGATCTTTATAGCTCTTGTGTCTAAGAGAGGGTATAAGTTTGGTTGCCCTGGTTTGCACTCGTTCCAATCTCGCGATATCAAACTGGACTGCATACTCCAGGTGTGGTAGGACAAGGGAATTGTACAGACAAAGTACTATCTCCTTGTTCCGGTATCCAAACTGTCGCTTTATGTACCCTAACATCCTTTGGGCTTTCTTCTCCACCTCAATACACTGCTTTGAGAACTTGATGTCGCTGGTGATAGTTACACCCAGTTAAGTGTGTGCAGTATTAGTGCTTACGAGAGCATTGCCCTTAAGGTTATACTCTGTTCGGGGGTTTCTGTGGCCTATTTGCTTAACTTTGCATTTGTTCAAGTTAAATGGCATTTGCCACGTGTCAGACCACTCCCCGATCTTCCTAAGATCTTCTTGTAAGCGGGTAGTATTTCCTTCTTTCACGACATTCATACCAAGCTTAGTATCATCGGCGAATTTGGAAATCTTGGCAACCATGTCACCATCCATGTCATTAACATAGATGATAAACAGTAGTAGTCCCAGAACAGAACCTTGGGGAACACCGCTAGTAACGGGCACCTACTCTGAAGCCTGTCCATTCACTACCACCCGCTGCCGTCTATCACTTAGCCAGTTCTCTATCCAATTTGCCACATTTCCGTCTATGCCCAGTGCACGCACTTTCCGAAGGAGGCGGCGGTGGGGTACCTTATCAAAGGCTTTCTGAAAGTCTAAGTAGACAACATCGACCGCTTTATCCCGATCATGCTCACTGAAAACAAAACGGAAGAATTCCACCAGATTTGTGAGGCATGACCGGTGCTGCTGGAACCCATGCTGGGAACCCCTCAGTAGCAAATTTGATTCAAAGTGTGCTGTTATTTTGTCCACCATGATGCTCTCCATGAGTTTACAGACTATCGAGGTTAAACTGATGGGTCTGTAGTTTGACGGTTGGCTAGCATCTCCCTTCTTGAAGATAGGAGTCACCTCTGCCTCACGCCAGTCTCTAGGAACGCATCCAGTCTGGATTACCCTGTTGAAGACCATGCACAGGTGCCGTGATGCTTCACCATGCACTTCTTTCAACACTCTAGGTAAGAACCCATCCGGACCGCGGGACTTGTTTGCTTTTAATTCGATTATTTTTCTCTCGATTTCTTCTTGGGTGTAGACCATTGACTCCAACTTCTCACTGAAGGAGTCCAAAGGTTCGGGAATGGGACCACTCTCCTCAGAGAACACTGAAGAGAAGTACTCATTTAAGAGGTTAGCATTTTCTGCATCAGAGTGCATCAATGCTCCATCCTCATTCACCAAGGGACCGATCCTGCGTCGGATTGGTTTACGGCCATTCACATAACTGAAAAACTCCTTGGGGTTCTCTTTGCAGAGTCTAGCCACACAGACCTCCTCAGCACGCTTAGCCGCCCTTATTTTGGACTTCACATTTCGATTCAGTCTTCTATGACCGTCAAAGTCCCCAGATGTCTTCACTCGACGATACGCAGTTCTCCTCTCCCTTAGTAGGTTACGGATTTCCCGATTAAACCACTTCGGTTGAATGAACTTCTGACCTGTTCCCTTCAGAGGAATAAAGCGCGACTGAAGTTCCATGAAGGTAGACAAGAATGACCTCCACAGATCATCAGCACTCTTTCCCTCCTCTAGTTCCATTTCAGCAACGCCTTCACGAAGACCTGCAAAGTTCGCTCTCCCCATGTCTAATTTTCTATGCACCGGGGTCACGGTCTCCATATTAGGGACCTTAACTGAAAATCTTATAAGCTTGTGGTCGCTTCCGCCTATTTCTTCGTTTACAGAGAGGTCTTGAATGATGTCGTCCTTGGAGGTGAGGACCAAGTCGAGTATGTTAGCACCTCTTGTTGGCTCCCTTACCCATTGAGTGAGGAATTCATCATTTACAAACTCCAAGAGTGGTGTGTTCTCGGCAGAGGGCTCTCTGGTTTCCCAGTCAACATGTGTGTTGAAGTCTCCCATAAGGAAGCACACCCTGCCTTCCACTAGTTCACCCAGCAACTGGTATAGGTCCCTGTCCATCTCATTGAGTTGTCCAGGGGGTCTATAAAGCAGCAGGGTTCTGTATTTTGCAGTGCCTATTTCTAGGTCAACTCCAAGGAGCTCGTGGTTCGATGTGATGTTGCAGGTCATCGATTTGATAGAGTTCTTTACATACAACAGCACACCACCACCCCCTCTGTCCTTTCTATCTTTGTGGAAGAGTTGGTAGCCTGGAATCACGAATTCCCCTTCAAGATCTCTGTCTGAGGTTCTCAACCATGATTCCGTTATGGCCACCATCTCGGGTTCCTCTGTCGCAACGAAGGCCCGCAGTTCCAAAAACTTGTTTCGGATGGACCTGGCGTTGAACAATAGAACCTTCAGGGAACCCCCAACTGCAGGGCTCCCTATACTCTTTCGTTTCCCGGTTTGGTCATTGTCTTGGTAGTGCTGGGGATATCCTTCTTCAGGATCTCAGCGAATGTCTTCTCTGGGGTCACTCTAGCATAGCGACGAGGGCTCTCCTCCACGCTCGGTCGAGTGCTTCTGAGACATCGTCGGACGGCGTCTTCCATTAATTTGGAAAGCACTTCTTTCCCCTTTGGTGAGAGATGTATGCCATCCCTCTGGTAGAGGTCATCTCTACCAAAGAGTGAGGTGTAGGGGTCCACAAAGAACACCCCCTCGGCAGTACACAAATCAGCCAGGCGCTGATTTACTGCAATGTTCTTTGACAGAGCAGTCCCTGAAGGGCTCTCCTTGGGAGCATGCCAACAACTACCCTTCTGCGGGTTTTTAACCCACAGTCATCTACTGCACCGAGCACATCCGAGAGAGAGAGAGAGGAGAGAGGGAAAATGAAAGAGAGAGGGGAGAAGGAAGGAGGGAGATATGAGAGAGAGAGAGAGAGAGAGAGAGAGAGAGAGAGGAGAGAGAGAGAGAGAGAGTGTGTGTGTGTGTGTTAGATTATGAGAGAGAGAGAGAGGGTGAGGTGTTTTTTTCTTTTAGTATGCCTGCCGGCCGCCTTTCACAACACACACACACACACACACACACACACACAAATCCAAAAATAGTGTCCATTCAATATACAGCAATACACACATACACACTTACACACTTACATACTTACACACATATCTACACACATACTTACACACTTACATATTTACACACACTTACACACATACATACTTACACACTTACATACTTACACACATATTTACACACACACATACTTAAACATTTACACACATACTTACACACACATATATACTTGCATACTTACACACTTACAAACATACTTAAACAATTACACACATACTTACACATATATATACTTCCATACTTACACACATACATACTTACACACATACTTACACACTTACACATGCTGTTTCTCTGTCATGTGAGAGAGAGAGAGAGAGAGAGAGAGAGAGAGAGAGAGAGAGAGAGAGAGAGAGAGAGAGAGAGAGAGAGAGAGAGAGAGAGAGAGAGAGAGAGAGAGGAAAAAAAATATTAATTGGTATTCAGAATTTAAAACAAAATTCAAAAAATGTTCATAGCTCAAAAACTCTCCATGTTATATAAATTCCATATACATTTCTATGTAGGTATTAATATAAACTCTTTCCAGAATAAATTTGGTTAAAATCTATTTATATCTTATAGGTCAAAATTCGGTTCAAAATATAATCAAAATTTTGACTCCCTAAATATATATATTTTTTGACCAAATTTTGTTTATTGGGAGAGTTTATTAATACATTAACTCAAAAATCGTCCATAACTCCAAAAATATAGTCGATAGAAAAAATCCAAAAATATACATTTGAGTTAGTGATATATTCTGCCTCCACACCAAGTCTCATCAAAATCCATATACATTTACACACTCAAAATTCCAATTGAAAATTTTGAGTATAAAAATTGGCATAACTTTTTCATTTTGAGTCTGAGTGAAATAACCCAAATTTGTCGCCCCCCCCCCCCTCCTTGGTCCAACACCCCCCCTAAAATTATGCCCCCCAAAATATACATTAATCAAAATTTGTATATATACATTTTTTGGAAAATTTTGTATGGGTCAAAATTTTGGGTTTGGAAAATATAAAAGTGAGAAAGTGAGAGTGAGTGAGAGTGAGAGTTTTTGTTTGGCCTGTCCGGCGGCCTGAACGATTTTATACTCTCTCTCTCTCTCTCTCTCTCTCTCTCTCTCTCTCTCTCTCTCTCTCTCTCTCTCTCTCTCTCTCTCTCTCAGACACACACACACACACTCTCTCTCTTAGACAGTTCTCAGGTGTGCTAATTGTGGCGGCCCCCACCAGGCAAGTACAGGTGACTGCAGTAGCCTTAAAGTGGAGACTGAGGCAATGGCATACACGAGGGCTCATGATGTCAGTTATGGTGAGGCAAAGAGGAAGGTGGAGGGGTTAACCAAACTCCCACAGTTTCCTATGCTGCAGCTATGACTGGCACCACTAATCCTGTAAATACGGCTGATGTTAACGTGACTATCCAGGCTAAAGATAATGAAATTGTAGAATTAAAGGATACAGTAAGCAAATTAACGCTTCAAGTAGAAAGTTTGACTAAGACAATAGCAGAAATTGTTGAATCAACAAAAACAAAAGAAACACCACAAGGCTGATGATACCGTATCAGCTTCAAGATTTCATGTTCTCGCTCAGGTGACTCCCATGAAGAATACATCCGGGAGTCGTCCGGCGTTCGAGGACTGGCTCTGTACCTCGTGGAGAGGAACAGGCGATGGAGGCTACCGTCGCGAAACCAGCCCGCGGGAGGTCCCCGGGAAGTGCAGGGGAGGAAGAGGGTCTTCCCTCCCAGCACAAAAAGGTTTGGCCAGACGAACAAGGCCCCAAGAAACCCCATAAACAGCGATAATCTTCGCGCTAACCATACTCCAATGGAACTGTCGAAGTCTTAGAGCTAGATTACATGAACTCAAACTTTTGGCTTGTTCTTACGCTGCCGATATTATTGCCCTTCAGGAAACTCATCTGAACGTCCATGTCGAAGACGTGATTGTTCAGATTCGGAACTACAGGTTAATTAGGAGGGACCGTGGGGGGAGGGGTGGAGGTGGAGTGGCAATCTACATCCGCCATAACCTCCCTTTCACTGATGTGCCCTGTAATTTTCCTCTGGAAAGTGTCGCTTGCAGAGTGAAATTCGGTGGCACCTACCTGACTATCTGTTCTGTCTACTGTCCTCCTGATACAGTAACTTATGATGATGTTTTTGATCTACAGGACAGTCTGCCCTGTAGAAAATTAATTGTAGGAGATTTTAATGCTCATCATACGTTATGGGGTTCCCTGCAGGATGATAGAAAGGGGGAACAGGTGGCTAGGCTAATCAGTGATTCCAATTTGGTTCTTCTGAACGACGGTAGTCCGACGGGAGTTGATGATAATACTGGCAATTTTAGCGTCCTTGACCTATCTCTGGTCTCCCCATCGATTGCAGCCTCTTGCCAGTGGCTACCCGTTGATGACTCATTGGGAAGCGACCATTTTCCTATTGTGATTAAATTTAAAAGCGACACTATTAAAAAGCCTTCAGCACTTAAATTTAACGTAAAAAAAGCAGACTGGGTGTCCTTCACAAAGGGTGTCAATATTGAAATTGTTGGAGAAACCATTGATGATAAAGTAAATAATATTCAAGATAATATCCTCAAAGCCGCAATGGCAACAATTCCTAAGACTTCGGTAGATAGCGCAAAGCATAGAGTTCCATGGTGGACGCCAGATTGCCGCAGGGTACTGTGTGAGAGGAAAAGAGCCTACAGGCTTTTCAAAAATCACATTAGTGATGAGAACTGCAAGTATAAACTTGCGAGAGCTAGGGCTCGTAGAACCATCAGACAAGCCAAACGAGACTCCTGGCGATGCTTTGTCTCTAGTATTAACAGTGAAACATCAATTTCCCAAGTCTGGTCCACTGTAAGAAAATTAAATAAGAAAAAAATATCAAATAAAATTACCAACATCTCTTTTAATAACATCAATTATGACGAACCTAGAGACATTGCTAACGCCCTCGCCAGGCAGTTCTCTTTTGCTAGCAGCTCTGAAAATTACCATCCAGTTTTCCTGCCCATCAAGGAAGCATCAGAGCTGCAGCATATTAACTTTGCCACAGGAGATGAATTAGATTACAACAGTGATCTAACAATGCAAGAGCTTGTCCAAGCCCTAGGAGCCTGTAGTGGGACATCCCCAGGACCCGATGAGATTCGGTATGAGATGATAAAGCATCTTGATCATGATTCCATGATCAAGATGTTGCAGGTGTTTAACGAGATTTGGAGGGGTCACACCTTTCCAAACTCGTGGCACTTTGCACATGTCATTCCCATACCGAAAGGAGGGGGGGACCCCAGATCGACTTCATCGTATCGCCCTATTGCACTCACAAGTTTCTTATGCAAGGTCATGGAACGAATTGTTAATCGTAGGCTATTGCATTTTTTAAATTCCAGGAATTTGCTGGTTGACAAGCAGTGTGGCTTCCGTAAAGGTCGCCAGACGCTCGATCAGCTAGTAAACCTGGAAGTTCAAATTCAAGAGGCATTTGCCAAAAAACAATTTTTTATTGCAGTATTTTTAGACATTGAAAAAGCCTACGACATGACTTGGCGACATGGCCTCCTCAGGAAACTATATGCGATGGGATTACGTGGTAACCTGCCCATTTTTGTTAAGAATTTCATTTCTGACAGAACTTTCTCTGTCAAGCTTTTTTCGGACACAGTCACTTTCTAGGACATATTTGTCCAGGCAAATGGGGTCCCCCAGGGGAGTGTTCTGTCTCCGACCTTATTTCTATGTATGATCAATGACATTCTACCAGCTCCTCCTCGAAATCTTAAATACTCACTGTACGCCGAAGACTGTGCGATATGGCACTCCAGCTGTAATGCAGAGTTTTCGGCAACTCGGATCTAATTGGCACTGGATTTGATTCACAATTGGGGCCTCCAGTGGGGTTTTAAGTTTTCAGTAAGAAAGAGTGTAGGGGTTATTTTCACTCATAGGAAGAAGCCAGACGTCCGGCTGACTATGGGTGACAACCCCCTACTTATTCAAAATTCAACTAAATTTCTTGGACTTCATTTTGACAGTCGACTGACATGGCGAGTCCATGTCAGTCAGTTAAATATTAAATGTTTAAAAACACTCAATTTGCTGAGGTGCATTTCTGGTACCCAATGGGGAGCAGATAGGAAGTCATTGCTAATGCTATATAAATCCCTGATTACATCTAGAGTAGATTATAGGTCAATAGTGTATGGTTCGGCATCTGAGTCTGTGTTGAAAGGTTTGGATGTTGTGCAGAATGCGTGTTTGCGTGTGTGTTTTGGAGCCCTACGTTGCACTCGAATCGAGCGTCTAAAGGTGGAGTCACAAGTGCCTCCCCTCCGATTGAGACGAGATCAACAACTTCTAGTATATTGTGCTAAAAAATCCAGGGTGGCGAGTCATCTTCCCGGGAATGCCTTGCTTCGGCAACAGCAAACGGGGGGCCATGGCGCTAGGCCCCTGGCAGAGGGACCGAGTCATCCGTCCGGGAACCCCTGCGCCCCAGGGGGCACTGGCGTGAGGCCAATGGGGACCAGGCCGCAAGTTCAAGTACCCGGGGAGCCGAGTCATCCTCCCGGTAATGCCTTGGTGAGGCATTTGCAGCCGGGAGGCCATGGCGATAGGCCCCCGGAAGGGCCGAGTTATCCGCCTGGGCGTCACATGGCCCCGGAGGGCACTGGCGTGAGGTCTCTCAGAGCAAGACTCCACGACCTCGTAGAGTGTGTCTGTATAGAATTATCAACAATCGATTCCCTGGTTTTAGTATACATTGCACCCTGGGTAATACCCCCCTTCACTATTGTGGATTCCTGGCTGCCAGGGGTTAAATCCCGGGTGCCGGAGGTGGAGGTACACCAGAGGTTTTGTGAGATAATTGTTAAACATCTATCATATTTCCATCTGTATACCGACGGTTCCAAGACGGATGAATGTGTGGGTGCAGGTGTGTGGTCGACTGAATGCCAGTTAAGATTCAGACTGCCGATTCATACATCTATTTTTATTGCAGAACTTTTTGCTATTAATAAAGCTTTGGATTTTGCCCTATCGACGACCCACGATAGGATAGTTATTTTTACTGATTCATTAAGTTCACTTCAAGCTATTAAATCCTTAAATACAACTAACAACGAAATACAGGGTAATATCATTCGTAAGCTGTTTTGTGCCAATAAATCAATCAAGCTAATATGGGTACCTTCACATTATGGTATCTATGGCAATGAACAGGCTGATATACTAGCCGGGTCAACTGTTGATCTGGACATTAGCATAGTCCGTACGGATCTCAGGTGTTTTGTTTCCCTCATTAAGTCTCGAATTCATCTCCTGTGGCAAAGGCAGTGGACCAGATTAAACATCGGTAATAAAGTAAAAAAAGTTATTGAACCCTGGGCTACGTCATCATGGTGCAGCCGCAGGGACGAGGTGGTGTTGGCCCGTCTTAGGGTCAATGCCACATGGTTCACCCACCTCGAACCCTATGTCAATAGACAATTTCCCCCCCGAGTGCCAAGTATGTAACTCTATAATGTCCATCAGTCACTTAATAAGTTTCTGTACTAAATATGAACATCAAAGAAGAAAAATTAAACAATATTTTCAAGTAAAAAAAATGGCTTTCACCATAGAAAATATTCTGTCAGATGACAAGAATAATATAAACAAACTAATGAGTTTTCTGAGGGAGACAAAACTTTATGACCTTATATAGATTGATATAATAAAATGGATCCAATGGCTTAATGACCTTTGGCTATATGCCTCTTGTTGATAGCCAAGAAATCCAACAAGCAAGAAAGCCATTCTTCTACATTCTGTATTTCCCTTGAAGATGTGAATACACGAAATCGCTTGGGACTCCGTATTTATTTTTCCTTCCTTGTGGATTTACGCATATTCCTGGATCACGTGCCCCAAGTGATTTATTTGCATATATATATATATATATATATATATATATATATATATATAGGGCCCGGATAGTTATGCATTTGCATATTTCATATGGAACTGCATATTTTGCGTGATTTCTATGATAAGTGCATATTTCCTAGATAACTGCATATAAATGCATATTTTGGCAAAATATTCATCTGAACACAAGTGGTACTGGGAGGTGAGGTGAGGTGAGGAGTGGTTTGGTGAAATGAGGTGAGGTCACGTCTCTTTAATCTGTCGTTTCCGGTCCTTGGTATTACTGAGTTACCCCCACCCCCTGACTGTTGTTGCTGCAGCAGCCAGTCAGGAGCAGTGCTGCTGTGTGGAGCTACTCTCTACAGCTGCTCGTGAAAATGCCGAAAGTACAAAGAAACCAAAATGAAGTGCTGAGATCATATGTGATGGAATTTGCTGCATTTACTACTGATGGAAGTGTACTGTTTTGTAAATATTGTGAAGCACCAGTGACAGCGAGCAAGAAATTTCAAGTCCAGCAACACCTTAAAACATCCAAGCACATCCGACTCGAAGCTGTTAAGTCCAATAGTGCACAGAAGGAGCAACAACTACTTCTTGCATGTTCCAGTAAGTCAGGACCTGATCGTTCCCAGTTCAACGCAGATTTGTGCAAGGCGTTTGTTTCAGCTGATATTCCATTGCATAAACTGAATAACAAGTGCCTAAAGTCTTTCCTGGAACAGTATACTGGAAAAAAGGTGCCTGACGAATCAACATTACGTAAGAACTATGTTTCACAATTGTTCAAGGACACAATGGAAATCATAAGGAGAAAGGCTTGTGGAAAGAAAATATGGGTGTCACTCGATGAAACCACTGATGTGGAGCAACGGTGTATTGTGAACCTTGTTTTTGGTGTATTAGGAGATGAAACAGAGCGAGGCAAATACTACCTAGTGAATGTTGGTGTACTATCTAAAGTCAACCACTCTACTGTTGCTGGTTTCTTCAATGATTCTCTGCAATTGTTGTGGCCAACGAAGTTAGAGTATGAAAATGTTCTCTTGGTGTGCACTGATGCTGCACCTTACATGTGCAAAGCAATGAATGGACTGCAAGTATTGTATCCAAAAATGATCCATGTGACCTGTGTGGCCCATGGTCTGCATAACATATATATGTTAAATACATTATGTATATTGCTTAATAAACATTAACATTTGTTTCTATTAACTATTTTGTTTCCGTATAACCTGCATTCTTGGCTTTATAAGTAACATTTTTTAGTGCATATAAATGCATATTTGTCCTGTTTTTAGTGCATATTTGTCCAATTTTTAGTGCATATTTGCATGCATATTTCATGGTTTTTTAGTGCATAACTATCCGGGCCATATATATATATATATATATGCTGAGATATGTATGTATGTATGTATGTATGTATGTATGTATGTATGTATGTATGTATGTATGTATGTATGTATGTATGTATGTATGTATGTATGTATGTATGTATGTATGTATGTATGTATGTATGTATGTATGTATGTATGTATGTATGTATGTATGTATGTATGTATGTATGTATGTATGTATGTATGTATGTATGTATGTATGTATGTATGTATGTATGTATGTATGTATGTATGTATGTATGTATGTATGTATGTATGTATGTATGTATGTATGTATGTATGTATGTATGTATGTATGTATGTATGTATGTATGTATGTATGTATGTATGTATGTATGTATGTATGTATGTATGTATGTATGTATGTATGTATGTATGTATGTATGTATGTATGTATGTATGTATGTATGTATGTATGTATGTATGTATGTATGTATGTATGTATGTATGTATGTATGTATGTATGTATGTATGTATGTATGTATGTATGTATGTATGTATGTATGTATGTATGTATGTATGTATGTATGTATGTATGTATGTATGTATGTATGTATGTATGTATGTATGTATGTATGTATGTATGTATGTATGTATGTATGTATGTATGTATGTATGTATGTATGTATGTATGTATGTATGTATGTATGTATGTATGTATGTATGTATGTATGTATGTATGTATGTATGTATGTATGTATGTATGTATGTATGTATGTATGTATGTATGTATGTATGTATGTATGTATGTATGTATGTATGTATGTATGTATGTATGTATGTATGTATGTATGTATGTATGTATGTATGTATGTATGTATGTATGTATGTATGTATGTATGTATGTATGTATGTATGTATGTATGTATGTATGTATGTATGTATGTATGTATGTATGTATGTATGTATGTATGTATGTATGTATGTATGTATGTATGTATGTATGTATGTATGTATGTATGTATGTATGTATGTATGTATGTATGTATGTATGTATGTATGTATGTATGTATGTATGTATGTATGTATGTATGTATGTATGTATGTATGTATGTATGTATGTATGTATGTATGTATGTATGTATGTATGTATGTATGTATGTATGTATGTATGTATGTATGTATGTATGTATGTATGTATGTATGTATGTATGTATGTATGTATGTATGTATGTATGTATGTATGTATGTATGTATGTATGTATGTATGTATGTATGTATGTATGTATGTATGTATGTATGTATGTATGTATGTATGTATGTATGTATGTATGTATGTATGTATGTATGTATGTATGTATGTATGTATGTATGTATGTATGTATGTATGTATGTATGTATGTATGTATGTATGTATGTATGTATGTATGTATGTATGTATGTATGTATGTATGTATGTATGTATGTATGTATGTATGTATGTATGTATGTATGTATGTATGTATGTATGTATGTATGTATGTATGTATGTATGTATGTATGTATGTATGTATGTATGTATGTATGTATGTATGTATGTATGTATGTATGTATGTATGTATGTATGTATGTATGTATGTATGTATGTATGTATGTATGTATGTATGTATGTATGTATGTATGTATGTATGTATGTATGTATGTATGTATGTATGTATGTATGTATGTATGTATGTATGTATGTATGTATGTATGTATGTATGTATGTATGTATGTATGTATGTATGTATGTATGTATGTATGTATGTATGTATGTATGTATGTATGTATGTATGTATGTATGTATGTATGTATGTATGTATGTATGTATGTATGTATGTATGTATGTATGTATGTATGTATGTATGTATGTATGTATGTATGTATGTATGTATGTATGTATGTATGTATGTATGTATGTATGTATGTATGTATGTATGTATGTATGTATGTATGTATGTATGTATGTATGTATGTATGTATGTATGTATGTATGTATGTATGTATGTATGTATGTATGTATGTATGTATGTACGTACGTACGTACGTACGTACGTATGTATGTATGTATGTATGTATGTATGTATGTATGTATGTTAATACGCGATTGTGTGATATTAAAAGTTCATATATTTGATTGATACCTTGCTGAGAGAGGATTCATAGATAGATAGATAGATAGATAGATAGATAGATAGTTTATTGACTACAAACAACATACATATTTTTACAAGTTTAAATTAAAGGTAGTTATACAATTATACCATCAATTACATACTGTCAGCTAGTTGTAGTCCACAATGGTAAATATTACTCCGAAACAAACCCTAACAAATACTACAAAACTAATCATATGATCGCAATAGATCATGAACAATCTTGCATATAACATCATTACTGAATTTACGAAATAAACCATCCAAAGTGTTAAATAAATAACCATCTTTTCAGTGCCTAGTTACAGGACAGATTTCCACGACATGCTTCTCTGTCTGGACTGAGCCACACACACACACACACACGTTCCTCCACAGGGAGGAAACCCCGCCCCTGTCTATTCCACCGTCCCGTCTCGATGGCCAGTGAATGCCCTGAAACCCTGAACCTCGTGAACGAGATTCTGTGTAGATCATTAATTGTGTGTCTCACTTTATATACATCATGCACTTTCATCGTAGGATTAATATCCTTATAAACATTACATCTAGATGTATCTAATGACAAAATAGCTCTATGTACATTTCTTACCAATAATGACATGTCCGAGACTTCATCCTGGGTGTATCTTTTTACAATTTTGGCGACAGGTGTATTCATTGCATTAATAATTGTACCAACGAGAATAAAGGGATCATCATTCATGCCAGACCTTTCTTGCCATAACTTGTGAAAAAATTTGTGCTGTTTGTGTTGTAAGAGGTCTGACAAGGTTGGGTAGCCAAGTTCAGCATAACAGACAAGATTGGGGGTATTCTTTCTCACCCCCAACAACATTTTCATAGCCCAATGGTACAGTTTGATAACAGGTTTCGTGTCAGCACCGAACCATGATTCACATCCATACAACAGTGATGATGTGAGGGCTGCGTCAAACACTCGACGTTTAACGATGAAAGGAACATTGTTGTTTTTCCCTATAAAGGAAACAAATTTCAGAACTTGACAGATCTTCGCCTTGGCATGCTCTTCCACTGCTGATGAAACCGAGCCATCACATGTAAAGGGGGAACCTAGATACACATAACTGTCACAATACTCCACCACAAAGTCATCCACACACAGCGGTTCCCTGTCACCAGCTTCACCATTAAAGACATAATATTTAGTCTTTCCTACATTCACTTTCATACCGTACTCTTGACAAAATTTTCTTAATACATCCAGTTTATTCAAAATACAAGTCCGTGTCGATGGCAATAAAACAGTGTCGTCCATTAACATTAGTATGTGTAGCCATTGCAGAAAGGGTTCAGGTTGGCATGCATTTTTAATTCTTTTTATCAATTCATTAACAAATATGATAAACAAGGAACATGAGGTTGACAATCCCTGCCTTACACCCTGAGTAGCCGTGACCACAGCGGAGCCCATGATGCTCTCCTTGACGCTGTACATTGCCATCAGTGCCGCCAACATTACCCTGCCTGCTTCAACACCTCAAACATTTTATGACGAGGAACAAGATCGTATGCCTTGGAAAAATCAATGAAGGTTACAAATAATTTAATTTTCTTTCTCCGTGCTATATCTGTTTGGAGTCTCAAGGTTACAACATGCTCCAGACATCCTCTCTGTCTCTGCGCACCAGCTTGTTCCCTATAAGGTGTGAACCAGTGGTAGAGGCGCTCACACAAAACCATGTCATAGAGTTTGGTTATTGAATTGGTCACACTAATGCCTCGATAATTGCTTGGGTTAAGTCTGTCACCTTTCTTAAATACTGTAAACAGCTTGGCCCTTGTCCATGACGTAGGGTACTGACCAGAGAGAAAAACATTATTAAAAAGAGAGACCAGGTTGATGATCCAGTGTGCAGGGAGCATCGAGGAGACGCCTGGAGTTAGACCGTAAGGTCCACACGCCTTGTCGGGCTTCATTTTCCGGATTTGATGTTCCACTTCCTGGGGAGTAATTGGATCATCAAGAACGGGAATAGTTACATTAGTGACAATACCAGGGTAGTTGGTGGTAACAAGCTTCGGGTTAAGCACTGTCTCAAAATGTGTCTTGAACTCCCCATCACCGGGTCGGCTCTCGGCAACACTACTGATCGCATTTACATTTCCCTTCCAGTCAATCGTTACATTTCCCTTCCAGTCAATCGCTCTCCAAACTCTCGAGTCATCTCCATCCTGCAGCAGTCTTTCCCATCTACCCAAATTACTATCACTGCAAAAGTTGTCAATCACACGGTCCTCACTCTTCCTCACACATTCATACAAAGCTTCTGTCACACCATCAGCCATCGCGTTCACATCATGATTAACAGGTAAAACACATTGATGTAGGTTTTCCTCAAACATAGTCTTAACAATATTACCATATTTCACAGGCTTCTTACTGAGCTTAGGTCTACTCAGGGGGCCATGAAGCGCCGAATGGTCTCCCAGCGACTCTGCCCTCATCAGAATGTCATCTAAGTCAGTACCAATACTCGAAAAACTCACAACAATTGGGGCATGGTCAGAAGGGAGGTCATTCCACTGCAGAACACTGAAATAATTTACATGCTTCAACAAGTCAATCGAGGCAACACAAGTGTCAAGCTCGGAAATCCAGGTGTCTCTCTTCTTGTAAGTCTTATTACTTTTGTAATGCTTATCAGGGGTCATAAGATTATTAATAACTACTAAGTTATTCTCAATACAAACATTGAATAACACTTCAGCATTGTTATTAGCCGTTTTAGTATCGTCATGCAGAACAGCATAAGACAAATCAGGGGTCGAAACAGACTCGAACAGCTGAGCGGATCGAATACTGGCGGGAAGGTCTTTCACCAGACTTCCGTACCTACAGTTCATATCCCCCATTATAACAAAACCATTGGTCATGTTACTGGAAAACAATTTCTCTTGGATAGCAGCAAAGGATGCACGTGAATAGTATGGGGAGTCACACGGTGGAATATAACAGAATCCCATCAAAACACCTTGTAGATTCTTAAATTTTAGCCACACTTGGTCACCAATACTCACATCGACAGAATGAACTAGGCTCACTAGATTGTTCCTTACACACACCACTGTGCCACCTCTTTCTGCTGATCCAACTATAGCACTGCAATATGTCACATACCCTGGAAGCTCAACTGCTAATCTTGTTTTAACTTCATTGAGACATATAATATCATATTGACTTAACAACAACCTGACAGATTCTTTCTCCAACTTTGTGCGTACTCCATTAATGTTCCAAGATACTATTTTTAGGTCATTTACATTATGAGGTTGTCAAAAGGCCTGTAGGTTCCAGCTGTCGATTACGACACCGTCTCGATACAGTTTTCTTTCCCTGGTGTTGAAATGAATGACACAGCCCGCGTTCCCTGCTCGTTCCTTCTCCGTCCTCTCAGTGTCATACAACCTCTTCCATTCCTTTCTCACTACCGGATGAATATCTTTCTTCACATAGATCTTCTTAAAATCCTCAGCGGCTGTCTTCAAATTCTTAGCTCGCTCCAGGATGTGTTGCCTCTGCGATTCATCTTTGAGCGTCAACAGGATAGGGGGGCACCAGCGGTTCCTACCGTCCTGCGCCGTACCTCCTAACCTGCGATGAGTCCCAACAACGTTGTTTACACCAAGCTTTTCCCATACCTTGTTTAGCTTGCTTTCGTCATCGACTGCTCCACTGAGGGATTCTTGCTCGTCAGGTACCCCTAAGATGACAATATTCGCCCTCCTCTCCTTGCGGTCCAAGGCTTCAAGGTAAAACTGCTGCTTGCAGATGATGTCAGCTTGTTTGTCGATCTTGGCTTCTAAGGCATCCATCTTCTTGTTGATGACGCTTGTGGGCGAAACCACGAGCTTCTTTATGATGTCTAGTTCTTCCATCACTTCACTCAATTTCTTGCTTATGCTTGCAGAACCTTCATCACTATCTCTCATTGTTATGATGATATCGACCAGTTCACTTTTCTTTAGGTTCTCGAGCTGGTTCCGGGGTATCGTCTTTGGCTCAGACACCTGCTTTGCCATGGTCACTGAGCTAGAGTGGACACGTTTTCACACCACGGTGTCTGAGCACATACATATGAGTAATACAGTGGTTGAGTGTGGTCGGCCAGGCGGAAGAATGCATTGGCTGCCAGCTAGCAATATAGTATTAGTTTTATTATATATGTTACAGTAAAATCTTCAAAACAGTAAGTTTGTAAATTTCCTAGAATTTTCAGTAAATTTACAAAGTGACTGTTTCAATCAGTAAATTTACAAAATTACTAAGATTTGTAGGAAATTTACAAATTTACTGATCGTTATCGATGAATCATTAAACACATACACTATTGGGGTGAAAGCTGGTGTGCTAAAAGGGGGCTTTTCCCGAAATCAGTTTGATTTATGCCCTCAAAGACTGTTGAACAATGAGGATATCTGTCTTGACAAAGTAATTTCTTTGTGTTCCGCCGTCATAGCAGAATCAGCATCAGGTGGGCAAGGTTTCACAAAATGTAACTGTGTGCGTGGGGCAAAGAGATGCGGAACAAATAAATGTTCTTGTTTCAGAAACGACCTCAAGTGTAACTCCAAATGTCACTCCAGTCTGACATGTCCAAATAAGTAGCCTAGTATTATTGGTAAAATTGGATAATGAACAGAGGAGGTATGAAGTACTAAAAAATGCAAAAACCTGAAGAATACTAAAGAAGAGTGGGCAAAAAGAGTTCAAATAACCAAAGATCTAACCATAAGGGAAAGAGAGGAGACAAGGAAGGCATTGGAAGCACTGAGGGAGAAGAGGGAAAGAGGAGAACAGGGATGGTATGTTAGAGATGGGAGATTGTTAAAGTTTAAAAGATACCAAGAATAGGGGTGGAGTATAGAGAGGGAGACAAAATTGGGGTTTAAATTGATAAATATTCAAGGATTAACAGGAAGTAAATTGATAGAATTAGAGCAATTGGTGAATGAAAATAATTTTGTCTGTGTTACAGAAACTCAACAAAAATTTAATAAATTTAACATTTCAGATGGGTTATATAAAATTGAAAAATATAGGGAGGTTAATGAAAGAAAGGGGGGAGGTTTAATGATCCTGATGGATGAGAGAAATAGGGGACTTATTGAGGAGGTAAAAACAGAACACACAGATATCTTGCACATAAAATTGATAAAACAAGACTTGCACATAAACATAATTTTGGTATACTTCTCAGTCAAGGATAGGGAGAGAAATAATAAATTACAAGAAGAGATACAGGAAAAAATAACAGATTGTAAAGAAGAGGGTTTAATAATTATGGGGGATTGGAATGGGCATATAGGGATATTGGGAAGGCAGGATTTAAATGAAAACGGTAAAAGAGTCTTGGAAGTCTTGGACTGTATAAATGGTACTTTATTAAACTTAACGCCAGAATGCGAAGGAATAAACACATGGGAATGTGGAAGAAATAAAAGCGTAATAGATTATGTAATGATAAATAACGAAATGATAAAGTATTATAAAAACATGAAAATAGATGAAGATAGAGAAAATTTTGATCTATCGGATCACAACTTAATAGATATAAATTTTAGAATAGAGACAAAAGAAGGAGAATTTAACAAAGGAAGATGGGAAGAAATAACATATTGTAAAGTAAATGAAGAAACTTCAAATTCCTTTTTAGAAAAACTAAAGTTAAGGGTGAAACAGACAGAAGTCTATGAAATTCAGGGATTGGATGACATAATAAAAGAAATATCTGATAACGAAATGCAAAGAACATTTAGATTAAAAACAAACCCAAAAAACAAAAAAAGAGAACCGATATGGATAAATAATGATATAAGGAAAGAAATAAAAATAAGGAAGAGAATAAATAGGAATAAGAGAAATGAATTAGATGTAAATAGGAGAATTGAACTTGAGAGAGAATATAAAACCCAAAAATTAAAAACACAAAAAATGATAAAAGAGGCAAAACAAGCAAACGAAAAAAAAGAAACAGAAGAAATAAAAGGGGATAGAAGTAATAAAAATTATGGAATAAAATAAATAAATTAAAAGCAGTAGAAGAAAACAATAAAGAAATAAGAATATACAGTAACCAAAAAGTAAAATTAAGAGAGGAAGAGGTAAAAAATCACCTATTAGAATATTGGGAAACTATATATCAAAAACATCCAAACAAAATAAAACAAGTATGGAATGAGGAAAGAAAGAAAATATATGAGGAAGAATTAGAAGAGAATAGGCCGAAGTATAGTATTAGGATAGAAGAAGAGGAATATGGAGTTAGGGAAGAAATAAGAGAACATATAGAAATGGTATATAAAATACAAAACAATATAATTAGAATGAAAGAGTCAGAAATAAATGAGAAAGAAATAGAGACTTTCTTAAAAACATTAAAGCCTAAAAAAGCACCAGGACCAAATCAAATAAAACCGGAAATATATAAATTGCTAAAAAATGATAAAGAACTATTAAAAACAATAAAAAAATGTTTAAATAATATTTTAAATAACGAAACAGAAATACCAGATAGCTGGAAAATATCAAATACAAAGATGATACCAAAAGTAAATAAACCAACAGTGGAAAATTTAAGACCGATAGCTCTAACAAACATCTCTTATAAAATGATGATGGGGATAATAAAAAATAAAATTGAAGAACACTTAAAAGATAGCAATTTAATTTTGGACACACAAGCAGGTTTTACAAAGGGAAATAGAATAGAGGATAACGTGTTAATTTTGAAGTACTGTATAATTCAAAGCTTTAAATACAAAATACCACTCTTTATAATTGCAATAGATTTCTCTAAAGCATATGATTCAATAAAACGAGAAAAACTAATAGAAGCAATGATATTTTTCAAAATAGACCCTAAAATAATAGATTTGGTGGCTAGAATTTATCTCAACGATAAGACAAAATTATTCTTAGATAACAAAGACTATGGGGAAATTAATATTACAAGTGGGATTAAACAGGGTTGTACAGGATCAACAACACTTTTTAAATTGATAACATATATGATCATTCTAAAATTAAACAACATAAACATAGGATACAAGGAGGAAAACTTATATATAAACACACTGTTTTATGCAGATGATGGGTTGGGATTGACTAGGTCAATAAAGGAAACAAAGGAATACATAATACACTTACAAAATATAGTTGCAGAAGCAGGTTTGGATATAAATATGAATAAAAGTAGTATTTTAATTTGTAATTCAAGAGAGACACCTGAGGAAATAGGGGGAATTAAGGTGGTGGATAGTATTAAATATTTAGGATTTGTGATTGACAATAAAAGAAACTGTTTTAAAACATATAAAGGAGAATTAATTAAAAAAGCACAGAAATTAAGTAATTTGGTACCATCAGTGATAACAAGGAGTAGTAATAAATTATTAATAGGAAAATGTTTTTGGAAAAATGTGGCCCTACCATCCATTTTGTATGGAACAGACATAATAAATTTTAATAAGAACGAAATAAGGAAGCTACAAAGTATAGAAAATAAAGTTTATAGAAATATTTTGGGAGCAGTGAACGGAACTCCAACATGTACTTTGAGAGGAGAAATTGGTTCTTCAAGTGTAGAAACAAGGTTATACACCAGTAGAGTGGGATATGTAAAATATTTATTAAACAAAGAAAATACTCTGGTAGGTGAAATATATAAAAGATTAAAAGAAAGTCATAGAAATGAAAAATGGATGAAAAGTACACAGGAAATAACTAAAGAATTAGAGTTAAATGAATACACTATAAAGAAACTAAAGAAAAAAGAGATTAGAGGAAAATTCAGGGAAAGTGATAGAATAAAATGGGAAAAGGATTTAAACCAAAAGGAAAGCCTAACATTATAAAAGAAATATAAGAAAGAAATAAGACAAGAAAATATATATGATAATACATATGGATCAATTTTGTTATTTAGGTTAAGAACAAACACCTTAAATTTAAGTGATAGAAAAAGATTTATAGGAGAATCAGAAAAATGTGAGGGATGTGGAGCAGAAAGGGAAGACTTAGAACATTTTTTACTCTATTGTCCAAACTTACAGAATATAAGAAATACATCAAAATTATTTCAACAGCCTTATACAAGAGACAAATGTGGACAGTTATTATTTGAAGATATTGAAAATATAGAAAATTTAAAAGATGTATTAGTGGAACTGTGGAAAAAGAGACAAAAAGCTCAGGCACCGTAGAAAAAAGCACAACATAAAAAACAAAAAGGGGAGCCGTTGCAAAGGCAATTCCCCCACATAGCAACTGAACTGAACATGTTGACACTACCATAGTGCAAGCCCCCCCCCCCTCCACACACACACACCCTTTATGTTCTTTTTAATCCTGTTTTATGAATAAATTAGATAATTATGTTCTTTTTAATCCTGTTTTGTGAATAAATTGGATCATTTGACTTTAGATGATGTGTGCTTCTGCTCGTTTGTGTAAAAAATCATAATAAAAAATCATAATCGATGAATCAGTAATTTTGTAAAATTACTGGCTCCTGAAATTAGTATATTTGTAAATTTCCTACAAACTTTAGTAATTTTGTAAATTTACTGATTGAAACAGTCACTTTGTAAATTTTCTGGAAAATCAAGGAAATTTACAAATTTACTGTTTTGAAGATTTTACTGTAACATATATAGTACACCATAGTTTCATTTGTTTTCTATTGCCTTCCTATGTTAGTTTGGTTGTGGGGTTTACCCCAAGTGGAATGGGCTCGAAATGTTTTATTGGTTAATGGGATATGGACTGATGTAGTCGTGTAGGTTGGTGATTGTTCCAACCCCCTTCATATATAAGCAGAGGGATGAGCTGTTGATGTAACTAAACTTGACTGCCTTAATGACCAACACCATGAGGCGATAGGCATAAAGCCCTAAATCTTCTTCTTGTTACCCTTACTGGTTGGGCCCGCCGAACAGGCAAAAGGCTCAAGCTGAGGAAGTCAACCTCTGCAATCTTAAAAAAAAAAAAAAAAAAAAAACTGTTGCCCAGTTGGGCTCGCCAGCACAGGCAAAAGGTCCAAGCAGATGTATTTTCCCCTGCAAGCAAACAACAAGCTGTTGCCAGGGAAGGGGTGCTGATGGCGTAATAGTTAGCACACTCGCCTCGCAAACGAGAGATCCCGGGTTCGATTCCCAGGTCAGTGAAATTGCTGGACAATTTTTTTAGTCCTCTTTTAAAAAAGATAGTTAGCTGTCATTTTTCCTCTTTGTTCCTAGTTAGGTACAGTAGGTTTCTATGCGTATAGGATCGCAACAACTTTGCTGGTAAATACGAGATGAATCCCCCCACTGATCACTCTGGGGTCAGGATTTTTTTTTTTTTTTTATTCATTACGACGTGGCGTCAATCAACAGGTAGACAACAATACATAAGGGTAGGCGCGACCCATGTATGACTAGAACCACGCATACACACACACACATCACGGGAACATAACAGAATGAAGCACAAGAATACAGACAAATATTTACATTATGACCTACTTAAATTCACCAAAACGAAGGTGGCATACTAAAAGTTCCTACAAAACATGGTAGTTCAGCAGGTGTCGACAAACCACATCAAGTGGTAGGCCCCGGGGCGGCAAGTGTCGAACAGTAGGGCAGGCCAGGCAATAGTGTTCTATAGTGTTAGCACGAGGCGCTCGACACAAGTGACACTCAGTGAAGGGAGGCTCGCCCTGCATCCCAGCAATCTGCCACGGTGGTCGGTAGCAAAGCTTCAAACGAGCAGAGATTACATTGTGCCTCTGAACCATGAGGCCCCCACGACGGTAGGAATATTTGTAACGACAGACAGACTCGTAATGGGTGATGGAGATGCTGAAGGGCCTCTCTGCATCCCTGCGTTGCCATACAGGGAGGAGAGCAGCCGAGCGGACTGTAATAGAAGTAACATATCAGGTAGAGAGGACGTCCAACACCATAAGGAGACAGATGACTGGCTTCCTTGGAAAGGTCGGTCAACTGTACCATTGTGACGTAAACCTACATGGGATGGCACCCATAAAAATTTGACCGTCAAGTTACGATGACACAATAAGACCAAAAACGACCAAATCTGCTGAATAACAGTAGAGTGTGTGGGCTGAACACTAGACAGGGAATGAAGGGCAGGTTTGGAGTAACAAAAAATGGCAGCATTCACTCCACGTTGACTAACAAGACTAACAACATCCAGAATGGCATACAGTTCACACAATGTTGAGCTAGAGTGGTTACAGAGACGACGGTCAACCCAGCCCCCTGGAGGTGATCCATGTCAGGTGAGAAAACGGCACAACCTGTTGTTTCATCCACCTGCAATGGGCCATCAGTGTAGAAGCAGTATAGATCTGTGATGGAGGACGTCACTGTTTCTACGTGTTCCAGAGCCAACTGCCGCTGTAGAGAAGGCAGTTCTGACTTGGAAGTAGGTGTGAAGCTCACATCAGGTGTTGGTAGCATCCACGGAGGGGGCCCTGGGGGGACGTCTGCAACCATTAGGTCTATATTAAGACTACGGAGCATAGGGGAAACAGGCCTTATTAAAGTATGTCCAGCAGGCAGTATGGGAGGGACAGGGGAGTTTGGTCTAAGCAGTCTAAGAAGAGTAATGGGGTGAAAGGTGTGGAAAATGGAGGCACTTGTCAATAAAGCAAGTAAATAAATTTTCTCGACTAATGGGGGAAGACGCAACTCACGCTGCATATTCACTAATCCTGATCGACATTGGTCAGCTGAGAATTATTCTCATTGCTCTATTTTGAAAATTTTCTAGAGTTTCCAGAGTAGCCCTAGAAAGTTGAAGCAAAGCAGGGGAGAGGTAATCAACAACTGAACGGATAAAAGCAATATAGATGGTCCTGGCTACGGGGATGGAGATGCCCGAGGAGTTGTTAGTGAGCCATTAAAGTGGTGTAAGTCGGCGCTGGAGATGACCCAACAAGTCCTGGACAATGGGATGGTCTTGAGGTCTGGCAGGGTCAACTGGTCAAATACTGACTGGCGCGCCCAGGAAGCGGTACTGGGAACACATGGAAATGACAGTCCCTCCAATGGTGAACACTGGCCTAGCTTGAGAAAGGCGGCAAGTGAATATTCTGCTCTTATCTGGGGAGACAATAATGCTACAGTGAGAGGAGGCCACAGAGGAGTCAAGTAACCGCTGAAGATCCCTTTGTGAGCTGGAATGAACACAGATATCATCAGCATTGCACATAATTGTAGTTCCAGGAATATAAGGGAGAGAAGTGAGCAACTGATGCATCAGAATATTAAATATCAATGGGCTGAGAACACCCCCTTGAGGCGTAACAAGATGAAAACAGCGCAAAGGACTGAGCCCACCACTGAAAAACACACTTGAGGTCCTGTTACTCAGGTAGCCCCGAATCCACTGTAGTAGATTACCCTTTATCCCAAAGTCAACCAGTTGATCCAAAATGATGTCTCTATTAGCAACATCGAAGACACTTCGAAGGTCAACGAAGGCCACCACACTGTCCCTGGAAAGGCGAAAGTACAGGTCGACTAGGCAATGGTGTGTCCTCCGCTGGGGAAGGAAACCAAACAGCCATGGAGAAAGGCGATCCTGCAGTCGGTACATGAGACAATTGAGTAAGATTCTCTCCTAACCTTACAAAGACAGGAAGTAAGGGAAATAGGCCTGAACTTCGCAGTGCTGGGCTTAGGGATAGGTATTATTGTGCTGCTGGTCCAGGCTCGTGGTACACAACTGTTGTAACAGTGGTGGGTCTCTTCACGCCTGTGGAGTCCCCACCCGACTGTCACCATCATGTACTCATGGGTCGTCCACCTCAGCTTGTGGAAATACCTGCCAAGGAACTCTCATTTATCAGTTGGGCTGGTTTCACTTACCACCCTGATGTAGACCTCTGGCTTCAGTCAACCTACCACCGTTGTCTGAATTACCACTCTAGTCTTCCTGGGGAATTAAGTTAATTACTCAAGCTTTAGAGTAAACTCGTGGACTTGTCTCTATTTACTGAAGTATATCAGATTACAGATTACAGGTTATACCAGACATCTTGTGTCTCTCTAAGATTATGTAGGAGGTGAATCTTCTCGCTTAGGGCAGGACTCCATCCTCTCTTAGCGGTCTAGCCCATGGCCGGGCTCCAAGTGCGCATCTCTTCTCTCGATCCTTCCTCACGTACCACACCCTTCGTGCATGACAGATTGCAACGGTGGTATTGACAATGCCTAGCTTAAACATGAAATATAGACGTGTTAGATACAAGTTTATATAAGAATAATGTGAGTAAATATATATTGTCCCTTTCTCTTCATACAAGATGACAATATGCAGTTGATTATAGCATAGAGATTGACATATAGATAATTACAGAGTGGATCTAGCAATCAGTAGCTCAGCATGGAAACTTCCCATCATGCTGTCAGATCAGCACATTTCACAGGATGTTGTGTCTAGTGAAACTGGTTTGAACTGCTTTCAGCTCTTACGGTATATTCCACCAACTATGGGTGTATCATGTATCGCGAACGTGAACACAGGCGCGGATACATTGCTCGGCCACGCTGAAACAACTGCGTCCCCGCAGTTCACCATAGCATTAAAATTTACTTTTAAACAGTGCTTAGCCTTCCTGATTATTAGATTGACTCTTGACATGGTAACATATATATACAATATATACAAGATGAAATATATACAATTGATGACTTATAATAAAAAATAAAAATAAAATTGTTGAGCTCGTGAATGATACAATAGATAAGCTATGAGATCTCCTTAAGTTAAATATTTATACATGGGATTAATATATGATACACATTCATACAATTCTTTAATCCTACATCCCTACTATTAACCATGTAGTGTAGTACCTAGTTGTTGGGTGTAACTTAAAATTACTTCTACTCTAGAGTTCATCTTTCCGAGGTTAAGATGTCTTAACTAGTAAAGGAGCAATTAATGCTATTGCCTCATCCCTTCCGGACAGTACTGTATTCTGTTGTCGCTATGCACAAAGTCTGGACGCATAATGAAAGGATGGTGTTGTTGTTTTTTATTGCAGGGGAAATTACCTCTGCTTGGGCCTTATGTCTGTGCTGGCGGGCCCAACAGTCTGGTTTCCGCACCAACACCTAACCCTGTTCATGGGCGGATGCCAGCTTGGTTAACCACATTGTGTTGTTTATAGTCATGCCACTTTAAGACGTCCAGAAGGAACCACCGTGAAGGGGAAGCACACTACAACCACCGATCCACCGCCAATCCCCCCTCCAAATCAGTAGTGAAGAATGTTGAATCCTGGTGGAAATGCAGGATATCAAAAAGTCTTGGAGAATAGGGGATAGTCTGAGTGGTTTAGTAAAAGTTGGAGTAAGGTCTGGAACGGAGTCTAGTTGAAGAGGTAAGAGGTGGGTTTGATAAAGTGCAAGATAAGAGGGGTGAGGATTTGAAGGAAGTAGGGGGTTACAGGGGTTTCAGCCCTGTTTCCCTAAGGTTAAAGCCCTGGAAGAAAAATGATGATTAGTATAGTGGGTACGGTAGTGGTCTTTTATGGACCCTGACTGGAGGTGCATGGGGAGCCGACGAGACAATGATTAATGCAGAACAAGCCATTTCCTTTAACCTCGTTTGTTTAAAAGAGAATATACTCCCTGGCTACACCAACATAAAACTACATAGCGAGAATGATAGAAACAGGAACAGCACTCTACAGTTTCGTGAAGAACTGGTGAGAGAAGAAATTGCTGAGAAAAAAGAAACTGCAAGAAAACTAAGAACACAACGAGATGCTCTCATCCACCTATGGGAAGATGGAACCACTACCGAAGACCTACGACTACAAATCAACAGAAAACTACAGCTCCTCGGGGAACAACACCGACGAAAGACAGAGAGTGTAGCCATCAAGAAACTATCACACCTATATGGGGGCAATATCAAGTTACCTCAACCGTCTCCAGGTTACGTCAACCTCACCGACACTACACTCACCCCAGATCAACAGGACCTTCTCAACATGGGGCTAAATTGTCACTACATGACTAAGCCAAAACCACACCGGAAACGACTGGAGATGGAGATCCTCTTAGACGACATCCAGCAACTAGAGAAAAACGGGAAAATTACTACCTCAACTGCACTTCAACCAACTCTACTTGCTGAAGCCGCCAAGACGAGGGGAGTCTACCACATCAAACTCCTGAGTAAAAATAACTTCCTTGCCTCGAAACAGCTACGAGAAAATCCGGACATCATCATTCGACGTGCAGATAAGGCCTCCTCTTTAGTTGTCCTTGGGAGAGAGGAATACCTACAGAAAATAGACAACATTCTAAGTGACACCAGCAAATTCAAAAGAATCTCGCGCAACCCCACCAACGACATCAAGCGAAGGGCCAACACCACCATTTCTGCCATCAACGCTAAGGCTGGGGGGATCCACCTGAAGAAACTTATTGGAGAATTTGCACCTAGTTACGCCTATGGCACGGTGAAAACCCACAAGCCTGGCAACCCCCTCAGGCCTATCATCTCCCAGATCCCGACTGCAACATACCAACTGGCCAAATCTCTGAACAACTTACTTTCACCTTACGTGCCCAGGCAGTACAGCCTCAATTCAGCCACAGAGTTTCTACAAATTCTCCGTGATTCCCCCAAAGTAGACAACCACATTATCGCCTCCCTGGATGTTGAGAGTTTGTTCACTAATGTACCAGTGGATAAAACTATAGACATCATCCTCCACCGGATATACGAGCACCCAGACCTCCCACGACTGGACATCCCCAAGACCTGCCTCAAGACTCTACTCGAACTCTGCACCAAGGAAGCTCCATTTATTTGCCCCCGTGGCAATATGTATCAGCAGATTGACGGTATAGCGATGGGTAGCAACCTGGGGGTCCTCTTCGCTAACTTCTTTATGGGAACTGTTGAAGAGGACCTTCTCAAACATAATCGCCCATCGATATACTGTCGGTATGTTAATGACATTTTTGTTCAAGTGAAGAACCTAGACGAGCTACTACTACTACAACAACGGTTTATCTCCTCGTCTGGTCTGAACTTCACCTACGAAAAATCAACGGATGGCAAACTACCTTTCTTGGACCTCTTGGTTGCCCACCACAACTCAGACTTCCAAATCACAGTGTACACAAAGTCCACCAACAACGGACGGTGTCTAAATGGTGACAGTGAATGCCCCAAGAGATACCTCCAATCCACCATCTCATCCTACGTCAGGAGGTCTCTCTCCCACTGCACCAGCTGGAGAGACACACACCTGGAACTAGAACGTCTCACCCAAGTCCTGGTAAACAATGGATATTCTAACACAGACGTCTCCAACACCATCAAACTCCAGCTAGAAAAATGGTACGTAGTGAATCCCCCAACCAAACCCAACAGTGATATCAAACTTTACTACCGCAATTACATGTCCACCGACTACAAGACTGACGAGACCATACTAAGAGACATAATAAAGAAGAATGTCCACCCCACCGACCCAGACAGCGAGATCAAACTAGTAATTTACTACAAGTCTCCAAAATCCTCGAACCTCACCCTACACAACCGACCTATTACCTCCAAGAGCCCGATGAACAGTGACCACGTGATTTACCAACACACCTGTAACAGTGTGGACTGTGAGCCTCACCACTATGTTGGTAAAACACAAACGTCACTGTCTCGTCGGCTCACCAGGCACCACCAGTCAGGGTCCATAAAAGACCACTACCGTACCCACGACCACCAAGCTCTGACACGAGACAAACTAGTAAATAATACTACCATACTAGACAAAGAAACAGACAGCAGAAGACTCTCCTACCTAGAAGCGATTTACATAGAAACCTCCAAATACTACCCTGAAGAAAACGACACATCACCAGCACCGTCAGGATACCCACCACACCTCTAACACCTACTGACCCACCACAAGCATCTAACATCTTACCCACCACCACTACAACCAACCAACAACTCAGACGCAGCGCCAGAATCAGAAGCTACCCCCCATCCACCAATCACTAGGCCTCTCATATGGTGGCCCCGCCCACCCCACATACGGAAAATAGATAAATACTCCGTACCCACTCAGAATCACCACTTCCTCCTGAAGATGTCCAATGTACTGGACGAAACGTCGACCCCCCCCCCCAACAACTCAACATTTGCCTCACTTATCCACCATCTAAGTGAAGACTTATATATATATATATATATATATATATATATATATATATTGTTACGTCCTCAGTATTTATATATATATATATAATACTTTACTTCCATTAATCAAAGAATGAGTCTCTTATGTAACACTAAATTAATGTCCGGCAAAACTTCTGTTCCGCCCACCCTATCTTAACTTTTGAAAACCTATCTACACAAATACATTTTTCTTTAAATATACGTAATTATAAATCTACTAGTTAAGAGACACTACAAGGAGGAGAGATGAAACAGTTGTTGTCCCCATTAACCATCACAATATTGGACAAATATTGTTTGCAACTGAGAGGCATTTTACTCCACCAATACTGCAATTATTTTATATTTATAGGTATATTTAAATAATTATACTAGCGGTATCACCTGTGATGTGAATAATTTTAGTGGATATCATGTCGAGCTTATTACTGGGATGGAAATTGTTTTATTTCATGAAATTTCAGTTGTTGAAATGCTTCAGGGGGTCCTATGCCTTGAGTGAAATAGAGTCTACTACTTACTCCAAACAATGCTACACAACATATTCTCTACTCACTTATTGAAGAAGTTTGTTTCTTGGTATAGTTTGGAAGAATCAGTTGCCCATTGATCCGCCCCCCAAAGAGTTTTATAATTTGGGTTATATCGTATTACAACCACAATAATGTGTGATCATTTATTATCACATTACAGAGACCTTCCTCTGCCTAAGGCTTCCTTCCAGAAAAGAATGTTACTTAAGACCATGACTGCACATACAGAAACATTACACCTAAAGATTATGACATCATATAATAAAATAAGACACATACCAAGAGATAATAGGACAAAGGACCAAAACTGCCCATAATAAAACATTACACCTACCATTACAGAATAGAATTCGGACTATGACTGCGGATACCAAAAGATTACCCCTACTAATAGAGAACAGGACTTAGATCATAACTACCCATATCAAGAGGACACACACATAATATACATTGATCAAATTTTCTCTCACCAAACTCTGCCATCCTACCCACCGTGAGCTGTCTCCCACACACGCCTGCTAACAAGCAACCACCACCATCATCACCACTGCATCAGCTTCTCGGCTCCACCAATTAGAGTCAGTTACAGGTGGTCCATCTTCGACACTAGTTACGTCCCAGAGAGGGAAAGCCCAATTTCACGGCCGAACCTCCAGTTAAAAGGTTATTAGTTAGTCTCTTCGTCGAATTGAACGGTACATATATCGTCGCTCAAAGGGTTAGGGGAGGAAGAGACACTCTGTACCTGTAGGCGAGGGTTGTATTGTAATTTTCCTTTTTACAGTAATTGGTAGGAAAAAACTTTCTTACTAAGGTTTCGTATATTTGTTGGAAGAATATATCGGGTTGCTAGGATGAGAAGAGGATAAAAACTCAATGAATACGGATGAAGAAAAGATTGAAAAGAGACCTTTGTCAATGTCAATAATCCCTTGTAAACCCATATTGGTGGGGCGCACCATTTGAAAACCACGCACTGAACAGCAAAACTAAAACCATATTCGGAATCAGCACGGTACGGAGCATGTTCGTAGCATATTTCTCGACGAAAAGTTTAGCGACTGAAGTTCGCTGCACGAGGGAGGATAAATTGACATGTAGTCACCCTAGCTATCTCTTCTTGGTTTCCGAGCAGTTGATTAATTATTATGTTTATGGTGACTCCAAGCATATAAGGAGTTTATTAGTTATTAATTAAGTCACAGGGATGAGTGGTCAATGGCTTTAGTCCTCTTCTTAACTTTATCTATATACAAGTAGCTTACATAAGTTACAGCTATGAATAGTGCTGTACAAGTTCCACGTTTTGACTAGCGTCCGTGACTAACTGTACTGTAAATACAGATTAGGATCTGTTTATGACTTGGGGGAATTGAGATAAGACTGGGGTTAAAAATGAGTAAGCTAGAGAACTATACTGTATAGTGTAGTCTCCACGAGATACGCAGCGAGGTTTTACAAAAATACATGAAACCTCACACTGACCTGATCAATCAAGCTGGTGACAGATGACATGCAAATAAGGTACTACCTATCATTTAGTTCTTCAACAAATATACATAATTCAATACTTTCAAGTATGGATTATATATGCAATACATTCTATACATGGTGTTCGAGAACTTCACAGCCAGAATTTGGAAATTGATTCCAGATTGAAAATTCAATCAGTATTATTCTATAGGATTAAGCGAAAAAATTAACCACTTAAGTCTTAAGAGATACTGGACGTGCACTGAACACAGTGAGTAGTGTCTCATCCCTCTCTTCTTCTCTCCCATCCACTTGTTAAATCCACGTACTGTCCAAAGTTACGGTCAAATAATGGTAGTACTGACCGTAATGTTTACTGTGGTGTGTAATAAATAATAAGTTGTGTTTTTGAACAGTTTAGTTAACACTGTAACACATTACAAACACACCAACTGACTATCACATCAACCAAGGTGATGTAGGTATGTATGCTACCCTTTCCATATTAACCATTAGCTTCTACTATCAGCGTAACTTACATTGATAACGATATGGTTTACAAAAATTAACCAAATGTGACATCAGAGAATAATAATAATAATAATAATAATAATAATATTATTAAAAATAAAAATAATAATAATAATAATAATCTATCTATCTATCTATAGCTCCGACGCCTCGTTCCCTCCTGGAACTCCCCCCAAGGGGGTGGCCACGGCAGAAGTGTCTCCAGTTCTCCCTGTTCCAACACTCCCTCCTTACTTGTTCAAGCCCTACTCTGCCCCTCATGTTTCTCTCCTTTACATACTCTTCCACTCTGTTCTGCCATCTAACCGGAGGTCTGCCTCTCACACCAGGTCCTACAACTTCACTTCCATACACTTTCTTTACAAATTCCTCGCCTTGCATTCTCTCCACATGTCCATACCATCTCAATGTATTACGTTTCACTCTATCAACCACTCCACACTCAATACCAATTGCCTTCTCACTCATACCACATCTCTCATATACACTCTCATTACTTTCTCCATCCCATCTAGTAAGTCCACATGCTCCTCTCAAGTAACTCATTTCCACAGCACCTATTCTAGACTGATGAGCCCTATTCCATGTCCATGTCTCCGACGCATATGTCAGTGTGGGCAGGATTATACTATTTCGTAGTCCCCTTTTCACTTCCATACTCACACTTCTACCCTTCATAATCCTCCCCAGTGATCCTATGACCTGTCTACCCTTCACTGCTCTCTCCCTAATTTCTCCTTCCATACTTCCATGTTTACACATAACTGTACCCAGGTACTTAAACTCCTTCACTTCCTCCATCCTCTCGCCCCTCAGAGTTATCTCACACTTCGTCCCAGTTGGTACAGCCACTCTGTAAGGTGTAGCAAAGTCAATCACTTCAGTTTCTGCTCTTTCAAATACCATCACTTTACTTTTACCCACATTCACCTTCAGTTTCCTTCGTTTACACACAGACTGAAATTCGTCCACCACTCTCTGTAAATTCCTTTCATTCTCAGCCATCACCACAGTGTCATCCGAAAACAAACTTGCCACCAGGGACCAGTTTGCTTCATTCAGCCTCAACTTCACTCCCAGACCATTCACTTTGGCTTTCACCTCTCTCATACAACCATCCATATATATATATATTGAACAACCATGGTGACATAACACACCCCTGTCTCAGCCCTACACTAATATTAAAACTCTCACTTAGATCACCCTCTACCCGTACACATGCTTTTGCATCTGCATAAAAAGCCTCAATGCCTTTCAGCAAAGGCCCCCCAACTCCATAAATTCTCAACACCTCTGTCATAGCTTTCCTATCAACTCTATTGTATGCCTTCTCCAAGTCCATGAAGGCAGCATACAACTTCTTACCCTTCCCAATATACTTCTCCACTATTGATTTTAATGCAAATATTTGGTCCACACATCCTCTACCCTTTCTGAATCCTCCCTGCTCCTTACTAACTTTATTCCCTGTTACTTCAATCAATCTTTCAGTCAGAACCTTCCCGTAAACCTTCCCCGGTACACTAAGAAGGTTTATTCCCCTATAGCTACCACACTCATCCTTACTTCCCTTCCCCTTATACAAAGGTACAATTATGGCTCTCCTCCAATCCTCTGGCACCTCTCCCTGCCTCCAGGCCAACGTACATATAAGCAACATCCACTCCACCACTACCTCCCCCCCACACTTTAACATTTCAGCAGTTATCCCATCCACCCCTGGTGCCTTTCCCATCTTCAACTTTCCTATTGCTTTCCTAACCTCTTCCCTTCCTAATTCTCCCTGTACATCCTGTCGTCTACCACCTGCCTCCATCCCCATGCATGTCACCACCGCCTCCCCTCCCGTCCCCCCATTCATCAACCGATCAAAATGCCTCTTCCACACTTCTTTCACTTCCTCACTTCTACTCACAGTAACTCCATCCTCTCTCTTCATTCTCACACTACCAGACTTTCCTTCTCCTCTTTCTCTTTTAACCTCCTTCCAGAATAGTTACTTGTTCTCTTTAAACTTTTCACTCAGCTTCATACCAAACTCCTCATCCACTCTCCTTTTACTCTCACTCACCATCATTTCCACTTGTCTCTTACACACATTATATTCTCTTTTCCATCTCTCTCTCACTTCTTCCGGCACATTCCTCTGTAGTGTTCTCCGATATGCCTTCCTCTTATCCTCTACAGCATCTTTCACTTCTTCTGTCCACCAAGCACTCTCTTTCTTGCCCCTCTTCTGTGTCTTATATCCTACTACCTCTGCTGCTGTCCTCAAAACTATCATCTTAAACATTTCATACACCGCATTCACTCTCACTCCCTCCCCTATCCCCATCCTTACATCCCCCAGCACCTCACCCACCCTCCTCTTATATTCCTCCCTATACTCTTCTACTTATAATTTCCCACTAGCCACCTCCCACTTATTCCTCACCCCTTCATCCCTCCTACTATACTCCCACTTAACCCTAACCTTCATCCTCACCAACACCGCAAAATGGTCGGAGCAATGGACCATTCCTCTCACTACTTTTGCGTCATACACATCCTTCCTCAACCTTTCATCCACTGCCACATAATCAATCAAACTCTTTTGCTCTCCTCTCTCATCCCTTCTCTTCCATGTATACCTGTGGATCATCTTGTGCTGAAAGAAGGTGTTCGCCAAGAACAACCCTCTCTCAGCACAGACATCCACTAGATACTCACCATTCTCATTTGTTCCTTCTACACCCCATTTACCCACAATATTCCCCACTTCCTCACCTCCCACCTTTCCATTCATGTCTCCCATCATCACTATTCTCCTTCCATTATCAATTCCTCTCAGACATGCATTCAACTCTTCCCAAAACACTCTCATCTTCTCTCTACCCATCTTACTCTTTTCATTCACTGGTGCATAAGCACACACCCAAGCATACCTTACCAAGCCAATCTTTCCCGTCATCCATACTATTCTTGATCCATTCCACCCATGTCCATCCACTCCCTTCCACACCCACGGAGACACCAACAGCGCACACCCTTCCTTCCCTCTTCCTTTACTCTTTTCATTTATGCCCGTCCATACTACTCCTCCCTCCATTCCCTCCCACAGTCCACTCTCCCTTCCTTCCTGATACTCAACCACTCCACATCCTTTCACGTGTGTCTCCGTCACTCCCATCACATCCACTCTTCCTTTCTTAAAACATTCTACAATCTCTCGCCTCTTGGTCCCATCCGTCATTCCATTCACATTCACAGCTACCACTCTCATACAATCCCTCTTCCCTACTCCCTCTACAGGGCAACCCGGAGACCCTCCCCCGCCAGTAGCCATATCTGTCCACTCCCCCATTGGGGGGCCACTGATGGCTGGCAAGGCCAATGCAGTGCTCATTCCCGGAGGGACATATATAATAACATATAATAATAATAATAATAATAATAATATTAAAAATAATAATAATAATAATAATAATAATAATAATTATAATAATAATAATAATAATAGTAATAATGAAAATAATAATAATAATAATAATATTAAAAATAATAATAATAATAATAATAAATGAATACTCTAAATTTAATAAACAGACTCAAGTACACTCGCAGCAGGTAGTCCCTGATCTGGCTATGATGGAAAACCACAGTCAGTCAGAAGACGCAAAATATTATGACGATATCATCATCAAGGGGTGAGTGAAGCAACGAAATCTACATATGCTCACAGTTCGAAACAACTGACCGCGGTTTTCCATCAAAGACTGGTCAAGGAAAGATCATAGGGGCTCTGGCACAGTGTACTACACACATAGACACGTCATATCCAACTGGTCGTATACCTGGTGGTAATCCTAGCGTACTATAATATATCATGTTGAATAGTCCTTTAATATTAGTTCATTTATGTGTGATTGTCCAGTTTCAGTATTTTGAAGTAGCCTATGATCGATGGTACTGAACGAGTAACATATGAATGCAAACAGTCACTGCCCTCTTATGCCCCACAACAAGACAGCCTGCAGTGTTCGGACACTTAGCGCAGACTTTGCCTTCAATATTACGACCTGTGAACAGTGTTACAAATATCCAACTTTTTCTCGCGCTAGGTTGGCTTAGGAAAGTGCTACGTTCCTGCTAAGCACATCTTAACGACATCATATCTTTGCATACACACCTGAAGTCAATCATATAATATATACAAATAATCTATGTTTTATTTCACAATGTAACTGTTCAGTCTCGCTTCAACCTTGGTGGAGTGTGGACGTTCTCGTGGCGCTCTGCCTGCATTGTTGTTTGTGTTGCTTGTGCGTTCTTGTTTGTGTGTTGTTATTTTTGGTGTTGTTTCTGTGGTGTTTTTGGTGTTGTTTGTCTGTTGTGATTCTGTGTTCTCTTTTGTTGTGGCTCTGTTTGTGTGTGTGTGTTTCCCTTGCTGGTTGTGTGATCAGTTGTTTGTGTTCAGTTGTTTGCTTCCCATTTAGGCCTTGCCTGGCCTGATAGAGAGCATGGATTCTTGCTTGGAGGCAGACGTGGCCATGTCGGACAATGAGTCTCCAATTAAAGATCAATGGCCTGAGCTGCCCTCTCGCAACTCTCCCCCCCTCTCCTCGGTCACTCCGCAGCTCAGGTTGCAGCCGTCCACCTCCTCAACCTCTAGCAAGCGACCGTTTATGCCTCGTCCGACTCCTCGCAGGATTCCGATGGTGTGGGCTGTTTGCCTCCGGCTGCCAAGACAGCGAATGGTACTTCAGCTGTAGACAAAGTACCTTCTCTGCCTCACCCTGACGTTTTTTTCCTTGTATACCAACTCCTTACCCTCGTCTAATCTTCCTGCTTTTGCCCCAAGAGATGACTATGTCAAGCTCTACTTCCCTGGGAATCCATCTACAGACCCAAAGCTGCATTGGTTGTCAGATGACAACAGAGCTTTCAAACTGCAGCGTGAACTGGCTGAAGTCAAGATGGCTGCTGTCACCTCCCGGTTTGTCTACATCTCTAGGAAGCGTCAGGACATCATTGATAGAGTCAAGGCTGGTGAATTTTTGTCTCTGCCTCTCATTCTTCAAGACTCACCAGAGAGGCCTCGTAAGTTCCCCAGCTACATCCTCACCCGTTTTCCTATTGATGTTGACCCGAAACTTGCTGAGGGGTACCCTGGTGTGTACTCTGCCCGTCGTTTTCCCCATTAGTCGTATTGTTGTTGTCTGGAGTCTTCCCGACCCACCTCAAATTGAGATTTCCTTTGATTTCCTCTCCTGTCTTCCACCGTGTTAGGTGCGGAAACTTCATAATGACCAGCCTTGGTGCTACAGGTGCTGGGGAGTTGGGCACATCTCCCGGTACTGTTCCGCCTCGCTGAGGAGTGCATGGTGTGCCGCCGACCATGATTTCAGAACATGTTCTGTCAGGGGTGAACGATCACGTCCTGCTGCCTACACCTCCTGAGGATACGTCTCGATGGAAGTGTCCACGATGCCTTCAACCAAGGGTTAACATGTGGCATGAATGTGCTTCGCTAGTGATTGCCAGCTGGATTTCATCTCCTGGAATGTATGTGGTATCACCAGCTCATTCAACTCAAGGCCTATGTTTTTCGTCATCATCCCAGTGTTATTTTTCTCCAGGAAGCATTTCCAAAACGGCTGCTCGCTGCTGGGCAAGCTCCTTCCCTCTCAGGTTATGTGCCATATGTTCATCTAGTAAGGAATGGTCTCCTGACTTATATACATTGCTCCTTTTTTTTTTTTTTTTTTTTCTATATTAAAAAATGATGGGGACCAAAGGCCACGGGCCCGCTCACTGTCCCCATCTGCGTAGGTTTAGTCAGAGTGTCCAAAATCATATCCAATTTCGTTCGAGATGCCTAGACACATTGCGTTTGAAGGAACACAAGTCGTAGTAAGGTGGAAAGATGGATGAAGGTAGAGTATTCCAGAGTTGCCCAGTTGTGTATATGAAAGACTGAGAGTACTGGTTAACTTTTGCATTAGGGAGTTGGACAGAAATGGGGTGAGAACGAGAGGCTTGACGAGTGTTGCATGCTCTCCTGAAGGGAGGAAGCATACATGTGAGAGAGTTCAGAAGAGCAATGTCCAGTGTAGTAGTGATAGAAGAGAGAAAGTGATGCAACATTGCGGCGAAGAGAGAGAGGTTGTAGTGAATCAGTAAGAGGAGGAGAGTTGATGAGACGAAAGGCCTTTGATTCCACCTTGTCCAGGAGTGTTGTAAATGTTGAACCACCCCACACATGAGAGTCGTACTCCGTACAGGGGTGGATGAGACCCCTGTACAGAGACAGCAGCAACTGTGTGGGGGTGAAGTATTCACAGAATCTGTGCAGCACACTTAACTTCTTTGAGGCGGATTTAGCTAGAGAGGTAATGTGATCTCTCCAAGAGAGATTGTGAGAGAAAGAGACTCCAAGAATATTAAGAGAGGGGGAAAGGTCAAGTTGTATGTCGTTGAAGGAGAGGGGATAGTTATCAGGAAGATTAGTACGAGTTGAAAGATGAAGGAACTGTGTTTTAGAGGCATTAAAAACAACAAGGTTCTCTCTGCCCCAGTTAGAGATGAGGGAAAGATCATTGATGAATAGGAGAAAGAGAGTGGGTGATAGAACAGAACCCTGAGGAACACCACTATTAATAGACTTGGAAGAAGAACAGTGACCGTCTACACCAGCAGCTATAGAATGGCCAGAAAGGAAATCAGAGATAAAGGTGCAGAGAGAGGGATCAAAACCGAATGAGAGCAGTTTGGAGATTAAAGCTTTGTGCCAGACTCTATCAAAAGCTTTGGATATGTCGAGGGCAACAGTAAAAGTTTCACCAAAGTCCTGAAAAGAGGATGACCATGAATCAGAAAGGAGGGATAAAGATCGCCAGTAGAGCGTCCCTGACGGAAACCATACTGACGATCTGAAAGAAGGTCGTGACAAGTAAGGTGCTTATGAATTTTGGAGTTAAGAACAGATTCGAAGACTTTAGATAGACATGAGGTCAGAGCAATGGGGCGATAGTTGAAGGGTTGGGAGCAGTCTCCTTTCTTCGGAACAGGTTGAATCAGAGCAAACTTCCAGCTAGAAGGAAAGGTGTTAGATGATAGACATAGACGGAACAGTTTGCCAAGGTAGGGTGTCAGCACGGAAGCACAGTTCTTGAGAACAACAGGAGGAATCCCATCAGGTCCGTATGCCTTCTGAGTGTTAAGGCCAGAGAGGGCAGAAAATACTTCCAATGAAGAGATTCTGATGACAGGCATAAGTAAGTCAGAGGGGGGCGGAGTTGGAGGAATAGAGCCGGGATCGTCCAGTGAGGAGTTAAAGGCAAAGGTTTGAGAGAAGAGTTCAGCTTTATCAGGTGAAGAGATGGCAACATTTCCATCAGGAAGGATGAGAGGAGGGAAAGAGGAAGAAGTAAAGTTACTGGAGAGATTTTTGGCTAGATGCCAGAAAAAACGATAGGTGGAAGAGTTGGACAGATCATTGCACTTGGCACGGATGAAGGATTTTTTGGCTAGTCGGAGAACAGATTTGGCACGATTCTGGGCAGAAATATACAGAGCACGAGATTCATCAGTTTGAAAGCTTCCTCCTTGTTGTGGACAGCAGTAGAACAAGCGTGATTAAACCAAGAGTTTCGTGAATTAGTAAGAGGGAAAGAATATGGAATGTATGCCTCCATGCCCGAGAGGATCACCTCTGTGATGCGTGCAGCACACTCAGAGGGACCCCGGTCACGAAAGCAAAAATCATTCCATGGGAAATCTTGAAAGTACTGCCTCAGATCATCCCAGTTGGCAGCGCTGTAATGCCACAGACGCCGCTTCCTGGGAGGGTCTAAAGGTTTTACTGGAGCGATAGGACAGGATACTGAAATAAGATTGTGATCGGAGGAGCCCAAAGGAGAGAAAAGTTCAACAGTATAAGCAGAAGGATGAGAGGTTAGGAATAAATCAAGAATATTGGGCTGATCTCCAAGGCGGTCTGAAATACGGGTAGAGTACTGAATTAACTGCTCTAGGTCGTTGAGGATAGAAAAGATGAAAGCTTGTTCACCAGGTGGATCAGTGAAGGGAGATGAGAGCCAAAGGTGGTGGTGAACATTGAAATCTCCTAAAATGGAGATTTCTGAGAAAGGAGAATGGGATAGAATGTGTTCCACTTTTGAGGTAAGATAGTCAAAGAATTTTGGATAGTCAGTAGAGTTAGGAGAGAGATATACAGCACAGATGTATTTAGTTTGAGAGTAACAGGTTAGCCGAAGCCAGATGGCTGAAAATTCAGAAGAGTCTAGTTCGGGAACACGAGAATAAGTGAGGTCGTTGTGTACGTATACGCAACAGCCGCCTTTGGCACGAAACTGAAGATAGAGAAAGTAAGAGGAGACAGAGTAGGGGTTGCTGTCAGTTGATGCTGTGATCTGGGTCTCGGTGAGGAAGAGAAGATGAGGTTTAGCAGAGAAGAGGTGGTGTTCAACAGAAGAGAAGTTAGAGGAAAGACCACGAATGTTGCAAAAGTTGATAAAGAGTGGGTCAGACAATGGACCAGGGCATCTCAGGGGGTCGTCAACAAAGGGTCCAGGCTGAGGGGAGTTTATTGACCCATCCCCAGGGGCTTCCGAGGCTTGATATATAATTCCTTTCATAGTTGCATAATTTTGGGGGGATATAATTTGGACAAAGGGTGTAGTGTGTAGCGTGTTTGTATATATTGTGTAAATAGAGAGAGAGTGATGTCTTTGGGAGTATGTTGGACTACTCTCAGCGTATGTGAGACACGAAAAAAGATCAGCAAAGGTGGACAGACAGGTGAAACGGGAGTTCCAACCCTCCCTATCACCAGTCCAGCGTCTACCCTAGGAGTACTGCCCTGTTTGGCTGGTGTCTTCAGCCTCCTCCTCCACATCGCCTTCTCCGTACCTCCTCTGATCCTGGCATGACCTTTTCAGCTATTTGAGGTTGTATTTCTGGATGGAGTACTCCAATTATATAATGTCTATTCTGCCCCAGCTAGATTCACTCTTGAGGCTCTTCCTTCTCCAACAGTGAGTGGTTTTAATGCTCGGCATTCTGACTTGGGTGATGGTTCTGGCTCTATTAATTGTAACGGTGTTCGTCTCCTTTCATACATCCGCAAACATCATCTGACACTCTGGGACACTGGCGGTACCTCTCATTACCGGGGAGGTACTCTGGATTACAGCCCCTTGTCTGGCCTGATTGCATCTCAGGTCCAGTGCTTCTCTGTGCCAGACTTATATTCTGATCACGTCGCTCTTCGGTTTCATTATTCTCTACCTGTTGGGTCGAGTGTTGTTCCCCCTAAATATTGCCCGACTTACATCTTATTTATAGCCCATGTATTCCCTACATTTGACATATCTTCATCTGAGAAGTTGTACTCTGATCTTGTATCTGCTACTCAAGACTTTTATAGGCCATATGTCTCCCGGCCGCGTATTTTTTAATTGTATATGTTGTTGTCTCAATACCCAAGCCAGCCAATCAGCAGTCAGGAGTTGCAGCCAATCACGACGCATCCAGCACAGGATAATGACGTCATGAAGGGAGTTTCCATTAAACACAATAAATTCATATGAAATACATTATTACTCATGTATGACGTAAAAAGTACATCCAAAGTTTGTAAAAAATATTTAACTTAAATGATAAGGAGCGATTAGTGTTCTTTACAATGTGCGTTACAACACAATCGTGAGAAATTTTAATACATATTGGCCTATAAATACCTCAAGCTACCAACTCTTCTGCACAAGTCAGAATATTTATTTGAGGTACCTATAGGCCAATATGTACAGTATTAAAATTTCTCACAACTGTGTTGTAACGCACATTGTAAAGAACACTAATCGCTCTTTATCATTACGTTAAAGTTTTCTTACAATCTTTGGATGTACTTTTTACGTAATACACGATAAAATATGTATTTCATATGCATTTATTATGTTTAATGGAAACTCCCTTCATGACGTCATTATCCTGTGCTGGATGCGTTGTGATTGGCTGCAACTCCTGGCTGCTGATTGGCTGGCTTGGGCATTGAGACAACCATGTATACAGTTCAAGAATATACCAGATGTCTAGGGACGCTTTAGTTGCCCTGCAGGAGTGTGCTCACACTGAGTTTTGGCAGAGGTTCCTGGACAGCATTATCCAGCAAACTAGTGTGGCTTCTATGTGGCACCTCATCCGTTGGGTTGTTAAAAAGACGCCGGCCACTGCTCGTCATCACACTCCCGCCGCTTATGCCCAACAACTTGTCGATGCCTTGTTAGAACAATCTACCCCAACTAGTCTACCCATCCACATACAAGATGCACTCGCTTCCCGTGCTGCTGTCCAACGGCTATGTCTAATGTCTGCTCTGTTGCAAGAGGATGATGATGATGCAGAGCAGATAACTGAGGAGATGCGGCCTGCTCTCTCTCGGGGTAGAGCTTCTTCCCCTGGTGATGATGGTATCACTTATGCTGTGCTGCGCCTACTTCAACAAGTTCCTGGGAACCCTCTACTTCGACTGTACAACCTTTGTCTTCGATACAATTGGGTACCACGAGCCTGGACCAGCAGCACAATAATACCCATCTCTAAGCCCGGCAATGCGAAGTTCAGGCCTATTTCCCTTATTTCCTGTTTTTGTAAGGCTATGGAGAGAATCTTACTCAATCGTCTCATGTTCCGACTGCAGGATCGCCTTTCTCCATGGCTAGACAACCTGTACTCTTGCCTCTCCAGGGATAGTGTGGTGGCCTTCATTGACCTTCGAATTGCCTACGATGTTGCTTATAGAGACGTCATATTTGGATCAACTGGTTGACTTTGGTATAAAGGGTAATCTACAGTGCAAACGCGCGAAAAGTTAAGTCATGGCCGATAAACAAATGTCAACAAGATTTGCTTTTCATGTAATAGTAACGTAATTATACAAATAACATTTACCCTCGCAAATTAGTAGCCTGTAGTGTTTCCTTTACACTCTTTGCACCTTTGCAGCCTACTAGGAACACTCATGGCCAGATCCTGGAGAAGTGAAGGTGGAAATGTATCCCAAAGTTGGCAGATGGTAGACTCTAGCTTGGGTAGTGATGATGTGTCCATGTCTCGTAGCCTCGTTTTCATCATTCCCCACAAATTTTCAATGGGATTTAAGCGACGTGGTGGGGGGGCTTGCGTGTCTCTGAGACCTGGCGAGCTAGACTAGAGGGGGCTCCGGCCCCTGCTCTGCCCCGATTTCGGGGAGAGAGGGCTTCCCATGCTAGTAAGGTCGCCAGTGAGAGACCAGACTAAATGGTTCACATGCAATGGGCTGCCAGTACGAGCCAACAGTGCTGCCCTCTAGAGGCCGTCCTATGTTGGATGGTTGGGTGTCTGGGCCGGGAGATGTTGGGGAAGGGGGTCTCAGCACCGTCGTGGGCAAACTTTCGAGCCATTGGGGCTGCTTTTTAAAACGAGTGGCCCCGTGGGGGAAGAGGTACCCCGCCCACGGCGACCAGCGCTCGGTCCCCTCATCTGCCCAGTAGGAGGTAGCTCTTTGCTCCTGGGGCCAAAAATATTAAATCAACGATATATGGATAAAGAAAAGCCCCAATCTCTTTCTCGAGCGGTGGTCGACCAGGCCCTCGAGACGTCACTCTCTGGTCGTGGTAGTATGCAAAAACCTGCAAATAAGAGTAGACCTAGCAGGTCGGGTGTTATATCGAAGAACCCTGTTAGAGATTTTGACACGTTAATGTTAACGAATGTTCTTGCATCCCTTTCCTATGGCGCTATCCACTCCATTTTTAAGTATTTTGGAGTAGTTCTTCGTATCCGAATCACATATGACAGTGATTGTAGGTCTAATCGATGCTATATTACTTTCAATACAAATGCTGCTGCTAAAGCAGCATTTGAGGCAAAAGATTCTCTGACTGTGGGGGATACTCACTGTAAAGTTCAGATGATGCGGTCCACCAATGTAGTTGACAGTGTAAATGACTATTTCCCTAACATCTTTGATGACTCTGTAGAGCATGTCCCAAAGGAACGTTGGGTTCCTACACCCTTTTGGTTTGTGCCTTACTACAGGGAGGGACGTGGTAACCTTATCCATGCTTCTCGGTATCTGGAAAAAGAAATTGGATTATTACCAATGGGTCACATAAAGAAATATGGTAAGGGCGTTTTAATCAGAGCCAAAGATCTTACACAGGCCATGATGCTCCTCAATCTCCCCTGTCCTGATATCATGTTTGAATCTATTAAACCACATCGAACATTTAATTATAGCAAGGGGTGTATATATAATGAGGACCTGTATGAATTCTCAGAAGAGGACATTCTCGCTATGTGCCCAGACAGTGTCCAACGAGTAACAAAGATGAAAGGCAGTAAAAATATGATCATCCTCACTTTCTATGGCTCACATATCCCAGATCGCATTAACATTAACCCCACCTCTTTTGAGGTGAAGCCTTTTGTTGAGCATCCCCTACAGTGTTTCTGTTGTTATGAATTTGGTCATGGAAGGAGGAATTGCAACAACCATTCCCGGTGTGGTAAGTGTTCTGCTCTTGACTCACATCTTACTTCTGAGTGTCGGTCAGAGTTACTGCTTTTGCTGCAGAGATGCTCAACCCTTACGTTCTCGCCAATGTAAGATGTACAGCTCCGGACAGATCAAGGGTCCACACTTCTTCCACCAGCGATTTGGTTTGGGCCTCGTCGGATCTGGCAACAGTTGCAGGTGGAGGGAGGGGGGGATGTTAGTGAGAGAGGAGGAGAGAAATGTGGGCAGAGCTATATAGGAGGGTAACGAATGATCAGGTAGAGGAGGGTGAGAAAGAGAGTCTACATCCATCCAGCCATGGCCCAGACAACACCTACTGCCAACCACACCACTTCCCCTGCCGACTGCCTTGTTGGCAGGGTGAAGTGGTTTAACCATTTGAAGGGCTATGGCTTTATAACCTCAGACTTGCGAGATTATTTCGTCCACAGGAGGGGCATCCTTCTCTCTGCTGCCACCACCTCACCACAATCACTGGGGGATGGAGAGGAGGTGCCCTTCACTGTGGAAGAAGGGAGGAAGGGCGTGGAGGCTACCAACGTAGCCGGACCTGATAGTGGGCAGGTCCGAGGCTCACTCCATGCCCGTCGGAGGAGGATGGCTGACGCCCAACCACCGCAGCGACGGCAGCAGCAGGCAGACATCGTCACCGTCTGCACCAAGACTGTTGTTGCCTTAGCTGCAGAAGGGCTAGGTCGTCTCTCTGACCTCCTCCTGGACATCTTCAGGAGAAATGGCTTACCACCAATAGCCATTTCTCCTGATTTGCAACCACCCACTACTACTACAGCCACCACCAAGAAACGAGGCTGCAAGACGGGGAAGGAGCACAACGGATGCACCACCACCACCACCCGTTCCGGCCCACCCCCGTCGCCGGTTGATGTTGCCTCGCCCACTAAACCGGGCGAACAGCGTAAAGGCACCACCACCACCACCACCAACATCACCACCACCACCACCTGAGACTTCAGAACTGGACTCTGCGACGGAGGAGGATACTCAGGTCCCTGACACCAGTTCCTGCTCTGCCTCCTCCACCACCACCACGAGAGAGGACACAACTGACAACATGGACCTAAAAGATGAAGGGGAATGGCAGACTGTTAAGAAGAGGAAGAGGAGGAGGAGGAATGACAGCCCACCCACCAACCAACCACCCACAGTCACCGTGGACTGGTGGATGTCTTCCTCTCGTCGCCTCGACCTCTTTTACCAGCACATCCCCAGTTGCCAAGACTCCGACATCTTTCAGATCCCGGAAGTCTGGACTAGCAGCAGATTAGCATCACGGGCCAACTTTGCCAAATCCACACCAATTGTCTCCGGTTGTAATGGCACCTACAGCGTGGAAAAAAAAGGAAGAAGGAAGAGGAGAAAGAAGAAATAAAGTGCTGCCTTAATACCCACAACTATGGGTGATAAGCATTAATAAAAAAATAAAAAAAAAATAAAAAAAATCAGGTAGAGGAGACTTGTGTCAGGAGGAATGAATGAAACATACTCTGTGAACGGTATCGAATCACCAATAGTTTAAAGCAGGGTTCTTCAAACTTTTTCAGTCGTGACCCAGTTTTTACTATGACATCATTCTCGCGACACATACAGAAAGATCTTTTACAAATGACCAGAATTATCAACCTAAGAAAATACATAGCCAGACACTGAAACGCAATAATTATGATAAAAAGGCATTCTAACCAGAATTATAAGCACTGCCTCACCTACCCCTCTCTCTCTCTCTCTATCATTCTCTCTCAAGAAGGCCAATATTTGTGCAATGATTTTGTTTTATTGATAATTAAATAAATGAATATGAATTGCAATATATGAATTGCATTTCTATTTTTGATCTGTAACTTAATTTGTTTATTGCTTAAGCCTACACTTCATTTTCAGGTTGATTTAGATACGTTTATGCATTATTCATGTTTAAGATTAATTATAGTTATCCAATTCCCCTCAGTGGATAAAGCATACAAGAGTTTGAGCAGAGATGGTATTGTAGCAATCGTTCCCACATTGGCTATAAAGCTTCATTCGCACAGCGAACCCTACCTTATTGTCAAACTCCTAAAGCTCAAACCTTAGTCTTACCCATCGTTTCGTTGCAGTGTTTAAGACCGTAGTACATTACGTCTTTTCACTCATCTACCTGATCATTCGTTACCCTCCTATATAGCTCCGCCCACATTTCTCTCCTCCTCTCCCACTAACATCCCCCCTCCCTCCACCTGCAACTGTTACCAGATCCGACCAGGCCAAAACCAAGTCGCTGGTAGAAGAAGTGTAGACCCTTGATCTGTCCGGAGCTGTACCAAGAAGGGAAATCAGTATATTTTAACAGTGATGTTTCCTACCACTCGTTATCCTGAAGCTTTCCCTTTAAAGAACATCTGTGCAAAGACTATAGTCACCCATCTTAATCATATGTTCACTCGGGTTGGCATTCCTACAGTTATTCAGTCGGACAGAGGTTCCAATTTTACTAGTAATTTATTCACAGAGGTACTTAACGAACTTGGTATCAAGCAACAGTTGTCCAGGGCATATCATCCAGAATCACAAGGTGTGTTAGAGCGTTGGCATCAAACCATGAAGACCATGATAAGAAAATTTTGTCTTGAACATGAGCGAGATTGGGATGATTCTCAGCATTACTTGTTGTTTGCTCTTCGAGAAGTGAAACAGGAGAGTCTTGGGTTTTCTCCATTTTAACTATTGTATGGTCGACAAGTACGAGGTCCCTTAAGAGTTGTGAAGGACAAATGGTTAAACGGAGATTCCACCTCTAAGGAAACTGTCTCAAACTACCTAGCTAACTTACGAGCCGTACTCTCTGAAGTACGTACTTATGCTCAACAAAACCTGGAGACAGCTCAAGTAAAGATGAAAGAAAACTTTGATAAAAAATCCAGAGAGCGAATTTTTAAAGTAGGTGACAGGGTTCTAGCTTTCATTCCTACCCAATCTAATCCTTTGTCAGCTAAATTTTCTGGCCCATATAAGGTTGAACGAGTTCTCCAACATAACAACTATGTAATCAACACTCCTGATAGAAGGAAGTTACAACAATTAATGCATGTAAATCGCCTGAAGAAATATAATGTAAGGTCTGATGAGGAGGAAAATTCTACTGTCATGTTATGCTTCAATAGTAATACTCGTCATGATGGTAATGAAGATCTCATAACAAGTTGGTCATCCCTAAAAAATTCGGAGATAATCTCTAACATTCCTATTCATTTCGACTCACTCAACTTAGGACAACAACAAGAACTAAAGTTTTTCTTCACGAAATATTCCAAACTATTCACAGACTTCCCCAAGAGGTGTCCCTACATCAACCACGAAATCAAGCTCATCCCTGGTGCTCATCCCATCAGAAAGCCTGCCTATCGGATTGGTCCCAAGAAAACTGAGTTGATGCGCCAGGAAGTGGACTACCTCCTACAAAACCACCTGGCCATCCCCAGCTGTTCTCCACGGACATCACCTTCAATCCTGGTACCAAAGGAAGGAGGACGTGTAAGGTTTTGTACAGACTACAGGCAAGTTAATCTTCTTACTGTACCTGATGCTTATCCCCTACCCCGCGTAGAAGATCTGATTGACAACGTGGGACAAGCGAAATATGTATCAAAAATAGACTTGCTACAAGGCTATTATCAAGTGCCTCTCACTCCGAATGCCCAACAGATTTCTGCTTTCATTACTCCTTTTGGGTTATTCGAATATACAGTAATGCCATTTGGGCTGCGTAATGCACCGAGTACCTTCCAACGAATGGTGAACGGGATCATCGGAGACCTCCCTGGAGTTAGTACCTACCTAGACGATATCCTGGTAGTGGCAGACGACCTAGACCAACATCATGAGAGATTAGATAGGGTTTTAAAGTCTTTAACTGAGTGGAACTTAACAGTTAACTTGACCAAATCAACCTTTTATTCAGCCTCGGTGACCTATTTAGGACACAATGTGGGTAATGGAGAAGTTAAACCTAAGGCAGCCAATATAGAAGCCATCCTATCCTTTCCCATCCCAGCTACTAGGAAAGAAGTTCAAAGATTTTTAGGTATGGTTGGTTTCTACCGCCAGTTTTGTCCCAACTATACTTCCATTTCTACTCCCTTAACTAGACAAACCAGTGGTAAAGTTAAATTTAAATGGGATAGTAACTGTTTGAGAGCCTTTAACTCCCTTAGAGACTTTTTAACCCATGAACCTGTGTTGAAATCTCCTAATTTCTCCTTGCCCTTCATATTGCATGTGGATGCATGTGAGACTGGAACCGGAGCAGTACTGCTGCAACCTCAACCAGATGGAATTCTTCACCCAGTCTGCTACCACTCATCTCAACTGAAGCCACATCAACGCTCCTATAGTACTGTCGAGAAGGAATTGTTGGGGATCATCAATGCACTCCAGAAGTTTCAGTGCTACCTGTATGGAGTGGAACCCTTGCTCGTCTACACTGACCACAACCCCTTGGTGTTCCTCCATAGGGTACGACACACCAACCAACGCCTTCTACGATGGTCCCTCTTCCTTCAACAATATCCAATCGAAATCCGGCACATCAAGGGTACCGACAACATCCTGGCGGACACCTTGTCTCGTGTTCACCCATCTGCAGCCTCTCCATAAGTCTTCTACATGAAGCCTTATTCTTTTTGGGGGAGGTGTCACGTACCTACAGTCAACACTCAACAACCGGCGTCGGCTGTGGGACGTTCCCCCGCAAACCAGTTCAAACTGACCGGAACCAACCAGCCCTTCTTGCCCTAACCTACCAAGTGGCGCAGATAGCGAGGGCCTTATCAACCTATCACAGACGAGCTTACGTGCTCGCAACCTATGGCAGAGTTGATTACATCGCTGAACCTATCATAGACGTGTGGTCTTAAGGATCGGCCAATCAGCAGTCGTTGGGGGAATATATAAGCAGCTGCCCTCGGGCTGACTGAACAGTGACGAGATATTCTCACACTCCATCATTACATACTATCTCTGCTTTTATCTCTGCTCTTGCTGATATACTCCATTTTGTTTAACTCTGATATAATTGTGTTATATTATTTGGTGTTCTAATTATTGTCATTTTGTGTCTGCTAACGTTAACGTCATTCATATTGCTGTTTTGATTAATTGTAAATATTGTACTTATTTGGTGATGGTAATATTATACATGTTAAAATCATTAGTAATTCGTTTACATTACTCTTCCTGGGCAAATATCCATTGAGGGAGTGGGGTGGAAGTTCCCATACTATTTCATTAGTGGTAACTCCACTGATTACAGTAACATATCCACCAGAGTTTTACTCTAGCTGTTCACAACCCCTACTCTTCCCCTAGACATAAACAAGCCAAACACTGGGGTTGTAACAATATATATATATAATATATTATCTATATATGGTTGAAGGCCATGGTAAATTCGGCATCATATTTTCCTAAGTAGAATTTCTTTATTTCTGATTGTCTTTTTAACTTCTTCCTTTAGTTGATTTAACACTTCTCCATAAGAAGAGTGTGTGTTTGCCATACCGTGACCGACAGAAAATCTTTATTAATGGTGTATATTAAGACCCTTATTCGTACAAAGCTAGACTATGGCTCACAGGTGTATGGGTCGGCTTCAGATACAACACTAGGGAGATTGGATGTGTACCAGAATAAATGTTTACGTGTGTGTTTGGGAGCTCTGAAGTGTACACGGGTAGCTAGGATGGAGGAGGAGGCGAACATACCTCCTCTCCGACTTCGACTGGATCAACTCGCACTCAACACCGCCATGTCCACCATTAGGAGGTCGGAGATCGGAAACGTGACCAGTGCCTCCCTTCAACAACACCATTATCTCCACCACGGAAGACGGAGGCCACTGGCTGTACGCCTCCACCAGCTGGCAAGGCAGCTTAATGTAGACCTCGGGGACTGTGACAAGTTTATCACCAGCAAGATACCGCCGTGGGAGACACCCAACTTCGGCGTCAACACATCGTGGTTACCATCATCGAAAGAAAAGGCGCCGGAGTTGGAGATACACCACCTGTTTGGTGGTATAGTCCGCAGTCACCTGGGGTCTCACCACGTGTACACTGACGGCTCCAAGTCGGATGAATGTGTAGGTGCGAGTGTATGGTCGAGTGAATGTGAACTTAGGTACAGATTGCCGACACATACATCTGTGTTTAAAGCTGAACTTTTTACTATAGACAAAGCCATAGACTATGCAGTAAATTCTCGTCATAATTCAATAGTCATTTTCTCAGACTCCAAGTCAGCCCTTCAGGCAATTAACTCGTGTCAAACTATTTCTAATGAAATCCAGGGTCGCATCATTAATAAGTTGCACTTATGCAACAAGTCCTTCAGTCTGATCTGGGTGCCTGGGCATTGTCGTATTTATGGCAATGAACGGGCAGACTTACTTGCGAAATCGGCTGTGGAGCTCGAGGTTACTTGGGACGTCCCTTGTGATCTACAGTCGTGTCTATCCCTCAGAAAGAAATTAATTAATCTTCTGTGGCAAGGTCAGTGGACCAGACTTAATATCAACACCATCAAGCCTCAACTGGGTGATTGGGCCACTGCCAACCGGCCCAACAGACTGGAAGAAAGGATTTTGGCAAGACTAAGAACAAATTGCACAAGGATAACACACCTAGATCCTTATACAGACAAACGCTTTCCACTGCATTGTAACACCTGCCATGCGGTGTTATCTATCAGTCATATCATCCTGCATTGTCGGCGATTTGTGCGGGAACGTGCTTCCCTCATAAGTTACTGTGATGCAGTAAAAGTCCCCTTCACTCTCTCAGCTCTCTGAGGTGATGGGGATGGTGGTATGACTGATAAATTGATGACTTTCTTGAGGGAGACCGAACTGATCAGAGTGATGTGACTGTTTATTACTATTGTTCTTACCATTTTTGTATATATTTTTTGCAATTATGAATATCATATGTGTTGTATTGTATATAATGTATAATTATGATGTATTAGTTAGGTTTAGCGATTGGCTGGAATAGGTATTAGTTTAGTTAGCTATTGGTTGAGTAGGTACATAGATTAGTTTATTAGCTAGGATGTTAAATAAAGAAATATGATATTTGTATAAAGTTACAAAAAAAACAACAATTAGTATATAAGTTTAGTTTTAAGTTTAAATGTAATGGTAATAATAATAATAAATGCATAAAATAATATGCAAAAAGTTAAAATTAAAATAATAATAAATAAATAAAATAACATAAAAAATAAATTAACAAATAAATGACCAACACCAAGGTCGATAGGCCAAGGGAAAAAAAAAAAAAAAAAAGCTAGGAGACTCACTCCAGCTCGAGCACAGGAAGAACAAGGTTCCTGCCAACCGTCGTCCTGCCTGCCGCCACACCACCTAGCTGCCCTATGTCTACCTGTGTTACCGTTCTGATCACACAGTTAACCTCCTACCTCCAGCCAAATCTCCTGCAGTGACTACGGCCCCTCTACGGCACGGCACGGCTCGGCACGCCAGCATAATACCATATTCTGTGTGACCTTTGTGTGCTATCAATAAACTGTATCGTGTATCCTAGAGTCTGTTCACCCCGGGTAATGGCGGAAGGTCTTCCTTGACGTTATAATACTATTTGAGCCCCGTCCACACGATCGAGCAAGTGCCAGCCCGTAAAACTTTTTCTCTCATTTCGTTAGCAGTGTTACCAGATGGAGCAGTTTCCGCCATCCACCTACCAGACGTTTCGATTGGACAGGGTTATGGTAACAGTGGTTGCCTGCGGAATAATAGTAACAATGGGACCAGCACCATGCCATTTAGTACCCTAAGGATGATAATATTAGTCACTGTAAAGTGTGTAGTTAGGTTCCAACACAGAATCTTAATTCACAGTACAGCCATATGATCGAATATGAAACCACTGTTTATAGTTTATCTTAATATGAATATATACTTGAAATTTATACTAATTTTGCTACAGAAATAAATATCAACATGCATGAAATATATTTAGTGTTCACATTCCAACACATAAGGGAACATTACAAGAAACGTTATTACTGGACAGGTTAATAATTAAATGAACCACCATTTTGAGCAATAATTACATTTTGGAGTCGCTGTGGAACTAAAGCCACGTAGTTGTGAATGATAATGTGATTCATTCTCTATTATTAAGTGTTACTCTTACTATTATTGTAATTATATCGTGTTTATTAAAAAGGCTACATAAACATCACCTGTTGGTTATACAATACTTCGTATCATGAGTTAATGAATTATTCAGTAATAAAAAAAAAAGAATAAATAATTTGTTTCGGCTCTTAACGCTTCTGCCAATAACATCCATCCATACACAGGTTGTAGGTTCTGAGTGATACATTGATAAAATACGAGTGTTTACTTTGGAGCAGTCTTTTCTTGAGTAACTGTACCCCCCTACCCTCCTCAAATCCCTCCTTACTTCCCCCTCCCACCAGTGAATGGTTTGAGCAAGCGGAGCTCACTACTATAGTGTTTCGGGGTTAATATCTCGGCCAACGGTGACAACGTTGCTTGGGCCTCGCTGGAATGTGGCCAGCTGTACACTCACGCGTACTAATTTCTACACAGGGGTTACTCTTTCCATCCCCTTTACACCATGGACAGAGGGAAGTGGGGAATCGGGACCAGAATACTCCACCTTAAACCCCCAACTCACCCACCTTCAACCCCCAGCTCTCCCACCCTCCTTCTCCAACTGCTAGTTAGTGATTAACGACAGACTTTTCTCATGCTATTTATATCATTGCTACATTTTTATCAATAATGATTTCAGCATCCAAGAATTAGAGGACATTAAGTAATTAATCTATTTATCCCATCTAATTGAATTCACATGATCAGGACAACATTCACCATGAATATAATCCACTCTTTCGTTGTAGTGTTAGCCCTATATCGTCCCCGTGCGTTTGTCACTGTCTAAGTCAGTTGTTCCAAACCTTGGATCTATGGACCACATTCAAAGGTCTTAATTATAGTCATTGTAATACTATACTTTCTTAATGTAATGTCATTTGTCTTTTGCCTGAACCATAGTTCATCTAGGATTCCTCGGTTTGTCATGAAACATTGCGAGCATTACTAAAGCTGACATTTAGGGTTAAATTCTTGTATATAATTAAGGTCATTCCATGACAACGAGCCAACTCTTTCAAACAGCATTTTATTTATTTCATAGGTAGCATGCTAAGAAAACCCCACATTTTATAGACAGAAAGTATTTAATATGGACGTTTCGGAGGCAACTGCCTCACTCTTCAGCTTTACAGAGTTGAATGAAAGGAAAATAAGTAGCTGCCAGGGGGAGGGAGGGACAAGGTGTGTTCTGATGACAGACAGACCACACCTCACCTCACCTCACCTCACCCAATCGGCCTGACCTGGCCTCTCCTCAGGGACCCAACCCCACATTTGGGAGGGATTTGACCACTAGTGCTCTCAGTTTGAACATACCTTCATTTAAGTTAAAGTTTTTATAGTGCTGTATACATACTGATTCTAATATTCTACGTTTCTTGAAATTGTTGCACCTAATTATCATTTTACCAGAATTCCAATCAATACAGTGGTTGTTGTATGCATGGACAAAGTTAGCATTATTTGTGTTACAATTCGTCATATCACGTTTATGTTCTTTCATTCTAACATCTAAAGATCTTCCAGTTTCACCTATATAAACTAAGTCACAGTCTTTGCAAGGAATTTTGTATACTCCTGCTTGGGGCTGAACAGTGGCATTATTTCTTACAAGAATAGTTTTGATACTAGAAGTATATTTGAAGGCTATGTTTACATCAAGTTCTCTGCTAACGGACTGAATTTTTTCCAGACTTTTTACATAAGGAAGACATAAATAAGGTTTCTTTTCTGAGTGACATTTAGGAACATAGAAGGTTTTCCTAGCCTTATAATAAGCTTTTCTGATAAACCAATCAGGATATTTCAAGTTACGGAATATAATCCAAATTTTGTTGTTTTCTACCTCTAAATATTAGGGGCTACAAATTCTTAATGCTCTAAGAAACAAGGTAGATATGACAGACATTTTGATAGAATCATTATGATAAGAGAAAAAATGAATGTACACATCACAATGAGTGGGTTTCCTGTAGACAGTGAAAGTAGGGAAGTCATTAATTTTAGTAACCAAAACATCAAGGAAAGGTAGGGACCTATCAATTTCCCATTCAATTTTGAAATTGATAGATGGAACCAAGTCATTTAATTTGCAAAAGAAATCTTCAAAATTATTGAGACTGTTGTGCCAAAATGAGAAAATGTCATCTACATACCTATGCCATATTAGATTTGGGGGTGCAATGTTGGATAATAACTCAATTTCAAAATATTCCATATACAAGTTACTAAGGATGGGGGATAATGGCGACCCCATAGCATTGCCAAATCGCTGAATGAAGAATTTATCATTAAAAGAAAAAGCATTGGATGAAACACAAAGTTTAATTAATTCAAGGAAGGAAGATATTGGCATACCCAAATCTAAATCATAGTCTGGCATTTTCCTACTTAGAAATTCTAATACATCGTTAAGTGGCACTTTAGTGAAGAGTGAATCTACATCAAAACTTATCATTTTTCCATTAGTTAGGTTTAGAGACATAATTTTATCAATAAAATGTGAGAAATTTTTAATGTGTGAACTTGAGATGCATCCCACTAATGGTGATAATTTATTGGCTAAGAATTTTGATAATTTGTAGCTAAATGATCCACAGTACGAAACAATGGGGCGAAGAGGAACACCATTCTTATGTGTTTTGGGTAGACCATATATGTGTGGAAGTTTAGGGTTGACTTGCATGAACCATTTGGCATCGATGTTGGGCACATTATTAAGTAGTTCTTTCACAGTACGGTTGAGCTGGGTGGACAGACGCTTTAAGGGAGAAGATCTCAACTTTTCATATGTGGTGACGTCATTTAATAGATTTAACATCTTTTCTTCGTAGTTAACTTTATCAAGTATCACAACTGAGTTGCTCTTGTCAGCTTTAGTTATGAAAATGGAGTTGTTTTTCCTTAAATTCTCCAAGGCCAAACGAAACCGCCTAGGAATGGAAACATAGGAGTTAAAATGATCCAAAAAGCTGTTGATTATGAAACCATTAAGGCACGGGAAATTATGCCTTCCATTAAACACAGACGCAACAAAATCTAGGGCTATATCTCTACCAGGTTTTAGAGCAAATGAAAAACCCAGTTGCAACACTTAATTTTCAACTTCCGATAGCACATATGACGATAAATTCACCACTGAGCCCATAACACCACAGTTGCTTCACTCACTGGCACTGCACAACTCACCGATGACTCTGTTGTGTCTAATTCTGGTCTTGTTCACTTCATGGTTACACTTGTTACTGGCTGTCTGAAGTACGGATTCCAACAAATCATCATGAAGGTGTTTTTGAGAAGTCGTAGGTTACGTCGAAGAAGCCAATACGATTCATCAACTTCTCGTTTTATGCAAACAATACGCTCAAGTAGAGTTACACGGGCAATATCAGGAAACGGTGTAGTCCTCCATCGAAAGAAAGGCAAGAAAGACTTAGGGATGACTTGTTCATGGAGGCAGTCCTGGAGGAATTTCAGTTGAAGCTTCTTTTTCTTGACTGCCGTTAAACACTTCTCGTAACGTCGGAAGCAAGAGGTCAGGAACGGGAGAGTCAGCAGGAAGAATGAGAAGAGGTGGTGTCTGATCGTGGGATCCATAATGGAGTGGTTATTCACAATGACGTGAGGAGCAGCATGCTAAGAAAAACCCACTTTTTATAGACAGAAAGTATTTAATATGGACGTTTCGGAGGCAACTACCTCCCTCTTCAGCAGTACAGTGCGTGGTATGGTGTATATGGGAGATTTTAATGTTCGGCATTCTGACTTGTGTGATGGTTCTGGCTTTATTAATCGTAATGGTGTTCGTATCCTTTCATATATCTGCAAGCATCATCTGACACGCTGGGACACTGGCGGTGCCACTCATTGCCGGGGAGGTACTTTGGATTACACCCTCTCATCTGGCCTGATATCATCTCAGGTCCAGTGCTCCTCCGTGCCAGACTTATTCTATGATCACGTTGCTCTTCGGTTTCATTATTATCTACCTGCTGGGTCAAGTGCTTCAGCCACTCGTTTGCGTATTGATGTACCCCCTAAATATTGCCCGACTTACAATTTATTTATGGTCCATGTATTCCCTACATTTGACATATCTTTACCTGAGAAGTTGTACTCTGATCTTGTATCTGCTACTCATGACTTTTATAGGCTATTAGTCTCCCGGCCATGCCTACAACACCGCCATACTGCCCACTCCTGGACACTTGATGCACATATACAGGAGGCGAAGGAGGAGGCTGAACGAGATGGCCTATTGGTTCAAGCCAACCCAACCCCTGACCTGCTCCATCGTTACCAGATGTCTAGGGACTCTTTAGTCGCCCTGCAGGAGTGTGCTCACACTGTGTCTTGGCAGCGGTTCACGGACACCATCAACCAGCAAACGAATGTGGCTTCTATGTGACACCTCATTTGTCTGGTTGCTAAAAAGATGCCGGCCACTGCTCCTCATTACACTCCCGCCGCCTATGCCCAACAACTTGTTGATGCCTGGTCAGAACAATCTACCTCAGCCAGTCTACCCATCCACATACCAGATGCGCTCACATCCCGTGCTGCTGTCCATCAGCTATGTCTAATGTCTGCTCTGTTGCAAGATGATAACGATGATGCAGAACAGATAACTGAGGAGGAGATGCGCCGTACAATCTTTGTCTTTGTGACGGTTGTGTACAATAAGCCTGGACCAGCAGCAAAATAATACCCATCCCTAATCCCGGCACTGCTATGTTTAGGCCTATTTCCTTTACTTCTTGTTTTTGTATGGTTATGGAGAGAATTTTACTTAATCGTGTCATGTACTGGCTGCAGGATCGCCTTTCTCCATGAATGTTTGGTTTCCTTCCCAAGCAGAGCACACACCACTGCCTAGTCAACCTGTACTCTCGCCTCTCCAGGGACAGTGTCTTTGATGTTGCTAATAGAGACGTCATTTTGGATCAACTGGTTGACTTTGGGGTAAAGGGTAATCTACTTCAGTGGATTCGGGGCTACCTGAGTAACAGCACCTCCCGTGTGTTTTTCAGTGGTATGCTCAGTCTTTTGCACAGTTTTCATCTTGGTACGCCTCAAGGGGGTGTTCTCAGCCCATTGTTATTTAATATTACGTGCAATGCTGATGATATCTGTGTTCATTCCACCTCATCAAGGGATCTCCAGCGGTTTCTTGACTCCTTCTCTGAGGCCTCCTCTCACTGTGGCATTATTGTCTCCCCAGATAAGAGCAAAATATTCACCTGCCACCTTCCTCAAGCTCAGCCAGTGTTAACCATTGGAGGGACTGTCATTCCCATGTGTTCCCAGTACTGCTACCTGGGCGCACCAGTCAATATTTGGCCAGTTGTCCCTGCCAGATATCAAGACCATCGTATTGTTTAGGACTTGTTGGATCGTCTCCTGCGCAGACTTACACCACTTCAATGGCTCACTAACAACTCCTCCATCCCAGTAAAACTGGAAACTTTAGAAAAATTTCAAAATAGAGCAATGAGAATAATTCTCGGCTGTCCAATGTCAACCAGGATAGTGAACATGCAGCTTGAGTTGCGTCTTCCCCCATTTGTCGAGAGAATTTATTGTAATGTTACTTGCTTCACTGTCAAGTGCCTCCATTTCCCACATCTTTCACCCCATTACTCTCAGTTAGTCAGGACTTCTCATAGACCAAACTCCCCACCAATGGGAAACGCCTTGACGTGGTCTCTAAGACCTGGTGGGCTAGACTAGAGTGGGCTCTGGCCCCTGCTCTGCCCCGAGTTGTGGGAGAGAGGGCTTCCCATGCTAATAAGGTCGCCAGTGAGGGAACAGACTAAATGGTTCTCATGCAATAGGCTGCCAGTACAAGCCAACAGTGCTGCTCTCCAGAGAGACTGCCCTCTAGGGACCGTCCTGTGTTGGATGGTTGGGTGTCTGGGCTGGGAGATGGTGGAAAAGAGATACACCGCCCACGGCGATCAGCGCTCGGTCCATTCATTTGCCCGGTAGGTAGTAGCTCCTGGATCCTGGGGCCAATATAACAAATTTAATTATATATGGATAAAGAAAAGCCCCAATCTCTTCCTCGAGCAGTGGTCAACCAGGCAGGTAATCGAGATGTCACTCTCTGGTCGTGGTGGTATGCAGAAGGCTGCAAATAAGAGAAGACCCAGCATGTTGGGTGTTGTATCGACGAACCCTGTTAGCGGTTTGGACACGTTAATGTTGACGAATGTACTTTCATCCTTTTCGTATGGCGCTATCCACTCCATTATTAAGTGTTTTGGAGTGGTTCTTCGTATCTGAATCACTTATGACAGTGACTGTACATCTAATCGGTGCTATATTACTTTCAATACAAATGCTGCTGCCAAAGCAGCTTTTGAGGCAAAAGATTTTCTGACTGTGGGGAATACTCACTGCTAAGTTCAGATGATGCGGTCCACAAATGTAGTTGACAGTGACAATGACTACTGCCCTAATAATTATCTTCAATGACTCTGTAGAGCATGTACCAAAAGAACGTCGGGTTCCTATACCCTTTTGGTTTGTGGCTTACTACAGGGATGGGCATGGTAACCTTATCAATGCTTCCAGGTATATGGAGAAATTGGATTACTACCAATGGGCCACATAAAAAAATACGGTAAGGGTGTTATAATTAGGGCCAAAGATCTTACACAGGCCATGATGCTCCTCAGTCTCCCCTGTCCTTCTGATGTCATGTTTGAATCCATCAAACCACATCGAACATTTAATTATAGCAAGGGGCGTATATATAATGAGGACCTGTATGAATTCTCAGAAGAGGACATTCCTGCTATGTGCCCAAGCAGTGTCCAACGAGTGACAAAGATATGACCATCCTCACTTTCTATGGCTCGCATATCCCAGATCGTGTTAACACTAACCCCACCTCTTTTTAGGTGAAGCCTTTTGTTGAACGTCCTTTACAGTGTTTCTGTAGTTATGAGTTTGGTCATGGGAGGAGGAACTGCAACAACAGTTCCCGGTGTGGTAATTGTTTTGCTCTTGACTCACATCTTACTTCTGAGTGTCAGTCAGAGAGTTACTGCTATTACTACAGGGATGCTCACCCCTTACGTTCTCGCCAAAGTAAGATGTACCTCCTTGAGCAGGATATCCTCCACTTGGGTAACACCTAATTTATTAGCATTGGTAGTGCCAGACATCAACTCAACTTCAGGCAACAGAAGGATGGTGGTGTGAAGACATACGCCTCCTCCCTTCGCCCTAAATCGGTTGCAGCACCCTCTCAACTCTCTCAAGAAGAAGCTGTTTCTTGCTCTAGTGAGAAGGTTTCTAAGGTTTCATTACATAATATTTTCTCTGTCTTGGAAACTATATCAGACACTCATTCTGGTTACCCTTCAACTGATGACAATTTTCAGACTTTAGCTAAAGGTGTCCATGTGGTAGAGGTTCCCGCTGCCACACGCTCTCCAAAAAGGAAACTTAAGTCAGCTAAACTGCCACAGGGACGTCTTCATGGTTCCTCTGAGGAACTCGACTCCATGGATGTTCCTCCTTGCAAGGCAACCATCTCTGTGGATTCATCCATAGTCTCCTCTCAATTTCACCAGTAGCGTTCTCGTGGCTTTGACGAATCTCTTGATTCAACAGATATTCCCCTTCGCAAGCTTCCTTTGGGATCATCAGAGGGGCGTGCAGTGAATGTGGATACCTTGGATGTTGTGAATTCAAAAGATTCAGTTACTCTTCCGCTTGAGCAGCGAAGTAATTCTTTCACCTGTATTATGGATGTTGATGTATCTGCCAGTGTTAGTGATACCACTACTGTACAGGACAATACCAATGTAATTGTTTCTAAGAATATCCCTGCTCATCTACCTTTACCTTCTTCTAACATATTACATGCTTCAGGGACTCGTCTACGGGTCCCAATTACTGCCCCAAGTACAACTCCTCGAGTTCACGAGCCTGAAGCTCGACACTCCGCTCCAGGCTGTCACAGGTTTTTATGGACCGCCCATACACTGTGTGCAGTCTATACCTCCCTCCCAGTGTTACAGTTGAGAGGGGTGATCTCAACCATCTTGTACAGGACCTTCCCTCTCCCTTTATTTTATTGGGTGATTTTAATGGTCGTCATCCTTTGTGGGGTGACAGTTCGGTCAACCCCAGGGGTGTTTTATTGGCTTCTTTTATTGAGGATGAGGGATTAGGGGTTTTAAATACAGGAGATGTGACACATTTTAATAGCCCTAGTGGGACTTTTACCACCATTGACATTTTCCTCTACTCACCCAGTGCTCTGTTGGATTTTACTTGGAATGTGTTACCCGATTTATATGGCATTGACCACTTCCCTATACATTTAAAAAATAACAGTCTCGTCCTCCTAGGTGGAAATTAGAGAAGGCTGACTGGCAGTTTTTTAGAGAGCTAGCTTTTTCGGTCTCTTCTATAGCAGATTTTGGTAGCTCTGACGAGACTGTAACATATTTCATTGATATGCTCCACTCTACTGCTCTCAACTTTATCCTTTATACTTCTGGCTACTTTCCAAAACGTCCTGTCCGTTGGTGGTCACCAGTCTGCATTACTGCTGTGCGGGAGAAGGGCGCTGCTTTCTCTCGCCTGCGTCCTCTTTTAGAGGACTTCTGACGGGCAATGGCTCGGGCTAGACAAGTTTTAAGAGAGGCACGACCTGCATCTTGGAAGGCCTATCGGTGGTATTCTTAAAAAAAAATCCTTCCTTACATATATCTTTCCCTTCTAAGGATTTTTCCCTGCCTTCATTATGCTTAAAGAATTCTTTGGAAGGGAAGGAAAAGTTTACATGTTGGTAGCCCTGTGCCTTGGAAATGATAAATGTGTGTGCGTTTTAACGTCTATGAGTCCTCCGGGCGCAAAATATAAACAATAAACACAACCACGCTGTGCTCACGAGGTTTTGTTTTATGCGATGAAATGTTTTATAACATCATTGATTTAATATTTCCTGTAGAAAAACGATGATAATAATAGTGGTATAAATATAGTGGGGAACTTTGTTCACTTCTACTCGTCATCATTTCTTTGTTTAATGTTATATCGAGTTGTGACAAATGTATCTGGACACTACAATCATTGCTGAGACTAATGGTATAAAAAAAATTGTATATCTTGAATCAAAGAATGATAAATAATATACAAACATATACCACTACGAGCAGTATGGTGTCAAGAGAGGATTCTCATTATATTAGTGGTGTAGGGGTGGAAGGGTGGAGTTAGGTGAGTATATGGACCAATCAGGAGACACCTGACCAATGACGTATACAACCCAGTCCAACAAAAATTTTGAACCGAGTATGGTAGGTCTTTAGAAATTTGGAAGAAATGCCTCATTTATTTACTAAACTCGTTTTCTTTCGGTGATACAATACTGTTGCACGTCTTTCCAATATATTATGATGTTATAAAGAAAACATCAACAGTACATGATAAAATACAACAAAAGAATTATTGAAGGAATGGGGTAAATGTTTCCTTCATGTTCCAATAATATACTCGATTCAAGGGAAGGAATTTAAGGCCAGGAGAGGAAGGAAATCTTTAAGAATAGGAAATTAGTGATATATTTCTTTCCCATGCTTTTGAAGGGAAAGAATTTTTTAAGAATACCAGCGTATGTGTCTTCAATTAATACTAAAACCCCACTCACCCAAGTGTTCAGGAGAGTCTGTAAGATGGCAGGGAAGTTTTCTCCTAGTTCTCAACCTGTTCTTAATGTCAATGGAATTAAGATTATGGATGGTTTAACAGTGGCCAACACCATGGCAGAGGCTTTTGCTAGATTTTCTAGCCGTGACCTCGACCTCTGGCTGTCAGGCATGAGTTGAGAGCCCAGGAGCGGACAGTCCTGGATTTTTCGGGGAAGGAGAATAAAGTTATAACCATATATTTACCCTGAGAGACCTGCACTCTGCTCTCTCTCTCTGCAGCGACACTTCTCCTGGGCCAAACAACATCCCATATGCAATGTTGTGACGCTTGGGTGAGGAGGTGATCACAATTTTTCTAGCTTTATACAGTATAACAGAATCTGACTGGAGGGTGTCTTCCCTTCTGGGTGGAGGGTTGCTACCATCCTTCCTTTCCCCAAGCTGGGCAAGGACTCTAGTGTTGCCCTCAATTACCGACCAATTGCCTTGATCTCCTGTCTCTGTAAACTATTTGAGAAGATGGTGAATGTCAGACTGGTATACTTCCTCAAACGGGGTCTTTTTCTGTCTCAGTCCCAGTTAGGCTTTCGTAAATACCGTTCTACTACAGTCGCTCTGGTCAGGTTGGAAGCTGCTGCATGTGATGCTTTTGTACAACATCAACACCTTGTCTGTGTATTCTTTGATTAAGAGAAAGCCTATGACACTACATGGCAATTTGGCGTCCTGCAGCAACTACATGCATATGGCCTGTGGGGTCCCCTTCCACGCTTTCTTAAGGAGTTTTCTCAGTGGTCGCAGTTTTTCTGTGAGGGTTAGTACAGCCCTCTCAGCATCCATTGCACAGGAGGATGGCATTCCCAAGGGAAGTGTCCTCAGTGTCACATTGTTTGCAGTGGCAATTAATGCCAATGCCTTATCCTTTCCAAACGGTATAGCCAACTCGATGTACGTTGACGACCTGGCGGTCTGGTTTGCTGCTTTCCGAATGTCAGTGGCGGAGAGGCGCATGCGGCTTGCCCTCGACAGGGTGTCGCCTTGGGCTGGTTTTCATGGGTTTCAAATTTTCTCCTGCCAAGACGGTTAATATGCATTTCTGCCACATCCGAAGTGTTCACCCCAATTCGGACTTATTCATGTATGGTCATCAGATACGTTGTGTCGAGGAGACTCGCTTTTTGGGTCTCCTTTTTGACAAACATTTGACTGGGTTCCCCATTTACGTTCACTTAAGGTTTCTTGCCTCCAGGCATTTAATCAGTTGAGGGTCCTGGGCCATACGTCCTGGGAGGCTGATCTTGCCACCCTCCTCTGCCTATACCATATTCTTATTAGGTCAAAACTCGAATATGTAGTGCCTTGCAGGCCTTGTGCAATTTTAACTCTTCATATCCCCTGGTGTTGGCCATTCTCGAGTGGCTTGTCCTCCTGGGTCGTCGTGGCCGCAGAGTTACATTTTGTTGGGTCCCGGCTCATGTGGGTGTCGATGGGAATGAGTGGGCTGACGACCTGGCTAAGGCTGCGGTCTCCAGTTCTCGGCCTCCTGCCAAGCGTCATCCTGTACCTGCTGTGAACCTTCGACCCAATATAGATGCTGCCTTTCGTTCCCGCAGGCAGGACAGATGGAATGCCATCGTGGCTAACAAACTTTGCGGCATCCGCCAGTGCCTGGGTTTGTGGAGCTACAGCGGCCTATCCCGCCGGTGGGAGACTGCTCTTGTCCGTCTCCACATTGGCCACACACTATTGACTCATGGCTTTTTAATGGAGAGGGCTCCCCCTTCCTACTGTGAAGATTGTCTGGTTCCTCTGACAGTACGGCATCTTATAGTCGAGTGTCCCAGCCTTGGGGACCTTTGTCGTAGTCACCTCTCCAAGTACCAGGTGGGTGATGGTTCTTACAGTCTCTCCCAGGTGCTCGGGGAGGAGGCTTGTAGTGTGAGAGGGAACACTATCTCCTACGTGGAGGAGGCTGGCCTTTGTCAGGGCCTCATGGCTTGGAGGCACAATGTAGTCTCTGCTCGTTTGAGGCTTAGCCACAAACCACCATGACAGGTTGCTGGGATGCAGGGTGAGCCTCTCTTTACTGAGTGTCGCTTGTGTCGAGCGCCTCGTGCTAACACTATACAGGGTGATTCAAAACTACATTTCCAAAATGACAGGGTAAAGTCCTGACATGATGTTAAACATGTTTCCATATGTAATTTTCAAAAATTTAAAAAGTTAATTACACACATGAAAGCCAAATCTATTGCCGTGGGCGAACGATCGAACGCTTTAAAATAACACCTACCCCCACCTCATCCCCTGCTCTGTCTTAAGTGGACGAGGCAAGTTTTAATACGTATGAAGCAATGAAACCCTTATCGATCATGGGATTCAAACAGATCCGTTGGCTTTTAATCGATCCCAAGGCTTCCTGTTTCTTGTAATATCAGATAAGTTAGTAGTACCGCCCTGGCATCTACACGTATCACTCGGTAAGTGTAACTCGACCACAAAACAATACCCGTGATCGATAAGGGTTTATTGCTTCATACGTTGTATTAAGTTCTCTCGTCTACCCGAGAGAGAACACGAGGTGCTGTGGGGGGGAGGAGTTAATTTTAGAAGTGTTCGATTATTCGCCCACGGTAATGGATTTGGCTTTCATGTCTGTCATTAACTTTTTAAATTTTTGAAAATTACATATGGAAATATGTTTAACATCATGTCAGGACTTTACCCTGTCATTTTGTAAATGTAGTTTTGAATAACCCTGTATAACACTATTGCCTGGCCTGCCCCACTGTCCGACACTTGCTGTTCCGAGGCCTGCTACTTGATGTTATTTGTCGACACCTGCTGAACCACCAGGTATTGGAGGAACTTCTGGTACGCCACCCTCGTTTTGGTGGAATTAAGTAGGTCATAATGTAAATATTTGTCTGTGTTCTTGTGCTTCAATCTGTTATGTTTTCGTGATGTGTGTGTGTGTGTGTATGTGTGTGTGTGTGGTTGCAGTCATTTGATTTTCATGGGTCCCTCCTGCCCTTATGTATTGTTGTCTGCCTGTTGATTGACGCCACGGCGCAATGAATAAAAAAAAAAAAAACTACTTTACCTCCGTAGAACACCACATCACACCCAAGCCACCACCACCCATCAATCAAGCTCCCACTGACTCATACTGGTATGTGTTTCGGATACTAAAGTCGATGACACTGGAGGTTCACACCTTGACCTTGTGAGGTACTGCTCCGGACAGATCAAGGGTCCACACTTCTTCCACCAGCGACTTCGTTTGGGCTTTGTCGGATCTGGCAACAGTTTCAGGTGGAGGGAGGGGGAATGTTAGTGGGAGAGGAGAGAAATGTGGGCGGAGCTATATAGGAGGGTAACGAATGATCAGGTAGAGAAGACGTGTGTCAGGAGGAATGAATGAAGCATACACTGTGAACGGTATCGAATTACCAATGGTTTAAAGCAGGGTTCTTCAAACTTTTTCAGTCGTGACCCAGTTTTTACTATGACATCATTCTCGCGACCCATACAGAAAGATCTTTTACAAATGACCAGAATTATCAACCTAAGAAAATACAAGGACAGAAACTGAAATACAATAATTATGATTAAAAGGCATTCTAACCAGAATTATAAACAGAATTATAAGCACTGCCTCACCTACCCTTCCCTCTCTCACTCTCTCTCAAGAAGGCTAATATTTGTGCAATGATTTTGTTTTATTGATAATTAAATATATGAATATTCGATTGTAAAAATATGGTAGGTGGATTCATGTATGAACTTCATATTTATTTTATTGTCACGAATATTATTATTCTATTTTATTCATGTATTTATTTTTGTGAGCCTGCGACCCAGTTTGGAGGAATTATGGACCCGTAAGTTGAAGAACCCGGGTTTAAAGAAGTGCATACTGCATTAACGTAGGTGGATATAGGAGAGGAGAAATGTGATGATTTGAGGCGAGGGTGAGGGGGAAGAGGGTAAGAAAAATGAAGGTGATTAGTTGAAAAGTAATAACAAACAAATATAATTAGAATATCTGTTACATTATATCCTTTAAATAAAGGCACTGTCTTTTGTTCACCATCGTAGAGGGATAGACTACTGATTATATACTATCCTTTGGATATTAGACAGCTATCCCTGTATTCCTTTTATCCCTCGTGCTTGCCCCGTAGGGGGATATTGCCTGTAATGATGTGGGCAATACTTTAAGGGTTTTGGCGCCCCTTCGGCCCCCGCCACTAGCTTACATTTCTTCAACTGTCCCTCCTTTCTTAATTCTTATTTCTTTCTTGCTTGCTGTCACACCTCTCTATCACCTTTTCCTGGTGCTATATGACCTCGCTGTTGCTCCACCTAATATCAATCAAATCCCTCGTGCATGTAGTCCACCCTATTTATAACCTTCTCCCAAGCCCAGCTGATTTTTTGTTTTGTTTTTCGGCAGAAGACGGTTTACTTTTCTAACTTTTTTAATAATCATATTTGTCAACAAATTCATTAAGCTATTTACCAGGATTTTTTCTTCTAAATAATTATGCACTTCCTTAAAAATAAACGAAGTTAAACTTAAATAGGCGCAGCTATATGGCATTTTCAATAAACTTGGTCTAATTTTATGCATAGGCTATATATATTACAGTATCTCTCAAGTAACTGGCAACCTTACACATCCTCCCTACTGTCTTATCCCTCTCTCGCTTGCCCTTCCCTCATTTCTTACCGTTTATCTTTTTTTTCTCATATTTTTAACCTTCTCATTCGTTCTTAAAAAGTTTTAATGACATAGGGCTTTCTCCCTTATCACTTATAATCCAATTATATGATTCGAAAAACTGCGGCTGAGATTATGTTGTTGATCGTATTTTGGTTCTCAAAATGTAGAGGTTGATTGATATTAGGCGCCGCAACGGCGACGTCATATAGCGCCAGAAAACGGGGATAGAGAGGTGAGACTGCAAGCAGGAAGGAAATAGAAAGAAAAGAAGGATAGTTGAAGAACTAAAAGCTAGTGGCTGGAGCCGAAGGGGCGCCAAAACCCTTAAAGTATTGCCCACATCACTAATGCAGGCAATACCCCCGTACGGGGTCAATATGTAGAGAATTTACAAAACAACTAGAGATTTATGGGGAAAGATATAAAAATTATTTAGAGTGAAAGTGTTGGCAGATACGCATTATTGACGGGATTATCCCAGCCACAGCATTTCGCCTTCGTAAAACTGAAGGACTATAGGTTTCATGCATTACCATTTGCTAGTTTGCTGCTTGTCAGAATATTAACTTGTTAAATCCATTTGCAGGAAAGAGAAATATATTATATCTTTCTTTTTAAGTTACGTATAGGTATTTTTTATTAAAATCTGTTTCGATATACATTACCTTACTTTTATCTAGTTCCAGCATTACTGCGCAGAACACCATATGACTCAATAAGGACCACAAGGACAGTAATGGTGATCAACGTGATGCTTATGTATCTCTCTATAGGTTACTGAACACAGTGTTTTATGCTCAACTTCAGAATTATGTTCTCAGCATCACAATGATAGGCAAAGATAATAAAAACAATATAAAGAAATTATCTTTTATTATACGACAAATATTCAACTGCCTCGGTGCTACTGTCTCATATATATATATATATATATATATATATATATATATATATATATATATATATATATATATATATATATATATATATATATATATATATATATATATATATATATATATATATATATATATATATATATATATATATATATATATAGCGGCGCCTATTTAAGTTTAACTTCGATTATTTTTAAGGAAATGCATATTTAGAAGAAAAAATCCTGGTAAATAGCTTAATGAATTTGTTGACAATTATGATTATTAAAAAAGTTGGAAAAGTAAACCGTCTTCTGCCGAAAAAACAAAAAACAAAAAAACAGCTGGGCTTGGGAGAAGGTTATAAATAGGGTGGACTACAAGCACGAGGGATTTGATTGATATTAGGTGGAGCAACAGCGAGGTCATATAGCACCAGGAAAAGGTGATAGAGAGGTGTGACAGCAAGCAAGAAGGAAATAAGAATTAAGAAAGGAGGGACAGTTGAAGAAATGTAAGCTAGTGGCGGGGGCCGAAGGGGCGCCAAAACCCTTAAAGTATTGCCCACATCATTACAGGCAATATCCCCCTACGGGGCAAGCACGAGGGATAAAAGGAATACAGGGATAGCTGTCTAATATCCAAAGGATAATATATATTCAGTAGTCTATCCCACTACGATGGTGAACAAAAGACAGTGCTTTTATTTAAAGGATATAATGTAACAGATATTCTAATTATATTTGTTTGTTATTACTTTTCAACTAATCACCTTCATTTTTCTTACCCTCTTCCCCCTCACCCTCGCCTCAAATCATCACATTTCTTCTCTCCTATATCCACCTACGTTAATGCAGTATGCACTTCTTTAAACCCGGGTTCTTCAAATTACGGGTCCCGAATTCCTCCAAACTGGGTTGCAGGCTCACAAAATAAATACATGAATAAAATAGAATAATAATATTCGTGACAATAAAATAAATATGAAGTTCATACATGAATCTACTAAAATATTTTTACAATCGAATATTCATATTATTTAATCAATAAAACAAAATCATTGGACAAATATTAGCCTTCTTGAGACAGAGTGAGTGAGAGAGAGAGAGAGGGAGGGGTAGGTGAGGCAGTGCTTATAATTCTGTTTATAATTCTGGTTAGAATGCCTTTTAATCATAATTATTTTATTTCAGTTTCTGGCCTTGTATTTTCTTAGGTTGAAAATTCTGGTCATTTGTAAAAGATCTTTCTGTATGGGTCGCGAGAATGATGTCATAGTAAAAACTGGGTCACGACTGAAAAAGTTTGAAGAACCCTGCTTTAAACTATTGGTAATTCGATACCGTTCACAGTATATGCTTCATTCATTCCTCCTGACACACGTCTTCTCTACCTGATCATTCGTTACCCTCCTATATAGCTCCGCCCCCATTTCTCTCCTCCTCTCCCAGTAACATTCCCCCTCTCTCCACCTGAAACTGTTGCCAGATCCGACGAGGCCCAAACCAAGTCGCTGATGGATGGGGTGTGGACCCTTGATCTGGCCGGAGCTGTACACACAACATTGACAACACTGGAGTGATGAACGCGGCAGTGGAGGAGACTGTACTGTAGGACGGACCACCCTTAGGGGAGTTTTGGTTGTCGCGGTATAGCAGAGCCACCTAGCGACTGCAAGGAATCATTAACACCTTGCTCCTTTACTTTCACAGGAGCGGTGTGCGATTATGCAGATTTTTTTTTTTTTTAGTTGATTTAGTGACTGGAATAATGATTATTGGCTGTTTAGCAACAAACTGTTCCAGCACCTCTTAGTGGAATAAGGACCTTTCATTATTCCGCTTTTCAAAAGAATCTAAAATGCGAGTTATTACATAACTTGCCAAGTTACCAACTACAGATTTGACGGATTGTGATAATTATACTTATACTTTATTAAGTTTGGCGGTAATGAAACTCATATTAAGTAGTGTCAGATGATGATACCTTATTTTTTCGATTTTCTGAATTACTGTACTATGGTCTTTTTATCTATTTGTTCCTGTTAATTAGAATGGAGTATTGTATTTATTTATTTTCTTAACCCCAGACTGAAACAATAGATTCAGGCTTGCAGACTACAAGATATAAGGAAAGTAACTCATGATATTTTGAGCCTCTCAAGCTAAGAAAGAAAGCAGGATACACATGCAACCGCTCCTCTTAGTAAGGTTATAATGCTTTCATGTACTGGTGACGACAGCTATACTGTACCCTACAGTACTTATAGGTAATTGTTTTGTAGTTTTAACAGTGGTCTATGAAATTTGTATGGCTGTCATATTCTTCAATTATACATCAGAATCGCTCTTGCTTTCTCTACTACTTAGTGTTCTTTCTTCCTACTGAGAAGGCGTACGGATGTGGCGAAACCCACCGCCCACTGTTTACGGTGCAATGGCCTCGGAGCGAGGGGCATGGGGAACCCCTCCTCTGTAAATTTTCCCTAGAAATTTCATCATGGAGCACATACAAAGGAAAAGGGGGGAAGGATGTATTTGTACTTCCCGAAACCCCAAGAATATCAAAATTGGGACAATGAATGTGCGTGGATGCAGTACGGTTATAGGTAAGAGGGAGGAGATTGGGAGAGTGTTTGTTGAAAGAAAGTTGGATGTACACTCGTGATACATAATTTCTGACCAGAGTGTGAGGAGCAGAAAGCTTCGAATCGCCTGGTGTTGCTCATTTCCCCACCCAGTACACTTATAGAGGCTGATTTCGAATGCATGGTATGTGTGGTGCTTGCCGTTCGTCTCTGGTCATAAATTACGTATCACGAGTGTACTAGCATTGAGTGAGACAAAGCTGAAAGGGAAGGGTGAATGTGAGTTTGGTTGTGTGTGTGGTCGAGTGTCAGGGGTGGAGAGGGGAAGAGCTAGGGAAGGAGTGGCCTTGATTCTTAGCGCAGAAGTGAATCGGAATGTAGTGGAGTGGAGGGAGTTGTCGGCATGGTTGATGGGGGTAAGAGTAAAATTTGGTCAGGAGACATGGGTGTTTGTGAGTGCGTATGGGCCGGGAAGTGAGAGGGATGAGGTGGAGAGAGGACAGTTTTGGAATGAATTGGAGAAGTGTATACAGAGTTTGGGGCAGAATGTAAACATCGTACTTTTGGGAGATTTAAATGCAAGAGTGGGGGATGAAGTAGTAGATGGGGTTGTTGGTAGGTATGGGGTGCAGGGAATAAATGAGAGTGGTGAAAGAATGATTGGGTTATGTGTAGAGAGAGAGCTAGTAGTTGGAAATAATTTTTTTTAAAGAAAAAGGAAATATATAAATATACGTGGGTAAGACAGATAAATGTGAGAATGGTAGATAGAGCTTTGATGGACTATGTGGTAATGTTAAAGACTGCTTTACAGTGTGGGTTGGATGTTAGAGTATTGAGTATTTTTTTTTTTTTTCACACCAGCTGACTTCTGGGGGTCAATTTTCAACTTTCATGTAGGCAAATTTTGTTCTTACAGAATGAAAGAGCTTGAATTTACACACCAGGAACTGAAAACGGGAGCCTCCTAGGTGTACGCGTTTGCGTATGACAGAGCGTCAAAGTCCGAAAATAAATAAAATAGTATCCCCTGAAACGCATGAAAGAAATCCTCATACGTTCTGCGTAAGCTCTAAACATGTAAATAAACCCCTAAACAATGCGTCTAAGTGGTTTTCAGTGATAATAAACGTATTTCAGTGTAATTTTGTCTGTCTAGACTCTCCTGGAGTATAGTAGACAGCAGAGAGATACGAGAAACTCCTTGTGTATACACGACTGCATGTATACATTCGTGTAGGCCTATGTATATTTTGGCTTGCGTCTCCATGAAGGCAGCGACCCAGTTTATCAGCTTCTCAGATAAACTGTTCGCCCAGGCAGCCAGCTGCCCTGTATCAGGTGTGACACTGATAGCACACACAAGACAGAAAAACACGTCCCACTTGAGTACAGTGTGCGTATACACAGTACTACGCACTGTGCACGGTGTATACAAGGTTGTGTGTGTACGTATTTATGTGTAATATACTGCATGTAAACGCCTAATATCGCGTGTGTATCAGTAAGGGAGGGCTACCAAGCAGAGGGAAGGGGACTGTAGTGGTGAGATGGGGTCCTTGTTGGTGGGGGTAGGTCTAGGCTCCACCCACCAGCATACGCAGTTGCCAGTCACCACTACCACAGTCAAACCTTTTCTCAAGGACGTTAGCTTTCCATCGTTACCAACGCCAGCTCGCTAGCTACTCGCTACAGTTTTTTATAGGTACGTCGACATGTCGGTTATTCGGAGCGAACCATTAATTTTTTTATCACTGACATGTCGGTTGATCGGTCCTAAGGGGTTAAAAGTGAGTGAGTTGAGCAAGAAAGAGAAGATGTTGGAGTATCAAGAGGAGATTGCTAGGAATTGGAATGAAGTAAGGGAGAGGGAGACAGGTGAAGTAGAGGAGGAATGGGAAATGTTTAAAAGGGCAGTAGTAGGATGTATGGAGAAGGTTTGTGGTTGGAGACGCGTTGGGGGTGGTTTGAGGAAGGGTAGTGAATGGTGGTGTGAGGAAGTTAAGGCAGCTATAGTGGAAAAAAGGCGAGCGTTTGAAGTATGGTTACAGAGGAAAGATCAGGAATCGTATGAGTGTTACAAGGGGAAGAGAAATAGAACAAGAAGAGCTGTACGGGATGCTAAAGTGACGGCAGGTGATAGGTGGGGGGGGGGGAAGTTAACTGAAAATTTCCAGGAAAATAAGAAAATGTTCTGAAAAGAAGTCAAGAGGATAAGGAAAGGGACATCAGGGAAAGAGGAAAAGGTGAAAGCAGAGGATGGTACAGTTGCGGAAGGGAGTTTCTTTATCACCCTGGGCTCCTCTATACCCTACCCCACAAGGAGGTGACGGAGGTGTAGAGAGTTGAACATATAACGACGGAGATGATTGGTCGATAAGTTGCTAGGAAAGTTTAGTGATAATATAACCTTATTATATCTAAACAAGAGAGCATTGTGGTGAACTAAATATATTATGTTTATTTGCCATATATACAGTATATGAAGAACAGTAGCATACATTGTTAATGAAAAACTGAATTATAACGCATACTGAAATAACTCGTATTTTATTCTCAGTTGTGGTTGTCATACATCAGCCAACTGATTGTGATGGGAGGGGATCTGCCTGGCATTGCTTCACGGGCTCACGGCTCGTGCTGTGATTCGTTTTATGGCTTCAAATATTAATTTCTACCTTAGTAATAGGGATAGGTTATATGCTTTTTATATAATTATAGACAAATTTATAACGATTTACATTTAGAGATAGTGAAGTAGTGTTATCGTTTGTTGTTAATTTTGTCATCTGTTTTCTTATTTATTTTCAGTACGAACTATTAAAATTTATTTTAATAGAGTCTAGTGAGATGAAGAACGTTGAGTTCAAATAAGCATTTGCTTGACAAAATGGTAAGAACAACACTCTATGACGAGGAGCCTTTATTGACGACGTTTCGCTATTGCTTCTTCAGGTCAAAGGCACATCCATATAACATACAGTACTGTGTAACTTATAGGTCTATTTTTATTTGTATGTGACTGTATTCTGTTTTGTTCCACTTCCTCCGTTACCATTCCATGTATTTTTTTTATTTGCCCCGATGTTCTTTCCTTTCCCATTATCAGCTCGTCCTCTCCGCCTCTCCCCCCCCCCCCATTTTACCTCCGTTTCCTTCCTCCTGCGTGAATTCACCCACCCCTACTCTCTTTCCCCCTCCCAACTTCTCTTTACCCCCTCCTCCCGCCTATCTCGTGACCCTTCCGCCTCTCCCCCTCTATGAGCGGTATACATATATATTCGTTTACTCTACCTGTCCTCACTCATACCTGAAGAGGGCTACGTGATGTAACCGAAAAGTCGTATATCTTTTTCAATAAATTACAAATAAATGTGGGTTTTTCACTAGACTTCTGCATTCACGGCATTGTGAATTTTTCTAGTTCATTATACATTTATATATTTATTCTATAGCAAAATGCATAACATTTATATATATACATATATATATATATATATATATATATATATATATATATATATATATATATATATATATATATATATATATATATATATATATATATATATATATATATATATATATACGTTATTTTTTTATTTCATATATATCTCTCTCGCTCATATAATTTATATTTAATTACATCGTGGTTACAATATTTACAACACATTACACTGCACGTATTAAATTTTTTACTTTATTTTCTCACCACCCAAGAACTGCAATGTAGGGTGTGGAGAGTGTTGCAGCTCGTGATGCTTTTAACGTATATATTTTTATTAAGAAAAGGTATATTTTAAATTATTTTCATCCAAATTATATTATAGACATAAATATTACTTTACTTACCTAACCAAGAACTATTGTATAATTCGATAAAAGAGACAACATGGTATCATATAAGCAACATTTCTTTATTGCCACACAAAGACCTTAGTTTATTATTTTTTTATACCTCAACCTCGGGAATGAAGGTCGTGGCCTGAGACTGAGGCCCCGAGATTATCGAGTAACGCTTCGAGGTGTTGGTTGCTTCACATGTTTGTTTATACGTCACTTAATATATTATGCTTTATATATTTCTTTTTATTTGGGATACCAAAATATTTACGTCGAAATTGTATTGTTATGTGTTATTATCTGTGTGTCTTTTACATTATATCACAGAAGTTATGAATCCCTAGTTTAAGGAACATTGCAACACACTACACAAGGGACTACAAAGCCTGACCCCACCAGAAACTTGGTTTAACTTTTCTCAGCTTATATGTGTAAATATATATATATATATATATATATATATATATATATATATATATATATATATATTCTCTTTCAAACAAACGAGGTTGAATGAAATGGCTTGCTCTGCATTAATGAGTTTATTATTTATATTTTCAATATCTCTTACTGTTTTTCTTAAGTCTTCACTTAGATGGTAGATAAGTGAAAATATAAATAATAAACTCATTAATGCAGAACAAGCCATTTCCTTCAACCTCGTTTGTTTGAAAGAGAATATACTCCTTGGCTACACCAACATATATATATATATATATATATATATATATATATATGTGTGTGTGTGTGTGTGTGCAAATCTCTGTTTTAATATTGTAGAAAACCTCATAACAAGTCCTCTCCATTCATCACAAACGAAATTTTCTACCATCATAATAATCATCTCTCTCTCTCTCTGTTTGTCTTTCTCTCCTTCTCTCTCTGTCCATCTGTTTGTATGTTTCGTCCTCTTCCTCTCACTCTACCCCTCCCCCACTTCCACTCGCTCACTCAAACTCTCTGAGAATGGAGACCTGCTTAATATGTAGGGCCATATGTATAAAAATATTTATGTGAATGGGTTTATAGTTATGTAATGCAGTTTATGATTGAGGGTTTACCATGTGACCTGAATGAGAATTCTTAGGGATACTGAATACCAATATATTTGTTTTCTCTTCATTGTTGCCATGTTTCCAATGTAAACATTGCAATTGTCATTAGCTTTATTCTGTCATCATTTCTGTTATATATATAGTTTGTCAGCCTTAACGGCAACCTGGCTATCTCCGCCCCTTTTTGCTCTCGTTTCCTCCCTACCTCTCCTCAAGCACCCCCAACACACACCCAGTTCCCTCGCTCACCACCGCCTGTATACTCCCCCGCAACCTCCACCCCCCCCCCTCTACCACCTACGCCTCTACCCTTCCCCATGGAGCGAGCATGAATGCAGAAGTCTCGTGAAAAACCCACATTTATTTGTAATTTATTGAAAAAGATATACGACTTTTCGGTTACATCACGTAGCCCTCTTCAGGTATGAGTGAGGACAGGTAGAGTAAACGAATATATATGTATACCGCTCATAGAGGGGGAGAGGCGGAAGGGTCACGAGATAGGCGGGAGGAGGGGGTAAAGAGAAGTTGGGAGGGGGAAAGAGAGTAGGGGTGGGTGAATTCACGCAGGAGGAAGGAAACGGAGGTAAAATGGGGGGGGGGGGGAGAGGCGGAGAGGACGAGCTGATAATGGGAAAGGAAAGAACATCGGGGCAAATAAAAAAAATACATGGAATGGTAACGGAGGAAGTGGAACAAAACAGAATACAGTCACATACAAATAAAAATAGACCTATAAGTTACACAGTACTGTATGTTATATGGATGTGCCTTTGACCTGAAGAAGCAATAGCGAAACGTCGTCAATAAAGGCTCCTCGTCATAGAGTGTTGTTCTTACCATTTTGTCAAGCAAATGCTTATTTGAACTCAACGTTCTTCATCTCACTAGACTCTATTAAAATAAATTTTAATAGTTCGTACTGAAAATAAATAAGAAAACAGATGACAAAATTAACAACAAACGATAACACTACTTCACTATCTGTAAATGTAAATCGTTATAAATTTGTCTATAATTATATAAAAAGCTTATAACCTATCCCTATTACTAAGGTAGAAATTAATATTTGAAGCCATAAAACGAATCACAGCACGAGCCGTGAGCCCGTGAAGCAATGCCAGGCAGATCACCTCCCATCACAATCAGTTGGCTGATGTATGACAACCACAACTGAGAATAAAATACGAGTTATTTCAGTATGCGTTATAATTCAGTTCCTCATTAACAATGTATGCTACTGTTCTTCATATACTGTATATATGGCAAATAAACATAATATATTTAGTTTACCACAATGCTCTCTTGTTTAGATATAATAAGGTTATATTATCACTAAACTTTCCTAGCAACTCATCGACCAATCATCTCCGTCGTTATATGTTCAACTCTCTACACCTCCATCACCTCCTTGTGGGGTAGGGTATAGAGGAGCCCAGGGTGATAAAGAAACTCCCTTCCGCAACTGTACCATGTTGGTTTGGATGGATGAGCTGTAGAATGTCTGAAATATGGTGGAACAAGCATGATGGAGTGGTTGGTAAGGTTGTTGATGGTGTGTTTTGATAATGGTAAGGTCCCAATAGATTGGGTGAGTGCTTGTGTAGTACCTCTATATAAGGAAAAGGGAGATAGATACCAATGTACGAGTTTCAGGGGTATAAGGCTGTTAAGTATAGTAGGAAAGCTGTATGGGAAGGTGCTGATAAGAAGAGGGTACGGACACTGTGATTGGTGAAGAGCAAGGTGGCTTTAGGAGAGGAAGAGGTTGTGTGGACCAAATATTTGCAGTAAGGCAGGTGTGTGAAAAATATTTAGAGAAAAGTAAAGAAGTAGTATGGGCATTTATGGATCTCGAGATAGCATATGATAGAATTGATAGAAATGGATTGTGGAAGGTTTTGCAGTTGTACCAGTAGAAATTATTGAGAGGGGTGAAAAGTTTCTATGTAAACAGTAGAGCGTGTGTTAGAGTGGGAAGTAACGTGAATGAATGGTACCCAGTAAAAGTGGGATTCCGTCAAGGCTGTGTGATGTCACCATGGTTGTTTAATATTCATATGAACGGTGTGGTAAGAGAGGTAAATGCTAGGGTTATGGGGAGAGGACTGAGTTTGGTGGACAGGAGAGGTAGAGAATTGGGCCTAAACCAATTACTGTTTGCTGATGATAAGGCGTTAGTGGCAGAGTCAGAAAAGGAACTGAGTATGTTAGTGCAGGAGTTTGGATGGGTGTGCAGGAGGAGGAAACTGAGAGTGAACGTGGCAAAGAGCAAAGTAATGACATGTAGGAGAGAAGCAGAGGATAGAAGGATGAATATATTGCTAGATGGTGAAATATTGGAGGAGGTGGAGTGCTTTATGTATTTGGGGTCAAAGGTGACGGTGGATGGCAAAATTGAGACAGAGGTAAAATCTAGAGTAAATGAGGTAGGAAAGGTGCTAGGAGGAATGAATATGATGTTTGGCTGTAAGTCACTTAGAATGGATGTAAAGAGGAAGTTGTACGAAGGGATAGCAGTGCCTACTGCATTGTATGGAGCGGAAACATGGAATATGGGAAAAAGTGAGAAGAGAAGGTTGAATGTAGTAGAGATGAGATGTCTGAGAAGCATGTGTGGTGTGACTCGAATGGACAGAGCCAAGAATGAGGAAGTGAGGAGAAGGACAGGTGTCGTGAGAGAGCTAGCAGGCCGTGCAGAGCAGAGTGTGTTAAGATAGTTTGGACATGGAGAATGGAGGATAATAGAATGGTAAAGAGGATAGGGGGTTCAAATGTGGAAGGTGTAAGGAGGAGAGGAAGGCCACGGAGGAGATGGATAGACACCGTGAAAGGAGCTCTTGAGTGGAAGAGGTATACCTGTGGAGCAAGGTAGAGTGATTGCGCGTGATAGAAACGAGTGGAGGAGGGTGGTGAATGCTTGAAGAGTGGACGCAGCTTCACGGTCCTTGGAGGAGTGGTCTGCATTGAGTGTGGCCCATGGCTGGCTGAATGCTGGAGGCAGGGGTAAACCAGCTTTTGCTGTCGGGCCTTGCTATGGATGCAAACATGACTGTACCCCTTGTAGTCCCACAAGGAGATGCGGTTGTGCGTTGGGGGGCTCCCTCCTTCAACAGGGATCGGGGGGTTGAGTTGTGGAGTGTCTGTGTGTGCCGGGGAGGGAGGGGGAGTTCTATGTTTGGACATTTTGTTTCGGAGGGTGTGCGACGTGACGAGGAGAGGAAGGCCTGGTATATGTATGTATGTACAATTGAAAAATAACATTTTAGTTATCATACACAGCTAGGTAATAAATCACTTACTTTAGATACTATGCATGAATGTTATTAAAGTGTGGATGCTTATCAATTAGATCTCTGTCGTAGATATTAGGAAATAGACTATTTATTATTAAATTTACCTTTAATACATGCACTAACAAAGATTTTTTTTTCTCAAGTATATGTAAAGATAACTATTGTCCTCAGAGCAAGCAAGAATGGTCTCACGTAGTAATGATTGGGGTAAGAGCGTTGTACAATACTTATAGCACAATGCTTTACAGTTTTATGTATAAACTATATGTATGTTTTTGGTACTTTTACACCAAAATATTGAGAAACATAATTGTAGTGGTCATAAACAGGTAAGAATCGTAGCACATAGGAGTTACATTAAGTAAATGGTAGGTGTGGATGTTTTAATAATATATTTGGGCTTTGTTGTAAATATTATCGTAATTGATTACGTAATTTGACCACAATAAATATAATTATTCATTCTATAGCCTATTATTTAGTATCAAAGGTCCTGTGCATTATTAGTAAAGAAAATCTGACAAAACTTTATCAGATCCATTCAGAATCATTGTAAAAACAGCACATACAAATCCTAGTCAGACATTGTTTTCCATATCTAACTTTGTCCCTGGGACAATCCCTTTTATCTCTCACGCACTTCGTTTTACATCGATTTCTGAGGCCCCTATGTGGTAAGGGGCACACTTCCATTTTTCTGGTTGTTGTTGTTGTACTGGTGGTAGTGGTTGTACTGGTGGTAGTGGTTGTACTGGTGGTAGTTGTTGTACTGGTGGTAGAGGTTGTACTGGTGGTAGTGGTTGTACTGGTGGTAGTGGTTGTACTGGTGGTAGTGGTTGTACTGGTGGTAGTGGTTGTACTGGTGGTAGTGGTTGTACTGGTGGTAGTGGTTGTACTGGTGGTAGTGGTTGTACTGGTGGTAGTGGTTGTACTGGTGGTAGTGGTTGTACTGGTGGTAGTGGTTGTACTGGTACTAGTGGTTGTACTGGTGGTAGTGGTTGTACTGGTGGTAGTGGTTGTACTGGTGGTAGTGGTTGTACTGGTGGTAGTGGTTGTACTGGTGGTAGTGGTTGTACTGGTGGTAGTGGTTGTACTGGTAGTAGTGGTTGTACTGGTGGTAGTGGTTGTATTGGTGGTAGTGGTTGTACTGGTGGTAGTGGTTGTACTGGTGGTAGTGGTTGTACTGGTGGTAGTGGTTGTACTGGTGGTAGTGGTTGTACTGGTGGTAGTGGTTGTACTGGTGGTACTGGTTGTACTGGTGGTAGTGGTTGTACTGGTAGTAGTGGTTGTACTGGTGGTAGTGGTTGTACTGGTGGTAGTGGTTGTACTGGTGGTAGTGGTTGTACTGGTAGTAGTGGTTGTACTGGTGGTAGTGGTTGTACTGGTGGTAGTGGTTGTACTGGTGGTAGTGGTTGTACTGGTAGTAGTGGTTGTACTGGTGGTAGTGGTTGTACTGGTGGTAGTGGTTGTACTGGTGGTAGTGGTTGTACTGGTGGTAGTGGTTGTACTGGTAGTAGTGGTTGTACTGGTGGTAGTGGTTGTACTGGTGGTAGTGGTTGTACTGGTGGTAGTGGTTGTACTGGTGGTAGTGGTTGTACTGGTGGGAGTGGTTGTAGGATTCATTACTGAAAGAAATATCACAAATGTCGATATTAATTAACTCGGCTGATCATGACTTACTACCCTCCTTTATTTGCCTTCAACTTCGTGACAACGTGTCTGCCCCCTCATTTCATTTCTTAGATTTTTGGTTAATTCATGCAACTCAATTATAACTACACAATAAATTTTCACAACTAGGTATTTATCTACAAGTTATAAACACTAAAATGTATGCAAAAGTAGGAAAGCAATGTAGTATGATACCTACTTGGAGACGAGACTTTTTTGTTAGTGAATTAGTTGGCAACTCATTCCTTCACACATAGATAATTGTATAGCTTGATTAAACACGAGAATACTACCCATTTTGCAGTCACAGACTAAGAGTACACGCATGTTAGTAGGGATATAAATTTGATAGATACGAAGGTAGGGATATAAAGCTTGATAAATATGAAGGTAATAATAAAGGTACGTACAGCAAATAGGTAGGGAAATAACAAGATACACAAGGAGGTATATAAGTAGGTATGTAAGTTGGTGTATAGGTAGAAATGTAAGTAAAAAGTAGTATTTCAATTGGTAAGTATGTACTATATAATTAAGTAAAAATAATAGAATTACAGTATGTTTTTAAGATCGTTTTTTATGTAAATAACAATGTATAATGAATTCGATATATTAGTAAGCATTAAAGTATGTACAGTCGGCGGCATAAGTCCTGTCGCCACACTTGCTTCACAGAGACAGGCAGTGTTCATGGACTCGAGAAATACGCACTTTTTCTACACCTAATAATCTCGAGTCTATGAACATCGCGTGCCTCGGTGAAGCAAGTGAGGCGACATGACTTTTGCCGCCGACTGTACACTCGCAATTCAAAATTTGTATCCATGTCTTGTTGAAGTTTCGAATCAGTTGACATACTAGTGAACCAATTACACGCTTATCCTGTTTCATACTTGCTTGAGGTCGCTTAATACTCTATCAGACTATGCGAAGCAAGAATGGATACATATTTTGGATTGCGAGTGTACTATTGCGGACAGGAGTTCTTCACCACCCTCCTCTGGCCAACCCTTTGATGTGGCAACGTCGCATTCTTGGATGTATGAGTTGCCTACTAGATCATTATTAATCGTTCGTCAATAATCCTAATAGCTATACTCGGGCTGAAGGTTTGACTGATGTATCAGAGGTGATGTAAATGATATAGGAAACCACTTCCTTATACTACATGACATATAAGCATGTAACACAGGAAACTTGCGGACTATTATTTTCATCTCCTTCTTTTCTCTGAGGAGTGAACCCCGAAACATGGTGCGTAATCTCGAATCGATTGATTCTCAAGGTAACAAATACAAAGAGAATTTGCCAGATAAATATTATCTTCAATAATGGAATGGGCATTCGTAAAACTATATTTGGTTGTAATAGCAATGTGAATTATGTTTATTCACATGGTTCATGGAATCAAATACATAAAAAATATGAAGTCGTGCCACACCTGTTGTAAGAAAGATTGTGAGAGAAAAACTTTCTATCAATATTAATTTAAGGGAAGAAGAAAGATCGAGTTGTATGCCGTTGAAAATGAGGAGATAGTTATTTGGAAGATTGGTGCAAGTTGAAATATGAAGGAACCATGTCTTCGAGGCATTGAAAACCACGAAGTTCTCTCTGCCCCAGTCGCAGATGAGGGATAGGTTAGAAGACAGGCGTGCATCATTACGTGATGTGGAAATGAACTCCTGGGATGAATGGTTGCTAAACCGGGTGGATTAGTGCAAAGGATTCATCAGCATATGAATGGATAGTAGAAGATGTACAGCTGAATAGGTCATTAATGAAAAGGAGAAAGAGATTAGGTGGTAGTACACAACCCTGAGGAACATGTGTGTTGATAGGCTTAGAGGAAGAACAGTGACCATCTACAACGGCAGCTATAGAAGACCATAAAGAATATCGGAAATAAAGGCACAGAAGGAAGGATAGAAACCGAATGTTGGCATTCTGGAAATTCAAAGCTTTTCATACGTCGAGGGCGACAGTAAAGGTTTCACCGAAGTTCGGAATGGAGGATGACCATTAATCAGAAAGCAAGGATAGAAGATCGCTAGTAAAGTGTCCCTGACAGAAGCCTAAATGACGATCTGAAAGAATATCATGACGAGTAAGGTATTTTTGAATTTTGGAGTTAAGAATCGACTCGGAAACTTTAGATGTACAAGAAATCAGAGTGAAGGGGCGATAGTAGAGGGTTGGGAGTGGTCACCTCTCTTCGAAACAGGTTGGATCAGAGCAAACTTCCAGCGAGAAGGAAAAGTGTTTGATGACAGATAAAGACAGAACAGTTTGCCTAGGCAGGGAGTCAGCACAGTAGCACCGTTTTTGAGAAGTAACAGGATTCCCAACTGGACCTTACGCCTTCTAGGTGTTAAGGGCAGAAATCACAGAAAGTACTTCCTTTGAAGTGATTCTGAATACAGGCCTAAGTAAGGAAGAGGGGGGTTAAGATGGCTGAATACTGCCAGAATCGTCCAGAGTGGAGTTACAGGCAAAACAAAATGGATGGGAAAATTTCCAAGAAGGGTGAGAGGAGGGAAAGGGGATTGAGTAAAGTCGCTGAAGACATTTTTGGCTAAATGCCAGAAAGAATGGGAAGAGGAAGAATTCGTAAGGTCATTGCACTTGGCTTGGATGAAGGACTTTTTGTACCAATCAAAGAACAGATTTAGCGCGATTCTGAGCAGATATATAGAGAGCATGAGATTCATTTGTTTGAAGCAAGGGATGCGGGGATAGCTGAGAATTTCATGGTCTTAAAGGGTGAACGATTGTGAGGATGACCCATTTCAATAGGTACTCTGTCTTTACTTTTTGTATTGCGCTTACATTTTCTGCCCGTGCATGACGCTAGAGCGCCCCAATCCTTGCAAAAGAGGAAATGGGGTATTGATGATAATGTTCATCTACCAGATATGCTGGAATCGTTATGTGCAGTGTGTGTTCCTTCCATACTACTGAACAAAAAGAGGTAGCCCTAGTGGTTTCTTCGTATGTAAACAAAGATAAACCATCATACATAAAGAGTAACCTGGTCTAATATTTTCAGTATGAGTAAACTAGAAAGGTGCAGAATGAGAAACTTTGTGATTAACTTCAGTTCTTTTCTTCAAAACATATCATGAGAAAACCATGCAGGGAAACCCATCTTGAATTCAATTATTATTTGCAAATAAGAAAACAAGTTAATTATGTACATGGATTTTGAATATTTATAAATTAAAACATTTATATTTATACAAAGGTCTACGAAACTAAAAAACAAGAGTATTCCTTCTGACATTACAAACCTACTCAGGCCAGTTTATATCAAAGAATACTTACAATTGCAACAGACACAGTCACTGCCTCCCGAGCACGAGCCTGGCAGTTGTAATCAACTTGGACAAGTATCAGTACAGGTACCAGAACAGGTTAATATCAAAGACAAAACTCGTGTCGTGAAAATTGGTGAAAATATATGGTACACGTCTAACCAAACAGGGCACTGTGGTGGGGCTTTCATTAAGTTTCACGAGTAATATCAAATCATCGGACAAGACAACGACACGACTTTTGTCTCTGATAGTACACTGGGATACCACAGTCTCTAGCCCACCTGAGTCGAAGCCCGAGATCTGAAGCAGATGGTTTCTGGACGACATGCCTGCCCAAAGCCTCCATCCATGCATTGGTTTGAGATGTGTGTAGCCTCTTCATGGATTGGGTGGGCTGTCGTCCAGAAACCGCCTGAATCAGATCTCGAGCTTCGACTCATGTGGACTAGAGACTATGGTATCCGTATGTACAGTTACCTCCACTTGTAACGAGCACAGAGTCCAGCGAGTTTGGTGAAATGTGGCACCACTGTGTTTGTTTACTCATAGTAATAGTAAATGAATGGACAGATATCACTCTTGCTATTGTATCCACCATAAGGACGCTATGTAAACAAACACAGTGGTGCCACATTTCGCCAGACCCCCTGGACGCTGTGCTCGTTACTAATGGAGGCAACTGTACATGGACTAATTGATATTCCAGAGAAAATTAAAAAACCTTGGACAATGTGCATCAGAAGTGCATGGAAACAAGTGGAATGTCACGGTTATTGTAAGCTACTTTCTTACTTACAAGGAAGCATACACAAAGTCAAACATTACTTCTAGTAGCCTTATCAAACAAACTTTACAGCTGCACACAAACAGAGATAATCCACAAGATGAAGCGTTCGTTTCTCGATGGATTTTATGAAATACTGCAACATGCTCATATACGCCGACATAAATGGATCTTTTTAACTTTATGGGATACCCAATGAACAATTGTTTGGCACAGCAATGGCAGACGACGTAAATGCCTAAGGTAAAATAACTAAGCGAAGTTACTGTAGCTCTTGAAAAACAGAATAGAATTGCTGTTTAAGCCTACCAAGCACTTCAAAGTCTTAATTTAAAAACGGAATAGATGAAACAGTGCCACAGATAGAACAAGTCAAACTATTCTCTGAGTAAATAGCAGCCATAGAAATAGCGAAATAGCTATAATGGAACTAACTGAAATCAATGAGGTAATAATTAGTGGTTTGGTTGATGCAGGATTGGGAAGAGTGAATACAAGGTTGTTATTTCTACTGCAGTTGCGGTCAGCAGTGGAAGTTGCTATCAATGAGTACGGATTAACTCCCATTTATGCTATGTCCGACGTAGAATACTATTATCCAGTTATAGAGAGTATTCTTACAGAAACAAATATATTAATTAATATCCATTTTAAGTCCCGGACTGCCTTCAACATTTGGGAAATGAGACCTTTTCAAATTTAAATAAGTAATACACTACTGTAGCAGACTACTCCCTTCTAAATCACGAGATTTACCAACACGTGTGTACAGAGAGCAGACCTACTCTGACACTCACCTTCTCCACCTGTTATTCCTGCGTGGGTAACAAGGAGTTAGCCCAGAACACTGTTATTTTTATCTTTGAATAGGAATGATGGTAGCTTAGGTTATGTTATGTTAAAATAAGTGACTGATTGGGACTGGATAGGAGTATGAATGGACATTAAACAACGTTAAGGTTTTCTATATAATGAATAAGATTACTTAACACTAATAACAATTCCACAAGACCGAACGCTGGACCACAGAAATTGCAGCCGTGCACTCTACAACTATGCTAGCCATAGGCTAGTTATGTTGTCATAACTCCTTTGCAGCAAAGACAGCAGAAGAAGTTGCACACAAGCTCGTAACTAACTTACTTTTCCAATGCACTACACCTAAAGTAATACTGTCAGAGAATGGTAAAGAATTTTCCAATAGTTTTTTACGTAACATAGGTGACCAATACAGCATTGAGCAGACTTTCATTACAGAATATCATTCAGCCAGTAATAGTCTTACTGAAAGAGCAAATCGTAAAATTCTAAAAGGTTTGCGACATGTAGCTAATACTATGCAAGGTTCATAGGAAGACTGAATATCTTTTGCAGCAGCCTCCATAAATGGGTCCATGTATTCATCCGTGAGTAAATCCCCACCTTATATCATAATTATATGGAACCGATCAAAGACTTCCGTATGGCATATTAACTGGTAAATTTTCTCCAGTATATAATATGGATGACCACTCTGTTACACAACTGTAAGTGTTTAATAACATCCATAAAGTAGTCAGAAAACACTTAGAGGCTAGTAGGCATGAAATGATGCTCAGACAACATGCTAAAGCTGTAAATATAGATAATACTGTAGGAGATACTGTCATCATAACAGCCCCAGAAAGATTGTCTAAACTTACTCCCAAATTCTTAGGTCCATATGTGATTAAAAAAATTAGCCCATGGTAATTAAGTAAAGGAAAAAACGTAAATACGGGGAAGGAAGAAATAGTGCATGTAGACATGTGCAAAAAGGTTCACATAAATAGTGCACATACCACAAATAAAGAAAAAACTCAACAAGAAATAAATCGCACTTCTATAACAAATACATACAGACAAAAACAAAGATCAGCTAACAAAACCAAATTATGGGCAATTGTCTCCATATTGCAGATGTGGAACAAGATGCAATTGCTGTTCTTGATGAGTGGAGTGATTGTTACACTCACTCTTTCGGACACAGTTCCCGCCAAAGCATTAAAACCTGGTACCTTGGTGGAAAATAGAGGAACCGTCTTAGTAATAACCAAAGCGTGCGCCAGTCGGACAAACACGTTTATTTTGTTTTGATTCCTTCCACGATTCGACTACTTCGCCAGCACATTCGAGTTGCCTATTCTCAATTGAAATATGTATTTCAATAAACCAGGAAGTTGATCTATGTAATTCGGAGTTTTAACTATCACCTGCATGTTCTTTTTATGTTTAATGTATTTTCATTTACTTTGTTTCCAATCAATGGTGTACCTGTTTGGTAATCCCGAGATGGCCAAATAATCTGAATGCCAATTTCACCAGAAAATCAACTTAACTCCTTTTGATCACGAATAGTACTATTTTACCTGTGTTTTACTACTTAGAAAGAATTGTGTAGAAATATGTATCATTTAAGCTCGATGCATTTTTTTTTTTTTTTTGTATAGAATGACTCTGAAGGAATATTTTATTTTGCTTGTGTGCGCGATGAACCGCCGATTGTGATGCCACCTGGTGGCAACCACGAGTTTAGAAAATTCCCCATTGCGCTGTGGTGAACGCAAATATTGAAAAAAAACCTTCTAATGAGCACTAAAAGTATATATTTTTCATGACCCTGATATTTTATATTTCAGCCCTTATTTTCCGTTTCAAAAAAAAAAAAAGTCATTGGTTTCATGACCAAAACAACAACACAATCATAGGTTGTTTAGTTGACCACATAATAATATTACAAAATATTTTTTCTGACGGTCACTGGCATCTCTCCCGAGTTAATAGCGCGGTCTATTCAAAGTCTTATCTTACAAAACATGAAATAATAAAAACAACCAATGAATTAGCTGAGGTAGTGAACAAATTAGTAGGAGTTATGTCAGAGATAGCACAAGTCCAACTATTCACAGAGTACAGTAAGTAAGAGCCATATAAATAGCTGTACAGGAAGTAACCGAAATCAAAGAGGCAATAATAAATATTTTAGTGGATGCAGGATTAGGAAGAGTGAATACTAAGTTGTTGCCTCGACAGCAGTTGCGGTCCGCAGTGGAAATAGCTATTAACCAGTACAAGTCTTTGTATAAAATGATTGCTGTTTCAGTCAAAGTAGTGTTCCTTAAAGATTTAAATGACTCAAAGTTCACCTCCATTTTAGATACTTTATTACCTGTGCACTGTGAAAGAAGTTGTGTTTGTACCATTATCTTCACCTGGTGTATAAGGAAGGTTTATGTCAAGTACAGACTACTGTCCGCTCGTGAAAGAGAGGCAGCATTGAGGAACGGAAATGAGGAAGATACAAATCCATAGGTTAGTTACATAATTCCTACACATTTAGATTGGATGTACGTATATCATATTACTTCATGTTGCTACATGTATTTTTGTTCTTAACGAATAAATTTTGTTAAAGAAATAATAATTAATCTCTGTAGTAATAATAAAGAATAACTACAGAAAACATGTAATAGTTACAAATATATGTACAGTATATTTATATATATATATATATATATATATATATATATATATATATATATATATATATATATATATATTATATATATATATATATATATATATATATATATATATATATATATATATATTTATATATATATATATATATATATAATCTCCTTCGAGGGCGAAGGATGATAGTAACCAAACAACATCTACCGATTAAACTTCATTATGTATATCTGTATCTCTTTACCACATATAATCCTGTATGTACACATATACACAAGCACATATACACAAGACTAAATGTATCAGAGCCAAGCCAAGCACACAAGGGGATATGAGCAATGCATATTGTCAGCAGGGTGCTGGCCCCATGCAGTGCTTCTCCATAATTTTATTCATCTTTTAAAGATAGGCCTACTGCTGAGTGCCGTTGGAGTTACACATAGTTTGAGCAAGAGAGGCATACAGAAAAATGTTCTATTTCGGCTGATTCATTTCCTTAGCAAGCCCGCGTGCTGCTAGGTCAGAGACTCACCTAGAAGCTGTTCGCTTCTGGTGAGCCAAGCCCTACATGGTATATCAATAGACTTTCACTCTGATAACAAGCCTCAAAGGGGTAACACCAACCATTCCCCATATTCTCTTCCCGTTGTACAGAGACTTCTCTTTCAATAAACTCTGACATTACAGAGAAAATGATCACTTAACACCTTAACTTAGGCCCGTACAAAGAGTCGCGAGGGTCAAGGCACGGACCTTCCCTTCAATCCTTACCAAGAGTCATTTGTCCAAGCATCCCCCTCCTCCCCCTCTTTACCCTCCTCCCGTCACTTAAATAATTTATTGTTTATTGCTTAATTTTATAATAATACAATGCCATACTAAGTAATTTACACAACATACATGTAAATAACAAAATTATAATGCTGTTCTATACAGATAGAGAGACATTTCAATAGCCACTCAAATAATATAAGAAATATAAGAGTATACTTTAATAAGAGCGCTGCCAGCAGGAGCGTGGGGTGACACAACTGAAGGGAGGATAGGATGACCGTCAACATTTATAGATGATCTGTATCGCCAATATTATTGTCTATTTTTTAGTTAAATGAATACCCAATGGCACTTAATCTGTGTAAAACAGTATTATAATTTAGTTATTTACATGTATGTTGTGTAAATTACTTAGTACGGCAAAGTATTATTATAAAATTAAACAATAAATTATGCAAGTGATGGGAGAAGGGTAAGGGGGGGGGGGTAGTCAGCGTTGGTAAGTAGCCAATTAATAAGGATAAGATTTTACTCATCTCAACTCCTCTATTTCACCTTTAATTAATTGTCTTGGGTGTCGAGCTCACTCTAGAAAATTTGTATTATCATGAGAAATGCAGTATATATATATCCTACCTATTAACTGAAAATATGACTCTGAAAACTGGCAGATGGCGATCACTCAATAACAAGTAAAACTTCCTTCCCGAGATTACCGCAAACTCATGGAGTAATTCGTTATTGTTATAATTAACTCCCACATATTCCCCATGTAACACTGCATTTTTACATTAGTCATTCATTTTATTTCTTTTCTTATTAAATGCCATTTTCTATGCTAAAGTTAAGGAAGAGAATTGAGAGCTTGTGATCTGGAAAAGTTCCAATATTCTATAGAGGGTTACTGAGGACTATTTAAAAAATTGATTAATGATATTATTTTAGTAATGTTTAAGAAGTTTTCTTATTTTCATATGGGAGAAATTTATATAAGAATTAGTCTTGTTAAGTAACTTACAGAGAGAAAGTAGAAGTATTTATGTAGAAAATAGATTGTTGTATACGATCGTGAGAGAAGAATACTGTAGCTACGGGGTCGACACTCCACAGTTTGAAAACGAGAGAAAGACGCTATAAAGCAGCTATATTGTAGCCGGTCCTTCATCTTATAGGTCTGTTTGTAACAGTACTGCACATTTTAAGTACAAATCTTTGTAATTAATAGCTTTAGAGTTTAGACCTACCTGCTATAACTGATTGATCAATATTATGTGTGAATTGATACCGGAAGACTGTAGGAGGTAAGAATACAGTGTGAGTTATGATTTAAATGTGAGATATTGTCTTTCGTCTTACAGGTCACCATTGTCCGAGCCTGCTAACGCCATTGTTATTTCGGTTTTGTGAACTGTGTCTTAGTATATTCAGGAGTCTAGTATTATTATTAGTGGGTTATATATATATATTCAAGAGGTTGTTAAGAGATTTAAGGGTTTTCTTTTT
>JAWQEG010001436.1:0-15000 GCA_033782935.1 Petrolisthes cinctipes | reverse complement strand
ACTCGTTTGCGTATTGCTGTGCCCCCTAAATATTGCCCGACTTACATCTTATTTATGGCCCATGTATTCCCTGCATTTGACATATCATCAGCTGAACAGTTGTACTCTGATCTTGTATCTGCTACTCATGACTTTTATAGGCTATACGTCTCCCGGCCACACCTCCAGCATCGCCATACTGCCCACTCCTGGACGCTGGATGCACGTATACAGGAGGCAAAGGAGGAGGCTAAACGTGATGGCCTATTGTTTCAAGCCAATCCAACACCTGACCTGCTCCATCGTTACCAGATGTCTAGGGACGCTTTAGTTGCCCTGCAGGAGTGTGCTCACACTGAGTCTTGGCAGCGGTTCACGGACAACATCAACCAGCAAACAAGTGTGGCTTCTATGTGGCACCTCATCCGTCGGGTTGTTAAAAAGACACCGGCCACTGCTCGTCATCACACTCCTGCCGACTATGCCCAACAACTTGTCGATGCCTGGTCAGAACAATTTACCTCAGCCAGTCTACCAATCCACAAACAAGATGCACTCACTTCCCGTGCTGCTGTCCATCGGCTATGTCTAATGTCTGCTCTGTTGCAAGATGATGACGATGATGCAGAGGAGATAACTGAGGAGGAGTTGCAACGCGCTCTCTCTCGGGGTAGAGCTTCTTCCCCTGGTGATGATGGTATTACTTATGCTGTGCTGCGCCTACTTCAACAAGTTCCTGGGAACCCTCTACTTCGACTGTACAATCTTTGTCTTCGTGATGGTTGTGTACCACGAGCCTGGACCAGCAGCACAATAATACCCATCCCTAAGCCCGGCACTGCGAAGTTCAGGCCTATTTCCCTGACTTCCTGTTTTTGTAAAGTTATGGAGAGAATCTTACTCAATCGTCTCATGTACAGACTGGAAGATCGCCTTTCTCCATGGCTGTTTGGTTTCCTTCCCCAGCGGAGCACACACCACTGCCTAGTCGACCTGTACACTCGCCTTAACAGGAACAGTGTGGTGGCCTTCATTGACCTTCGAAGTGCCTTCGATGTTGCTAATAGAGACTTCATTTTGGATCAACTGGTTGACTTTGGGATAAAGGGTAATCTATTACGGTGGATTCGGGGCTACCTGAGTAACAGGACCTCCCGTGTGTTTTTCAGTGGTGCGCTCAGTCCTTTGCGCAGTTTTCATCTTGGTACGCCTCAAGGGGGTGTTCTCAGCCCATTGTTATTTAATATTCTGATGCATCGGCTGCTCACTTCTCTCCCTGATATACCTGGAACTACAATTACGTGCTATGCTGATGATATCTGTGTTCATTCTACCTCACCAAGGGATCTCCAGCAGTTTCTTGACTCCTTCTCTGTGTCTCACTGTGGCATTATTGTCTCCCCAGATAAGAGCAGAATATTCACCTGCCGCCTTCCTCAAGCTCGGTCAGTGTTCACCATTGGAGGGACTGTCATTCCCATGTGTTCCCAGTATCGCTACCTGGGCGCACCAGTCAATATTTGGCCAATTGTCCCTGCCAGACCTCAAGACCATCCCATTGTCCAGGACTTATTGGGTCGTCTCCAGCGCCGACTTACGCCACTTCAATGGCTCACTAACAACTCCTCGGGCATCTCCATCCCAGTAGCCAGAACTATCTATATTGCTTTTATCCGTTCAGTTGTTGATTACCTCTCCCCTGCTTCGATTCAACTTCCCAGGGCTACTCTGGAAACTTTAGAAAAATTTCAGAATTGAGCAATGAGAATAATTCTCGGTTGTCCAATGTCGACCAGGATAGTGAACATGCAGCGTGAGTTGCGTCTTCCCCCGTTAGTGGAGAGAATTTATTCTAATGTTACTTGCTTCACTGTCAAGTGCCTCCATTTCCCACATCTTTCACCCCATTACTCTCAGTTAGTCAGGACTTCTCTTAGACCAAACTACCCGATCCCTCCCATACTGCCTGCTGGACATACTCTTATAAGGTCTGTTTCCTCTATGCTCCGTAGTCTTAACATGGATGTAATGGTGGCCGACGTCCTCCCAGGACCCCCTCCGTGGATGCTGCCAACACCTGATGTGAGCTTCACACCTACTTCCAAGTCGGAACTGCCTTCTCTACAGCGGCAGTTGGTTCTGGAACACATAGAAACAGTGACGTCCTCCATCACAGATCCATACTGCCTCTACACTGATGGCTCATTGCAAGTGGATGGTGCAGCAGGTTGTGCCGTTTTCTCACCTGACATGGAGTCACCTCCAGGAGGCTGGTTTGGCCGTCGTCTCTGTAACTACTCTATCTCAACATTGTGTGAACTGTATGCCATTCTGGATGCTGTTAGTCTTGTTTGTCAACGTGGAGTGAATGCTGCCATTTTTTGTGACTCCAGGTCCTGCCCTTCATTCTCTCTCTTGTGTTCAGCCCACACACTCTACTGTTGTTCAGCAGATTTTATCGTTTTTGTCCTTATTGTGTCATCGTAACTTGACTGTCAAATTTTTATGGGTGCCATCCCATGTAGGTTTACGTCACAATGGTACAGTTGACAGACTCGCAAAGGAAGCCTGCCATCTGCCTCCTCGTGGTGTTGGACGTCCTCTCTCCCTGACATGTTACCTTTCTAAAGTCCGCTCTGCCGCTCTCCTCCTTGTACGGCGACGCAGGGATGCAGAGAGGCCCTTCAGCATCTCCATCGCCCATTACGAGACTGTCTGCCATCACAAATATTCCTACCGTCGTCGAGGCCTCATGGTTCGGAGGCACAATGTAGTCTCTGCTCGTTTGAGGCTTGGCTACAGGCCACCGTGGCAGGTCGCTGGGATGCAGGGTGAGCCTCCCTTCACTGAGTGTCGCTTGTGTCGAGCGTCTCGTGCTAACACTATAGAGCACTATTGGCTGGCCTGCCCCACTGTCCGACACTTGCTGCCCCGGGGCCTGCCACTTGATGTGGTTTGTCGACACCTGCTGAACCACCAGGTTCTGGAGGAACTTCTGGTATGCCACCCTCGTTTTGGTGGATATAAGTAGGTCATAATGTAAATATTTGTCTGTATGCTCGTGCTGCATTCTGTTATGTTTTCGTGATGTGTCTGTGTGGTGTGTGTGTGTGTATGTGTGATTGTAGTCATTGGATTTTCGTGGGTCCCGCCTACCAGTATGTATTGTTGCCTGCCTGTTGATTGACGCTACGGCGCAATTAATTAAAAAAAAAAAAAAAAAAAAACTGGGCCGACAATAACGTCAATACCACACTTGAGGAAAACATTAATGAAGCTTTCACCGAGATTTTTTTTTTTTACCAACACTTTCCTTCCATCGTAGTAAATATCTTGGAAATAAAGAACAACACGTGTATGATTTTGCAGCACCTCTTAACAATAATTGATGGGGTTGAGTTGACGTAAGGTGTTGTTGTATGATTATATTTTGATATGATACTGATTAAAATATTTTGCACAATCGAAGGAAAGTGTTGGTGGTTATTTGATTGTGGCTGTACAGTATTAGCTATAGTGATGTACGGTTATACAATTTTAATACAGAGATGACAGATATAGTTCTCATATGGTAAATTACATAATTATGTTATTGGAATAAAAACTGGTTCAAGATGAGATGGACGCGAATTTATGCTGCCAACTGTACATACCTATACAATGTGTGGTATATTGTGTGTGAAGGGAGTCAATGTATTGTTACCAAACCAAAGTCAACACCAAGCTTATTTTTTTATCAATTTACCGTATTTATTTATTTTTTTGCATACGGCCCCAAATCTTAAGGGGGAAGTTCAGTGTTGGCAAATCTGGAACCACTGATTCCTCCAAACTATTCCAAGCAACAGGATACCATTATTTTTCTTCATTTTGGGTCTGTTTCCTGGCATACTTTGGAGGAATCATGGCACTCCAATGTAACAAAAGTGAATTACCACCTTAAAAGCCAGAACTTACTACTGTATATTGAAGGAAAGACAAAGAAATCATGTGCTTGGGAGTAATGGTGACTTAATACAACTACAAGCAAATATCCTACAACACTTTCCTTCCATCGTGCACATAAATCAGTATCATATCAAAATATAATCATACAACAACAACACTTTGCGTCAACTCAACCCCTTCAATGATTATTATTATTATTGTTATTATTATTATTATAAGGTGTTGTAAAATATAACCATACAACAACAACTTATGTCAACTCAACCCCCTCAATTATTATTATTATTATTATTATAAGGTGTTGTAAAATATAACCATACAACAACACCTTACATCAACTCAACTCCCTCAATATTATCATTATTATGAGGTGTTGCAATATCATACACGTGTTGTTCTTTATTACCATGGAAGGAAAGTGTTGGTGGATATTAGATTGTGGCTGTACAACTGGCCACAAGTATTCATTCATACAAGCTGTTAGTTTCAAGATATCAAGACAATAATAAAACTACAACACAACTTTAACTGAAGTGAATTGTATCCTTATGGGGGAAGTACAGTGTTGGTAAATCTGGAGCAACTGAATCCTTCAAACTATTCCAAGCAAGCAACAGAACACCATTATTTTTGTTCATCTGGTGCTGTTTCCTGGCATACTTTGGAGGAATCAAGGCACTCCAATGTAACAAAGGTGAATTACACCTTTAATACTGTATAATAATCTATGCTGTTTATATCTTCCTTTGGTAATGGTGGCCTGTTTGAAGGAATCATTTACTCCAGATTTACAACCCTACACTGTACTACCCTCCTTAAATAATCTTTATAATCCTAGTTAAGTAATTGTACAGCCACAATCAAATATCCACCAACACTTTCCTGACATGATAGTAATTATTTTGGTCATAAAGAACAACACATGTATGATTTTGCAACACCTCATAATAATAATAATAATAATTGGGGGGGGTTGAGGTGTTATATGATTATATTTTGCAGCCCCTCATAATAATAATAATTAAGGAGGTTGAGGTGTTGTTGTATGATTATATTTTGCAGCACCTCTTAATAATAATAAAAATAATAATAATTGAGGGGGTTGAGTTGACGTAAGGTGTTGTATAATTATATTTTGATATGATACTGATTTATTTACGATGGAAGGAAAGTGTTGGAGGATATTTGATTGTGGCTGTACAAGAATAAGATTCGCTCCACATATGATAATTATTCTCTATCTGGAAGTACTGGCCGGGGAGAAGCAGTGACATCTGGAAAAAAGGATACAAGACAAATTAGAGAACAAAAAAGAAAGTGTTGAGAAACTTGCAATAAATAAATAAATAATAATAATGAATAATCTACTAGTGCTGTAACACAATTAAAATATCTTAAAATTAAAAAACAATGAATAAAATGCCAAGGGAATCAATGCTCATACAAATTAATACATAAAGCAGGGAGAATTTATATTGAAGTTATTAGAGTTTTAACAAGTAATTATAATTATGAGGCAGCTATTGACATACATACATACAAACAGTAGGTATAAACACAGTTAAAAAAGTGACAAAAAATATATATATATTTACAGTGTCTTTAAATTAAGGAGCTTCTGATTGTGTATGAAAATTGGAGGCTTCTGATTCCTCCTTTTCATGACAAATCAACATATTTCTAATTATTTTTTCTCTGATAATTCAGAGAGAGAGAGAGAGAGAGAGAGAGAGAGAGAGAGAGAGAGAGAGAGAGAGAGAGAGAGAGAGAGAGAGAGAGAGAGAGAGAGAGAGAGAGAGAGAGAGAGAGAGAAAAGATTACTATCCTTTTTTTTCGTTAGAGAGAGACCAACAATTAATTTACTCTTTTTTCCTGACATACTTTGAGTGAATTAATTGCACTCCAACATATCAAAAGCATACTACAGTAATCCCTTAAGGGGGTGCGGGAATAGGGGGAGGGGCTTAGGGGGTGCGGGAGTAGGGGACAGGCTTGGGGGGGTGCGGGAGTAGGGGGACAGGCTTGGGGGGGGGGGGGGGGTCGGGGTTTTTTTTGGGGGGGCGCGGGAGTAGGGGGACTAGCTTGGGGGGGGGGGTTTAGGGGGGTGCGAGAATATGGGACAGGTTTTCTACTAACCCCAAGCCTGTTCCCCTATTCCCACACCCCCTTAATAAAAAAATATATGCAACTCTCACCAGGCTAATTAATTAATCTTACCCATTTCCTGTGGAAGAGTTAATTAAGGGGGTGCGGGAGTAGGGGGACAGGCTTGAGGGGGGGGGTTTGGGGGGTGCTGCAATAGGGGGGACAGGCTTGGGGTGGGTAGAAAGCCTGTCCCCTATTCCCGCACCCCCCAAGCTTGTCCCCTTACTCCCTCACCCCCCAAAAAAAAACCCAAGCCTGTCCCCCTACTCCCGCACCCCCATTAAACCCCCCCAAGCCCCTCCCCCTATTCCCGCACCCCCTTAAGGAACCCTGTGTGTGATGTAGTCAGAAAATTGGAGGTAGATGAGTCCTTCAAATATTGCCACAAAACAAACACACACACACACACACACACACACACACACACACACACACACACACACACCTATATGGAAGGAGCTTTTGTTTGGTGGCATAGTCAGGAGGAATCAGAAGTCTTCAAACACACACACACACACACACACACACACACCTTCAATTTCCATACACGATCACAGGGTCCTTAAAAGCACCCCCCTACATCCCCCTGTCTGTCTACAAGTTATGCCCCCCCCCCCTGTCTACAAGTTATGCCCCCCTCCATCCCCCCCCCCTGTCTACAAGTTATGTCCCCCTCCATCCCCCCTGTCTACAAGTTATGTCCCCCTCCATTCCCCCTGTCTGTCTACAAGTTATGTCCCCCCTTCATCCCCCCTGTCTGTCTACAAGTTATGTCCCCCCTCCATCCCCCCTGTCTACAAGTTATGCCCCCCCCCTTGTCTACAAGTTATGTCCCCCTTTTTAAATAATGTGTCTAGGCATCTCGAACGAAATAGGACATGATTTCTGAACCCATCCTTATTACTGTATTTCGTTTCTATAATTTCCTGACTTTCTTAAATTATTCTTCTTTTTATGTTTCGTTCTCTCTTTCTCAAAACAAGAATATAATTATTTATATTGATGTGCGTGTATATTTATTATAAAAATACGTGTGTGTGTGTGTGTGTGTTCTTACCTATTTGTATCTTTACAGGATTGAGTCAAGCTCGTAATGTCCCGTATATTAAAATCCTATTATCATATTTTTCTTTAAAGTTATGCATGGTTTTGACACACACCACTTCTTATGGATGGTAATTTGTTCCATGTGTGTGTGTGTGTGTGTGTGTGTGTGTGTTTGTTTGGATGGTAATTTGTTCAATGTGTGTGTGTGTGTGTGTGTGTGTGTGTGTTTGTTTTGGATGGTAATTTGTTCATGTGTGTGTGTGTGTGCATGTTGCTAATGGTGTATGCCCAGGGTGTGTGTGTGTTTGTGTGTGTGTGTTGTGAAAGGCGGCAGACATACTAAAAGAAAAAACACCTCACCCTCTCTCTCTCTTTCTCTCTCTCTCTCTCTCTCTCTCTCTCTCTCTCTCTCTCTCTCTCTCTCTCTCTCTCTCTCTCTCATTTTCCCTCCTCCCTCCCTCCTCCTCTCTCTCTCTCTCTCTCTCTCTCTCTCTCTCTCTCTCTCTCTCTGTCTTTGGAATAACATCATGTAATTTCTGTAGACTTAATTAATTAATCTTTTCACCACGTTCCATCCACACACCACATCCAAAAATGTGGGTTTTGGGAATAGGTCAAAAATGTTGTCGAATCCCACATTTGACCTATAGGTGTGCAAACATAGGTCATATGGATAGGGTTGCCTGAAGGGGGGGCTAAATTTTATCCATTTTTCTCTACGATGCACCGTTTTTGAGTTATGGCCTCTTTTTTGGAAATTTATTTGAACCGATTTTTGACCATGATGTATATGGATTTGGATGAAATTTGGTATGGAAGTACAGTTGGTAATTGGGCGAGAAGTTTTTTTCATTTTTTCTCTATGACCCTCTGTTCAAAAGTTATGTCAATTTTCGTGTCTCAAAAAACTGACCTAATTATGACAATGATAAAATTAATGTTCAGTGATTAATTAATGTTTGAACATGAATAATATCTAATACCAAAGACTCACACACACAACAAACAACAAAATTAATGTCACTCAACTGTGTGTGTGTGTGTGTGTGTGTGTGTGTGTGTGTGTGTGTTGCTATGTGAGTAACGTATGTGTATTCGTAAATATTTATGAATGAATGTGTGTGTGTGTATGTGTGTGTGTGTGTGTGTGTGTGTGTGTGTGTGTTGCTATGTGAGTAACGTATGTGTATTCGTAAATATTTATGAATGAATGTGTGTGTGTGTATGTGTGTGTGTGTGTGTGTGTGTGTGTGTGTGTAAGTAAGAGTAACGTATGTGCAAATGCATTCCTATAGTCTCGTGACTGTGTGTGTGTGTGTGTGTGTGTGTGTGTGTGTGTAACGTAGGCGTATGTGTGTGTGTATTCGTATATTCTCATGACTGTGTGTGTGTGCATTCCTATATTCTCATGACTGTGTGTGTGTGTGTGTGTGTGTGTGTGTAACGTAGGCCTATGTGTGTGTGCATTCCTATATTCTCATGACTGTGTGTGTGTAACGTAGGCCTATGTGTGTGTGCATTCCTATATTCTCATGACTGTGTGTGTGTGTGTGTGTGTGAGGGTGTGTGGGGCCATCGTATCAGTACACTACCACACCCATCGTAATACACCACACAGATGATGTTCTTGCATAATACATACGACCTTCATTAACCGTGTAAATGACTTATGGCTCAATTATTTAAGGGGGGTGCGGGAATAGGGGGACAAGCTTGGGGGGGGAGGGGGTTGGAGGGGTGCGGGAGTAGGGGGACAGGCTTGGGGGATGCAGGAGTAGGGGGACAGACTTGGGGGGGGGAGGTGTAGGGGGTGTGCGGGAATAGGGGACAGGCTTTTCTACCCACCCGAAGCCTGTCCCCCTATTCCCGCACCCCCCCTAAACCCCCCCAAGCCTGTTCCCTACTCCCGCACCCCCTTAATAGAGTTTGTGAATACGGATACTCAGCTTTTGGAAAATAATGAAGGCTTACAGGTGTGGTTGGTTGGTTGGTTGGTTGGGAAGCTAACAAACCAATACCACTGTGGAATCAACCCATAAAGTTAGGAGTCGATTTCACAGTGGTATTGGTTTGTTAGCTTCCACCCCACCCACCCACCCACGTCCTCCTTCCCACCCACCCACCCACCCACGTCTCCTTCACACCCACCCACCCACCCACGTCTCCTTCACACCCACCCACCACGTCTCCTTCCCAACCACCCACCCACCCACGTCCTCCTTCACACCCCACCCACCCACCCACGTCTCTTTCCCACCCACCCACCCACCCATGTCTCCTTCCCACCCACTCACCCACCTACGTCTCCTTCACACCCCACCCACCCACGTCTCCTTCCCAACCACCCACCCACCCACGTCTCCTTCACACACCCACCCACCCACCCACCCATGTCTCCTTCCCACCCACCCACCCACCTACGTCTCCTTCACACACACCCCACCCACCCACGTCTCCTTGGGGTGGGTAGAACGCCTGTCCCCTATTCCCGCACCCCCCTAACCCCCCCTCAAGCCTGTCCCCCTACTCCCGCACCCCCTAAAACCCCCCACTCCCTCTTAAACCCCCCAAGCCTGTCCCCCTATTCCCGCACCCCCTTAAAATAAAGTAACTTCAAATTTATCAGCGTAATGATTAGGGTTATCGTATTACATAAATAGTATTTACAGTAAGTCAGCTGTTAAATTTCTCATTCCTTCCCTTCTTTCTTCAACCCTTCCCATTCTTCTTCAACCCTTCCCATTCTTTCTCCAACCCTTCACATTCTTCCTTCAACCCTTCCCATTCTTTCTCCAACCCTTCCCATTCTTTCTTCAACCCTTCCCATTCTTCCTTCACCCTTCCCATTCTTCCTTCAACCCTTCCCATTCTTCTTCAACCCTTCCCATTCTTTCTCCAACCCTTCACATTCTTCCTTCAACCCTTCCCATTCTTCCTTCAACCCTTCCCATTCTTCTTCAACTCTTCCCATTCTTCCTTCAACCGTTCCCATTCTTTCTTCAACCCTTCCCATTCTTCCTTCAACCCTTCCCATTCTTTCTCCAACCCTTCCCATTCTTACTCCAACTCTTCCCATTCTTTCTCCAACCCTTCCCATTCTTACTCCAACTCTTCCCATTCTTTCTCTAACCCTTCCCATTCTTACTCCAACCCCTTCCCATTCTTTCTCCAACCCCTTCCCATTCTTGACTCCAACTCTTCCCATTCTTTCTCCAACCCTTCCCATTCTTACTCCAACTCTTCCCATCCTCTTTTCAATCTTTCCCATTTTCCCAGCCAAGGAGAATAGGAAAAAGATGGACCTAATTAAAATTAACGAAAATTTGAGGTCCACTTGTCATCCACCCACCACCCAACCACCCACCCATGTCTCCTTCCACCCACTCGACCCACCCACGTCTCCTTCACACCCACCCACCCACCCACGTCTCCTTCACACCCACCCACCCACCCACAGTCTCCTTCACACCCACCCACCCACCCACGTCTCCTTCACACCCACCCACCCACCCACGTCTCCTTCACACCCACCCACGTCTCCTTCACACCCACCCACGTCTTCACACACACCCACCCACCCACGTCTCCTTCACACCCACCCACGTCTCTTTCCCACCCACCCATGTCTCCTTCCCACCCACTCACCCACCTACGTCTCCTTCACACCCACCCACCCACGTCCCCTTCCCAACCACCCACCCACCCACGTCTCCTTCACACCCACCCACCCACCCACCCACGTCTCTTTCCCACCCATGTCTCCTTCCCACCCACCCACCCACCTACGTCTCCTTCACACCCACCCACCCATGTCCTCCTTCACACCCACCCACCCATCCACCCACGTCTCCTTCACACCCACCCACCCACGTCTCCTTCACACCCACACACCCACCAACCCACGTCTCCTTCACACCCACCCACCCACGTCTCCTTCACACCCACACACCCACCCACCCACGTCTCCTTCACACCCAACCCACCCACCCACCCACGTCTCCTTCACACCCACCCACCCACCCAACCACGTCTCCTTCACACCCACCCACCCACGTCTCCTTTACACCCACACACCCACCCCACCCACGTCTCCTTCACACCCACCCACCCACATCTCCTTCACACCCACCCACCCACGTCTCCTTCACACCCACCCACCCACATCATCTTCACACCCACACACCCAGCCAACCACGTCTCCTTCACACCCACCCAACCACGTCTCCTTCACACCCACCCAACCACGTCTCCTTCACACACACTCACCCACGTCTCTTTCACACCCACGTCTCCTTTAGAAAGGTTGAAATTCGCACTGCCAAAACTATTTCATACATTTCTACTCGTTGTTTATCAGCAATTACGACGTTAAGGGGGTGCGGGAGTAGGGGACAGGTTTGGGGGGGGAGTTTGGGGGTGCGGAATAGGGGGACAGGCTTGGGGGGGGGGGTAGAAAGCCTGTCTCATATTCATATTTATCTTCCATTTATTATTCGTTTATTTTAATTTTATTTCAGTTCTTTCATTTTTTATTATTTTTGAGTTTTACCTTAATTAATTTTATCAATGACTCACAAAAAAGATTTAAAAACACAAGCAATTCATATTTTAATTTTTATTGAAAAAAAAATCTGTAAAAAAATGAGAAAAAAATTTGGAAAAAATGAAAAAAAAAATCTGTAAAATAAAGAAAAAAAGTAGAATAATGAAAAAAATATTGTTGAAATCTGTAAACAAAAAGTTATTGTATTAAAATCTGTAAAGGAAATTATTATATTAAAATCTGTAAAAAAAGTTATTGCATTAAAATCTGTAAAAAAAGTTATTGTATTAAAATCTGTGAAGGAAATTATTGTATTATTTGGAACTAATGGTTAAAATACTCACCATTTTATAACAGACGATGTGAAGGCGATGTTGGTGGTAGTAGTAGTAGTAGTAGTAGTAGTAGTAGTAGTAAAAGTAGTAGTAGTAGTAAAGTAGTAGTAGTAGTAGTAGTAGTAGTAAAAGTAGTAGTAGTAAAAGTAGTAGTAGTAATAGTGGTAGTGGTGGTGGTAGTAGTAGCAGTAGTAGTTGTAGTAGTGGTAGTGGTGGTGGTAGTAGTAGTAGTAATAGTGGTAGTGGTGGTAGTAGTAGTAGTAGTAATAGTGGTAGTGGTGGTAGTAGTAGTAGTAGTAATAGTGGTAGTGGTGGTGGTAGTAGTAGTAGTAGTAATAGTAATAGTGGTAGTGGTGGTAGTAGTAGTAGTAGTAATAGTGGTAGTGGTGGTAGTAGTAGTAACAGTAGTAGTAGTAACAGTAGTAGTAGTAGTAGTAGTAGTGGGACATCAACTAACAGCCGGAGTGAAAAATAAATAAATACAATAAATAAATATGTAATGGATTAATAATTATACTTATTATTTTTTTTCATAGTTTAATTGTTACTATTAAATAAATAAAAAAAAAATACTCAAAAGGTTTTATTTAAATATTTGTTAAGTCTAATTAAGTCTAAGTTTAATCATGAAATGCTATGAAGTCCAAAATTTAAATAAATTATCAAATTGTATAAAGTTTTAATAGTTTAAAGTTTTAATTGAAAAACTATGTTTTATTTACACATCAACATAAAAATACCACTACCACTTAAATCAAACAAAAGATATTGGGTCGATTCCACAGTGGTTGGTATTGGCTTGTAAGCACACAAACGAAAGAATGCTAGCCGTGTTAATGACTTCTGGGTGAATTATTTAATGAATTTGTGAGTAAACTATACAGTGATCATCATTATCTAACTGTTGGATAGATTTTGTGAATGTGGATACTCACCTTTTGGTTGGGAAGCTTACAAACCAATAGCACTGTGGAATGTAAATGGTAGTAACTAACCTGGTCCGATGACGCCGAGCCCTCTACACAGGACCCGGCGATGACCACACCCTCTACACAGGGTGTGGTCAACAGCAACTGTAGGGGGGCAATTACATGTTGCAAGTTGCCTTGCATTAGTTAAATACATACATATATATATATATATATATATGTATAATAAAATACATCCTGACAATTTATTAAGTTAATAAAATACATGCATATACAGGGGTGATTCAGAAATGCGTGCCGAAAATCCGCAGGTGTATTCCTGGCACATAATTGAATGTAAATTAGTCAATAACGATTTTGGAAATTCTCAATAGTTTATAAGTTATAGTGCCTTCAAGGTTTGAAGAGTGTGTTTAAATCTAGGGATTGTACCATAATCTTTCAGACACGTGTGGAATTACTTAACTCCCATGAAGGCATTGGAAACACAGCAAAAGTTACTAAAGAATATGACAAAAGCTGTAGAGTGTACAGTCACAGCAAAATTACCAGGGACAGAGTTTCAGGGATAGTTATCAAGAAATGTGTGTCATGGCTGTTCAGCGTACTCGATGATAATCGGTACATAAATTTGCAATAATAATCGTAAAATAAAGTTTTTACTAAGGTCAAGAAAATTCATTGATAATGAAAACAAGAATTTTTTTATTATGGCAATAACAATAACAAATTGTTAGTTTGATCGTTGAAATACGTATTTACAAAAAGTAAATTATGCATTAACAACGGAAACATTATTTTCATCATGATGCATAATTTACTTTTTGTAAATACGTATTTCAACGATCAAACTAACAATTTGTTATTGTTATTGCCATAATAAAAAAATTCTTGTTTTCATTATCAATGAATTTTCTTGACCTTAGTAAAAACTTTATTTTACGATTATTATTGCAAATTTATGTACCGATTATCATCGAGTACGCTGAACAGCCATGACACACATTTCTTGATAACTATCCCTGAAACTCTGTCCCTGGTAATTTTGCTGTGACTGTACACTCTACAGCTTTTGTCATATTCTTTAGTAACTTTTACTGTGTTTCCAATGCCTTCATGGGAGTTAAGTAATTTCACACGTGTCTGAAAGATTATGGTACAATCCCTAGATTTAAACACACTCTTCAAACTTTGAAGGCACTATAACTTATAAACTATTGAGAATTTCCAAAATCGTTATTGACTAATTTACATTCAATTATGTGCCAGGAATACACCTGCGGATTTTCGGCACGCATTTCTGAATCACCCTGTATATATAATAAAATACATCCTGACAATTTATTAAGTTAATAAAATTTTATTAAAATCCTGACATTGAACAATCTAATAATATATACACACACAAATACAATACACATACACACACACACACTCATACACGCCAGCGAAGCTCCCTCGTTGAAATCTGTAGTAGTTGAAGATGTAGTGGTAATAGTAGTAGTAGTAGTGGCAGTAGTAGTGGCAGTAGTAGTGGTAGTAGTAGTGGTGGTAGTAGTAGCGGTAGTCATAGTAGTGGTAGTATTAGTTGTAGTAGTAGTAGTAACACACACACATCCAATGTATGTAGTAGTAGTAGTGGTGGTGGTAGTAGTAGTAGTAGTAGTAGTAGTAGTAGTAACACACACACATCCAATGTATGTAGTAGTAGTGGTGGTAGTAGTAGTAGTAGTAGTAGTAGTAGTAACACACACACATCCAATGTATGTCTGTTAAGAAAAGTATAAATTATTTTGTTCCAACATTTAATAATGGCAGAACACAGTATATAATTTATACTCTTAGTACATTGTAGTGTGTTGATTCCCACAAAGTATGTCAGGAAACAAACACCACCAGATTAACAATAATAATAATAATAATAATAATAATAATAATAATAATGGTGGCCTGTTGTTGTTGTTGTTTGTAGGAATACACAGTTGTTGTTGTAGATTTACCGACAACACAACAATCTCTCCTTAAGACAACACAAATAATAATAATATTGTATAAACATATAACAAATATATAT